>CM031237.1:619991513-620431513 GCA_018340775.1 Taxus wallichiana var. yunnanensis
CTTAGTCTTTTGGCTTCTTTAAACCTATTGACCCCTGCCTAGAAGTATTGCGTGGTGAAGGAGAAGGGCAGCTTGCACCATGGACCCTTAGTCTCATTTTTCAAAGTAAATATTCCAATGCAGAAATGTTGGTACACTACAAATTATGCTTCTCCATCCACGAGTGTAGGAAACTACTCTAGGATCCTCCACTCTACCTCAAATGCGTCACGCATTCATTTTTACCACTTCTCCATGCGCGCCTTGTGAGTGGTCATCATGGGTTCACAAGTGTATTTTTCAAATCTCTTTGCGAGTGAGGGATCCTCATCTAGATACTCCCAAATAAATTTTTCTGACCCATCTGGCACTCTAATTTATGAAAATATAATGGTGAGGAGGACATTACCGAATAATATATTTTCTCCCTCCTACATGCTACTTATGATCTCATCCACAATGAAAGAAGACAAGTTATAGATTGTTCCTCTCGATATCTTCCGACATACATTTAGCCATGCCTTGTTCACTTGTGTCCATTGTTCCTAATCATTGAGCTTGGTTACCAAGTGCATGGCCATCCTCATAACAGGTCTAGAATCTCGGTGATGTCAAAGTATCGTGACCCCTTTTTGTAGCCATACGCGCTTACAAGCTCTCCTTGATAGCCTCCTTGTCACTCAAATCATCATCTATGCTATCTCCTTCACGTGAGGCATGTGAACTTGGATATCAACTACGATGTTATGTGCATCTTGTGCCCCATAAAATAAAAGTGATCCTCATGCATGCGTGACATCTACCATTGATATAGGTGTTTAGGCTTGACAAAATAAGGCAACTCATATAGTTACAATAATCTTACGTTCTCTAATGTAACCTTCACCTCAATCACTTTAAATAGGTATCCCATCTCGGTATCCTCTTGTTGGCTGGATGGGCCAACTCTAATGCCATTTCCTTCTCATTTGTGCTCATATGATGTTTATAATCATTCACCATCATTTTCCTCATATGCGACACCCATTCCTTTCCTAGCAATACTCCATCTGGGTATTGCATTTCTGCGTACCATTCTTCTTTGTTGGAGCTCGCAATGGCAGTGGTTTGCTTTCCTTTGCCTTTTCCCTTTATTTTCTTTGGTGAAGCGCTTGATTTCTTGGGTCTCATGCTTTCTCGTCGGGATAACTATGAATTCACTCTTTTTTGCTACTATACTACACTCCAAACTCAACTCTAAAGCTTAACTCCCGAAATAAACCCTTCTATCTTCGTGCCCTAGCTGCAAAAACCTAACTAGGAAAATATTCCATAAGACAACACACCACAAATAACCTTTTCTCATGCCCGTACTCCTTCCTTCGGTTTGTAGATCTACTCTAGTCACACACTTAAATTCTCAGATTCTCCTTCCTTCGCAAAAATTTATCTTTGGATGCCCTAGTTCACGAGAGCGCTTCAACTTCGTAATAGAAAGATAGAAAATTACTTACCTGACCTTGTATTTATAGTTTTTGCTTCCCTCTAGCAATAAATTCTATGTCACCTACCAACATACTTTAACATTGAATTCAGATTTTTCCACTGAGCCAAATTTAAGCGCCCTTACCCACGGGACCACATGCTATGGGAAAAATCCTTTACAACCTTCTAGCGTAAAAATCTAATTTGCCAAGACTCTTATGCATGCGTCTACAATGTTGAAGGCACTTCTTATGTCCTTTACCCAATTTTTTCCCTCACATACCTCATGTTTTTCCTGCGCTCTTCATCCTTTGTACATGGTCTTTGTTATAGACTTTTTGACACCGAGATTCATCATCCACCCTTTCCTCACACATTTTCTCCACATTACGTGCTTCCTTCTCTTGGGCTAGACTTGAATCGTAGGCCTATACTTCGATTACTCCACCCCACACTAAAATAGATGCATGGTCCTCTACGCATATACAACCTTGGAAAAATAATGTGGTTACTGGTGCATAAGGCAAAAATGAAACAAAAAGAAAGGAACAAGTAACTAGAAAGACAAACACAAGAAAATAAAAGCATAAAGGGATATTCTAATCTAACGGCAATACGCTTATTACAAACACTAAGAAGACTTATTTATAATAGGGCTTCAAAGATAATCCCATTGAAATGACTTGGTAATCCCATCCCATCCAGGATTCTAACTGGAAAGTGCCTAAATCAAGAATGTACGAGATGAAGCAGGGTGCCAACTAATGGAATTTCAACTTCCCAGGATGACGCACATACTTGGAATCATACAACAACACCATCTTCCCAACCTAAAACTTCTTGTTCTTGATATGACGATCATGCCATGCCTTTTGTCTTGCTTTTTCTTTCTTCTGAATCCATCTAGCAAGTGATCACCTTTTGTCTAACTGCATCAACTTATTAATCCTTTCTTCTAGCACTTTCTCATCAACTAACCCTCTGCGCAAGCTATACGTAGAGATGGTAACATGAATTAAACTGGTAAAATAGCCTCCACACCAAACACCAATTGAAACGGTGTGGCTTTGTTTAACCTATTGTAGGTTGTCCTATATGCCCATAGAACGACTGATACTTTGTCATCCCAATCCTGTCTTCTAATGTCACAGATCTTAGTCAACGTGTGACTTAGTATCTTGTTAAATGCCTTAGCAGCCCAATTTCTTGAGGGTGATAAGGGGTATTCTTGTGATGGGCTACCATAAAGTCTACTTACGTAATCCTGACTGTTTCATTGAGAAAGTGTGTACCTCTATCGCTTGTTAAACTTAAAGGGAAACCATACCTGCTGATTATGTTCTCCCATAAAAATCTAGCAGCTGTCGTTGCAATGAAATCCTTTGTAGGCACTACCTCTACCCAACATGTTAAGTAATCTATGCAAGAAATTATATACCACGAACCAATCCTTCGCGCAGTTGGAGAAATTGGCCCTACAAAGTCGATTTCCCATTTTTAAAATGGTTTAGCATTATCTATTGGTCGCAAAGGTAATTTCATCTCTCTTTCTATGTTTTCCAAGGTGTTGGCAATGGTCACAGGCCTTGCAAAACTTAATACAATCTTGGTAGATGGTTTCCCACCAAAGCCTTACTAGTAAAATCTTTCATGCGGTAGCATTTCCTGCATAATGTCCTCTTGTAATCTCACCATGTGCTTCCTCCATAATTTCCATGCGCTCATGTTCCAATACGCATCGGCGTAGAACCTCATCATGACCTAACTTATACAGGTCTCCACTAATCAACATGTAAGGTGCAACACATATTGCTAGCCACTTCCTCTCTAGAGCCTTCATACTTTCTAGTGCCACACCAATTTTTAAGAACACTGCGATATCTTCCAAGTCTGAGGGCACGTGCCATAACCTAAATAGTTGCGTGTCCGAGATAGTGTCATTTATGCTTTGCATGTCCTCTACTTGAGTTAATCCTTGATAAGTGGTCAGGTCCTGAATTTCTCTTCCCTAGTTTTATGACCACTATGAACTCAAATTCTTGAAATAATAGGACCCATCGACATATGCACCCTTGTAAAACAAGCTTGTTGACTAAGTACTTCAATGCCATGTGGTTTGTGTAGAATATAAATGGTGTTACCAAAAATACTACCCGAACTTGTGCAACACGTAGATCATGGACAATGGTTCGCACTCAGTAGTGTAATTTTGTTCTGCTGGTGTCAACTTTCTACTTGCAAAACACAAGGGATGATAAAAATTCCCTCACCAGGTTGTGCTAGTATTGCTCCCATAGTTGTCCCTGAGGCATCAACATTCACATGGAAAGGATTATCCCAAGAGGGAAAACATAGTATGGATGCCGTGACAACCCTATCCTTTAAATTTTTGAATGGATTTTGTTGCGCTCTCCCTAATGAAAGACACTCTTGTGTTTGAGCAATTCCTCTAAGGGCGCACCGATCTTGGCATACCCATTGATGAATTTTCTGTAATACCCCATATGCCCAAGGAATCCACGCACTACGATTTGATTAGTAGGCTCCCCTAATCCTAAAATAACTGTAACTTTGGTGGGATATACTAGTAAGCCTTATTTGCATATAATGTGTCCTAACAAGGTTCCAAATGGGGTAACAAAGAAACATTTCTTAATGTTGAGGGATATCCTTAATTGCTAACATCTCTCAAACATCAATCTCACATTTTCACAATGGTTTTTCACCAATCCTTACATAGTCCAGTCATCCAGGTAAACTTGAAGAAAATTTTGGATGAAGTCTTGACATGCTTTTACCATAATGCGCGAGAACACAACAAGTGCATTCTTCAACCCAAAAGGCATAACCGTGTAGGCAAAAATTCCCCATTTAGTGGAAAAATTTGTCTTTCTCTAGTCTTCCTTTACAATCCTGACTTAGTGATACCCTGAGAACCCATCCGTGAAAGAGTAGACTTTGCGCCCAACTACTCCCTCCAAAATTTATTCAATAAAGGGGGTTAGAAAAGGATCGATGAAACATACTTGCATTCAGATCCCTGTAGTCAACATAGATTATTATCCTTCCATCCTTCTTGATACTGATAACCATTGGGATTATCCATTATGATTCTTCCACTACCTCAATGATACCAAATGTTATCATCTTGTCTATTTCTTCCTTGACCCGTACGTGCAAATTTGGATTCATCCGATAAGGCCTCTTCCGAATCAGGCGTGCACCTTCCTTCAACTTGATCTTCATCTCCCCCAAGGAATGGTGAACACCTTTGAGTTCATGGTACCCACGAGGAACAAATCCTGGAACTCATGCAATAGATCAATGATCTTTGAAATTTCTTTTCTGACCAATATTCCCCAATGATAGCTTCCTTAGGTTTTTCCTCTGTTTGGATGTTAACCTTCTTTGTTTTAAAGGGCTCATGGTAGGTGTGTGCTTTCTCATCAAAACTATTCTTGACTTCGCGCTTACCTTCAGATTGGTTAACATCTAAATTTTCCATATCTTCTTCATCTACTACATAGAGCATTTCTCCTTTTTCTTTTTCCATGCACGCACGCTCAAGCTATACTTCCTCTAATTATTCTTCATTGAGGTACATCTCCAAATAAGGATCACCCAATAAATCCAACATCCTATCCTTTACCATAACACTATCTCCAATGTAAGGATCTTGATCACTTGTACTACTTTATCCACTATGGCTTTGTACTCCTATACTTGAAATCTTGAGTGAGATTAGCCATCAACTCCTCGCCAATTACCTATTTGACGACGCATCTCCAAATGAATATACCATGCGCGAGAACAACCTTGTAATAAGAAATATAACTTATGTACCCATAAAAAGGTGGTAATGCTTCTACGCTTCCCATCTAGGCCTTCTCACATGCTTGGATATGAAATGAAGAAGTTTCTTTACCATGATAGTCTTGTATAACCTTGGGTGCATTTCTCTTGGATAGGTTTGTGATTCTTACTTTGCACCATTCTAGGAGGCTCTCTCAATGTGTAGCCCACCAGCGTGTTGTGGTTCTGAGTAGGTTATAATTGAGAATTTCCCTTCTCTTGTTCTCATTCTTCCACTGAGCCTCCATTTCTCGCAAGAAAATTTTAGGATATGCTCCTCCAGAGTAACTTGGCAACTTCTTTCCTCCCAGGAACTTGACTGAGCATGCCTTTATTACCCTTGTTATAGATCCTCTCAATTATTTCCCAATCAACTCATAAGTCCCATGCGCCCAATTGTCGCATGCCACACTAGTGGTATCACTCAAGGACTGAGCATCTTCAAACTGGATGACTCCCTCCGTGGGATGAATTATCTCAGGATCTTTGATGGAGTGCACATAGATTCTATCAAGGACTTATTCTCCTAAGGGCTCAGTATAGGGTGCTAACTTCCCATCTATTAAAGGGATAATCACCCTTTCTTCCTTGTTCTCAAAGCTTATATACCCCTTGTTAAACCACAGGTCGACATTTTTCTTGTAACACCATGGGCACCCAAGTAATGCTGGAAATTTGTCTACCTCGACAAGCACCAAGACTTCAAAGTCTCCGGTAAAATTTCCCCGAATAGTGATAACTGCATCCTTTAGGACTCTAATGGGAATTTCCTTAGTCTTGTTTGACATATACATTACATTCAAAGATGGCTCTAATGTGGGCCTTCCCATTTGATGTCAGACATCTAAGGTAGAACATTGACCTCTATTCCCATGTTGATGAGGATATTACTCAGAAGCCATCCATCAACAACCGCATTCAAAATAATATCCTTATCATATTCAAGTCTATGAGGAGGAACGTTTGCATGAAAAACCTACCTTTCACGCTCTGTTCTGATGCATGGTACCTTCTCTCTTAGCCATTCTCCTAGAAAGGGAATAATATTCTCTTGCTTTAACATCCTACATACTTCCTTGACCTCATTTAGGTCATCCTTTGAGTCTCGACATTCTTCCTTTGCTCTAACTGCTTTGATTTTTATTTTAGACATTGGATCTCCCCTTGTAAACTCTGAATCACATCCATAGTCTCTTGATACACCTCCTTGTGATGAGCAGATTTTAGATACTTTCCATGTACAAATTCTCTTGAAACTAGTGTCTTTTATCTTGGCATCTCCTCGGCGTGTGTGGCCTCTACTCGTGTCATCACCAGTACAGGTTCTAACCCTGACTCATGTGCCACTCTTGACATCCACTATGAATCATCCTTCTTGATGCTCACCATTCTAGCACCTTTTCCCTTCGGTGCTACTAGTTCATATTCTCATAAATCTCTGGACATTCTTCTTGCTTTTTTTATTTCCGCACCATGAGCATTGAATGATTAGGACACTCACGTTTGTAATGCTCTATAGATCCACATTTATAACAGTTCCTCGCGGAACTCACTTTTCCTCCACCGTGGTTACAAGTGCCACAAAATCCTCTCGCAAAACCTCTTCTACATGATCCTCTATCTATGCATCCTTCATAACAATAGTCATCATCCTTTGAAATACTTGTGAGGCTAGTCTGGCGCACACCCATATCAATAACATCATGGATTTGATCAATTAGTCTATAATCCTTGGTATCATGGGTCGTATAGGTACATATATTGCGATAAAAAGAAACATTCTTGTGGATTACGTTCTTTAGTAGAGGGAACCTACTTGCATCATGATCCCCAGGGAAAATATCATAGTCTACCACCATAGTGCATACCGAATTTTGAGGGAAACTATCCTTTGCATGACCTTCCACTTCACATTCTATAAAACCAAAGCCCACTACAAATCTCATGCACTGAGTTTACAGACAACTTCTCCAACTATTTGGCCATTGCAACAATTTGAGCCTCCAGAAAATGACTAACACTAGTATCAATGCTCCCAACAACTTCAACACGCAGGGCAACTTCTAATGCCTTACACGGTCTCGTGAAAGTATTTAGTGACAGAGCCCTTCTAAACGGTGTTATCAATACTTTGAAAAACCATTGAGCATGTTGAGAAGGGTGAATGTCATAGGATAATATTGAAAAGAGAGTCTTAAAACACGCATCATACTCATTCAGTGAGTGCCGATTCTCTTTTTCTCAAACTTAGGGATATGGAAATCTGCTAGGAAGGTGTTATTTAACGTGGTGTAGTCTACCACCATCTAATGTTGTTGAAAACTAGCTTGCCTTCCACTCTAGGGTAGTTATTCCTTTTGTGCACCATAGTAATTCACACTTGTGCACATGCTCTGCAACATCTTCAATACCCCTATAGTCTGGTAAGTGCAAGGAAATCTCAAAGACTACCTATGGAGGTGGTTGAGGCCCTTGTCCTTCTTTTACGAACATTGGTTTCCTCCTGTTTCCTCCTCCACTAGATCCACTGGATCCACCAGTCCAGATTCCTCCCCGACCCATAAGATCTACCCCATGCAGTCAAAAAAAGGGCCTAAAGTGGTTACGCCAAGGCTTCCCAACGTCCCACCGAATCGCACACCAATGGTCTCGTGATATTTTCCCACTACCAATTGTGTGTCCCACGCCACTCCCAGATGTGATACCTAAAGCTTGCATACTTGCACCTTGTCTAAAGATTCCTCCAAATATAAGAATGGATTGTGTAGCCATGGATGTTCCAAATGAGAAATTATATCTCTTGGGTGCAGATCGGTTACTCCCACCGATACCAACTGGGTTAACAATACTTCTCCCTTGATCTGAGAAAACCAAGCGCTAGGGGTTAGTTACAAGGTGGGTTTAGATGCACACCGACGAATCTTCTTTCTCCATGTGAAGAACTCTCATTAGAAGCTAAAGGGGCTTCTCTCCCATTTTTCCATAATGGGGTAGCATAGACTACTCACGTTCCATGTCATCTCGCATAAACCTTAACTCCTTCATGCAACGTCTACCTCCATAGATCTATCACACTTGAAACCTCACATTGTCTAGTAATCTCCCTTTCAAAAGCTTTGCTATACTTGAGTCATCTCTCCTCCCTTTCCTTTTCAGTTATAATGTCTGTCATCTTCCTCCACCCTAGCTTCCTCTCCTAGCACTCAAAGAAGCTTAGCCACCATGGGAAATGCTTCTAAACTCAAGGTAATGACCAAGATCTTCATAGCCAAAGGAATAACACAAAAAAATGATCCTCTGGGCTCCCTCAGAAACTCAAACTCAACAACTTTTGGGAAAGAATATGTAGAAATGGCATATTCAAGAGTATAATTGGTCAACACTCTCTTCCACTAGTGATCAACAACACGCGTCCAAGTCAGATCTGCATCTTGTAGCCTTTGATAGTCATCTTGGGTCCATACGCGTGATCTATAGTACCATCTCGATCTAGATGTATATGCTGAAAGCCATTCATATAGTTATACTAGAAAATAACAAAAGAATGTCTCATACAAGATCATGGTATAGGTTCTCTTCTACCCATCTACGCACATCGAACTCAGGTCCAATGCTGAATCTTTGAGAAAACTCATCCTCTATGCTCTTGAACCATGTTTCAACACTTTCCAAAGTCAGACATTCTGTCATCATGCAACATAGGGACAAAGATGTATGCCATTTCTCACAACAACTTTAAAAATAGGTTCCAGTAACATAACCAAGATGTAGTCATATTTTATACCCTTAGACCAATATTCTAATCCCACACGTGTCGACCTATCACATAGCGGGTGCTAGGCACTCACCGCGGCATGAGCGGATGATGAGTCTCTCCTTTATGTGAGTCTTGTGAGAATGCATAATCTTATGAAAGATATTCAAGTGAAAATGAATAGAAAAGAGCCATGCATTATTTTGAGAACCTAGGACAAGTTTTCATCTCATTGCAAGAAACATATATATAACTGATTCATACATAAAGGAAAATACATAAGGATTGTACTCATGAACACATATATGATTTAGAACAAAGCCTTATATTCATATTAACATGTTCAATAACCACATTACATCCCATGAAATCATCATAGACCCTCATATAAAAATGCAGAGCCAAGTCATGCATCAGAACTACACTATGTTCATCACATTACAAAGAAGAATACAGACCCACCCCTCGAATGTGCCATCACTCCTATATTTTCCTAATCCAAACCCATATAATCCTCCAAAAGATCTCTGCAGAGCTTTTCCTCCTTTCTAGTACCTCCGCTCTCTCTCGGACAACTCCATGTATATCTTTATATCTCCTATATCCTTCTTACTACCCACACACCTCAATATATAGCTTTCCTCCCTTCACCGTCATGCATTCCGGAGAATAGATCGGATGCCAAGTGTCCAAGTGGTCCTCCAATGGAGCATGCCTCCTTTGATATGAGCTCTCCACTCTGTGCAATGATGTTCTTCTGGAACCTTCCATCGCATGTATGGTATATTCCCTTTTGATCCTACAAATGCAGTGACACCTTATCCACAAGGGTCACTCTTTTCTCGTGTGCTTTCTGGGATGATGAATATGGATAAGTCCAACGTATCTATCCTTGCTCATGCGCACCGTGTGTTCTGCAAAACCTTGCTAGAACCCTTCCATGCACACCTTCAACCCCACGCACCCTTCTTTAACTAGGTCCCACATGCCCATGTGCCTTCTCATCCTTGGCCAATATTTTGGGGCCCAACATCTACCTTGATGACATAAAATTGTTCTCTCGAAAATGTAGTTGAAAATATTTTTCATCTCAGAAATTATTTAAGAGTTGTAGAGTTTGGAGTCTCCCTTAACCCAAAAATGCATCTTCTTGGCTCATGAAGGTAAAATACTTGGCCATATTGTCTCTAATAAAGGATCGATTATTGATCCAAAAAGATTTGAGGTCATTCTTGCTTTTTCATTACCTAGCCATAAAAAGGCTCTTCAAAGTTTCTTAGGGAGAATTATCTTTGTTAGCAAATTTGTCCCTATTTTTCTAATCTTGTTAGGCCACCGAAATTGATGTTAAAGAAAAACACACTTTTCAAGTGTACTAGTAAAGGAAGAGAAAGTTTTGAATCTATAAAGCGGTGATTGCACAATCACTCGACCCTCATAAATCCATATTTATATAAGGATTTCATCTTATATGATTTTGGAGGTTCTGAGACCATATCTTCCATATTGATGTAGCTAAACAAAGATGATTTAGAACAAAATATTTCCTTCTTCAGTCAAAATCTTGAAGATTATGAGGTAAAGTACTCATTTATTGAAAAACATGTGTTGTTATAAGAAGTTTGAAGAAGTTCAAGCATCTAGTGCCAAATAACAAGATTAATATGTTAGTTTCATGTGCCGGTATAAAAGACTTCCTATTCGAAAAATACCTGAATTAGAAGAGAGATGGGTGGATAATAAAAGTAATGGAGTATGACATTGATATTAAAGTAACCAAGCTGGTTATGGGAAAAGGGTTGTGTGAGAAACTTATTTCAAGTCAAAAAACTGATGAAGAATCCATTTAAGTGCTTCAAATGATCAAAATCATCTAGCTAATGCTTTATCTATCCATTGCTGGACTCAGGATATGGTACACTTCCTCCAAAAATTTAGTGTCCTATAGGATTAAGTAAAGCTAAGATAATATATTTCAGATTTCAAGTTATTCCATATGTGCTTATTGAAGGCATTTTACTCAAAAGAGATGCAAATGGTGTTCTCCTAAGGTGCATCAAGATAAATCAAATTGAAAAGGTATTGCAAGAGTTTCATGATGGGGATGTAGGGGGTTATTTTTCTCTGAAGGTAATAACTCTCAAGATCAAGAAGACTAGGTATTACTGGCCTAATATTTTTAATGATTTCTTTTCATGGGTTGAAAAATGCAAGAAGTGTGTCTTCTTTTCAAGCAAAGAAAGGCTAACATCCCTTCCACTCCACCCCATCCCTATTAATAAACCATTCATGTAATGGGGGTTGGAATTCATTGGAGTAATCAATCCACATTCAATTTTGAGCCAAAAGTGGATCCTAACAACCACATATTACTTCACCAAGTGGACAGAGGCAGTTACACTTAAGGAAGCAAATGAAATCAACATTTTATATTTTATGAAGGTATTGTGGAAAGATTTGGTGTCCCTTCCACTATTATCTCTAATAATGCATTAGAATTTATTGGCACCAAGATATTTGAGTGGGATGTGAAAAATGGGATATATTTAAGCACATATTCAAACTATTAACCCCAAGGAAATGGGAAAGTTGATTCCACAAACAAAAACTTGTTAAAAAACATAAGAAGAACTTTGGATGAAAACCAAAGGACTTGGCATACAAGGTTAAAATAAGCCTTGTGGGATGATATAATTATGCCCAAGATATCAATTAAAAGCTCACCCTACAAGTTAGTTTATGGAAGAGAAGAAAGGCTTACAATATCTCTTAAATTACCAACATTGTATCTTATCAAACAACTCAAATTGTTTATATTTGAAGTCATGGAATTTAGGTATGTAGAGCTCATAGAGCTAGAAGACCTAAGGAACCAAGGAGTACAAGTAATGGAGAAATATCAAGCTCAAATTAAGACCACATTTGACAAGAAGGCCAAGGCTAGAAACTTCTAGGAAGGAGAATTAGTCTTAAAATAGGATGCAAACAAAGCCAAACTAGGTAAAAACTCAAAATTTGATGCAATATGGAGTGGTGATTATATCATTTCATGATGCAAGACAAGTAATTATTTCCAGTTGTTAAGGTTGGATGGAGAACAATTGCATATTCTAGTCAATGGGATCTATTTAAAGCATTACTACTAAAGTAAAGTTTCCTCCCTTGTACATAGTAGAGTAGTTTCAATTCCTCCAAGTGCTTTTAGCACATTGTGTTGTTGGTAGAGTAATTCTATTTTCATAAGTGCTTGTACACACTCTGCATGTTCCACTTGAAACATGTATGTTTTTTTATGTTTGTATATAGTTTTAATGGTTTTTTGTTATGCACAATTCATTTCAAGGACAATCAGATAAGTTGGGCAATTTCTAAGCTCCATTCAAAGCCCATGAGACCATTTCAATCCATTCTAGGAGGCGGGGAAACATTCTAGGACAAATCCGATGTTTGGGAATCCTTTAAAGTATAGTTCTCAAGACTCTAAAGATCAGTTGTAGTTCAGAGTTCTTCGTACCTCCTCCTTGGTAAATAATTTTAGTTTTTATTGAAAGTTTGCAAGATAAGTCAATTTATCTTAAAAATTAGCTTCATGAGCATACTAAGGTTTCCTCAAATCAGCTTGAGCAAGTTTAATGGTGGAATTAAATATTTGGAGAAATTCCACATATCATTCGAACTCCACAAATCATGCTAAGTTCATTTCATGCTCACACGGCTTAGGGGTAAGAAAATTTCAAGTTCAAATCAGTTTTCAAGTTTTAGGCTTGACTCCATTCCCAATGGATTACAAAAAGGCTAATCATCTAATATGACAGGAATATTACCCCGAGAGGTCGCCAAATTGTTATCCAAAATTACCCCCAGTTATTTTTTCCTTAACAAGCTTAAAAATGGACTTAGCCATTTTTACGGTATGTGATGGCTAAATGGCCATCAAATTCTCTTTTCCAAATACTTTGGTCGTTGGCGTTAAAAACCTATTGGAGACTTTGCTTATTCAATAGTGGATTATTTTCTAAAATGTGATACAAAGGGTTAAAGCTATAATATTGTGTGGAAAATTTGAAAACCATGAGACAAAGACAAGTTAAATTTTGTTTGACGTGTATTTGGTTGCCAAATTCAACGTCAACAGTCAGCAGGGCCACGTGGCGATAGATCAAAGGCACCAAGCAGGCTACATGTCAGTATTCTGATAGTTTCTAAAGAGATGAGCTCTTCTGGACTTCAAGTCCCCAAAGTTAGTGCAATTCATATTTCTTTGGGTTCATTAAGTTAGAAAAAGTTAAAGAGGAGTTACGTGGCAACAATTGGAAAAGCCAAAAATTTTCTAAGTCCCCTAGAATTAGAAAATGCGATGCGAAGAGCTATGTTGAGCCACTTTGTATTTTTCTCATTTTGCAATCTGAAAATGTGAAAGCCCATCCAATCGATCCGAACACAAATAAGATAGAATGAAAGGTCCTAACATGAGAGCAATGTGGAGCCATTTCATTGGCTTGAATTTTAGAATTTTTAGAAAAGAAATAAAAATTCGACAACACATAAAGACATGAAGCTTCCTCATTGGCCGATGGCTCATGGATGTCGAGGTAGAAATCAAAAGTACTTGATATGTAGAGAACATGGATCTTTCTCATTGGATCGCATTCCTAAGGGGCTGAAAAGGGTATGAAATGTAAAGAAGCGTAGAGCCCTCTCATTGTTCCACATTTCACAATTTCAGTTAGAGGAATAGGACACTTTGTTAGTACAAAGAAATGTGGTAGAGACTTATTGGTCTCGTATTTCTTAATACAAGAGACATTTATTAAGCCAAAGAAAATTCCAAGGAAAGAAAGGAAGACAGGAAGTAAAATCCCGAAATCCAAACCAATGAGATATGAGCACATGGAAAATTCTAAAATAATGCACATGAGAGGAGAAGGAAATCCCGAGAAAATAAAATGCTGCCACATGTCATATTCCCGTGCATCTCAACGTGTAAAATTTTTAAATGATGATATATTTTGATCGCTTTGCTCCAAATTGCACAAAATTGGTCTCATTTGAAAGCTCTCCCCAAGAAATTTGATTTGGTATCATGAGAATAAGATTTTGGTAGGACTAAATGGGGAAAAAGGACAAAAATAGTTTGGTCTATGTATAATTGCAGGAGGGATCATTTAATCATAGAAGCAAGATGTTTTCTTGGGCTCTAAGTTTATGTTAACATATAAAATCCAACCAAATGTCAATCATCCTATGTAGAGAAATCATTTTGATCTTTTGGATGGTTGGGACCACTAAAAATGTACTTTTCAAGTCCTCTCTCTCTCTCATCTCTTTGAAATTGATAAATGGAAGTTCTTAATCATGATTTTTGGGGGAATGTTCGAGAAAAGAGAAGGAACTCTATAAAATCTGTTCGTAGTCTTTTCTCGAGTTACATGCCCCTTGTTTGGGTATTCAGGAGAATATATTTTCCTTTCTTTTTCAATTATAATGAATTGTGCATCCAATTAAGCAATAAATCCATGTTTTGTGGCTCTTTCTGCCCTAGCTTGTATTACATTATGTTTCTTGCCTTCCATTACAATTGTAGATGCATTGTGTATACCTTGTTCTTCTTGTAGAATTCAAATCTATTGTGCTCCATGGAAATGATGTTGATAAATGCAGTTAGAGACTATGTCACTTGTGTCTGACCTCTCTCTTTCCCATTCTTCATCTCATTTTCACTCACTTGAATGTTTTCCCATCCCTTTTCTTAGTGCAATCACCTATGTAGTTTAGGATTTCCATTTTCATGCAATCTCTCTCTCTCTTTGTCCCTTAGAAGCTTAGGATAGAAGTAGATAGTAGAATTTACCTTCTAGGAGTATTTTAGAAGTAAGATAAGGTAGAGGAAGTCATCCTTCTATGGAGATTTATCTCAATAGAAAGGTCCCACACTTAGATACAATCCCATGTTACCCAAAACACTGGTTTCTCATTCACTAATTCATGATCAAATCACAGGGTGTTGTTTTCTAGTGATATCAGGCCATAAGGTAAAAACATGGGGAATAGAGGCCAAGAGATAAATGAAGGTGAATGAAAAAGGTATAGGGTGACTGAGAGTAAGGATAATGGTGTATAATGAGAAGAAGTAGGTAGACATAATGGGGAAATTAGACATGATGAGTAAAATCCGTGAATAAATGGAAGAATAAAAACAAGTATAGGGTGATGTAGATAAATAGTGACATCTCTCAAATGTTGTGGTCTAAACCACATGACCAAGTTTGATCACACCCAAATACTGGAAAGACCCTTGAGGAACCAACTCAGAAAGAGAATGCATCAATAGCCCATGCATGAAATAAATCATTAGAAAGCATAAAAATATGGTGCATACAGGGTCCTTTCATCCTTTCATTTTATTTCTATAATATTAGGAGTCTTAGGATGTTGTATAAACAACTATTAAATTCAATCCAATTACTATAGGAATGCGTTCAAGTTTTGGAAAGAAATCATAATTCTTAAGAGAAGAATATGGAAGCAAGCTTAATGTTCACAAATAATTATGATGTGTGAATAACCATAGTAATGGTGTAAAAATAACTTTGTGAGAGTCTTACAATGATTTGAGGTGTGATATAGATGTTGAATTGTAATACATGGAGGATTTTACATGTCCACATGTTGTGTAGAAGGTTGAATCATTAGCTATCAATTTGATGTTATTGTTTCTATGAATAATATATCCCCAAGTTCTTGTTAAAATTTCAAATCTTTATTCATTTTATCTTTATGTCATTGCATATTGTTTCTTTTGAGTTGTTCTTTCATGTGTATTTTGTGCACAATAATATGTGAGGTGGAACTTACTTGAAACACAAAACGTCATTTACATCATTTAGTATCATAGTGATATTTATTACCTTGAGGAGAGGTATGTCATATCTTTGTGGCTTTCCTCATTTGCAAGTGTGGGTTGAAAATAATTGTAGACATATTCCTTTCAGTAATTTTCATGTAGTATGTGTGTGAGGAAGTCATAAAGTAAGCTTCTACATCTTCCCATAGTGTAGATTATGGGTATAAGGTTATTACATGAATCTTATAACAAGAGGGTATTTAGCGAGAATACTATAGAGATTGTGGTCATGAATTGCAGAGTAAGAAAAAAAAAAATATCATTAAAATGGAACACCAAAGGAATTTGGGATGCCAAAATAAGGTTACGAGAGTTGAAAACTTATCTAAAATGATGCATAATATGAAAGATTTCTTGGTTTCCATGGATTTTTCATAATTATAAGGTGTTGTTGTTGAATACCATAGTGATGATAAATACACACCCATATAATAAGGAAAACATTCTACTAATGTAGATACCGGGAAAAAACAAATGCGTACAAAGAGGAAGTATAGGATGGTCTAAAGGATAGAGTACTTCATATAATCTATAGAATAATGAGTAAGCTTAAGTTGGATACCCATTATTATTGTTGATTATATGTTGAAGGATTTTTTATTGGTGTTTGATCTACAAGGATAATATTATATTAAATTCTCACCATGAAGAATATAAATATCTTTTTATAGATAACAAGCTTACTACATTGATTTCCATTAATGAGTGAAATTTTATGAACAAATTCTTATATGTTGTATCTCATTTCACCAACATCTATAATAAAATTTCTTGAATTAGCTTCATATAATTTGCGTTGGTGGTAAATATATGGTTATTTGACTAAAAACATCACATATTTGTAATGGTACAAGATAAAAACGGACTACATCTTGAAATTTCTTGATTTTGTAAACAAATTGATACCGTTGATTCATGAGTTATTTACTAAGTAAGTTAAACCAACCAATTGAAAAAATTATGAGTAAGTCATTAGTGTTAAGTTAAATATGTGAACTAGTTGAGATAAAATCAATTAATTTTGACTTATATTGTTAACAATGATGAATATGGCTTGTTTATTGACTTAGATTTGAGAATGTAACAATCTATATTACTCCTCTAAATTTGATTTGGATGAAGAAGTTATGTTTTTAGAACCTACTAGATCGGCGCTAGATTCAAAATCCATGATTTGTTTAACTTTATTAAGTGTTTTTATGTTTGTAGTTTTTGCTTCAAGTTATGGAAGTGGATTTTCCTAGCATAAAATTCATCACCGCAATGATTTCTAGAGTCCTAAACGGAACACCACTTTCCAATAATAGATTAATTATTTTATTCATTTGAAAATTAAGTCTTTTTATATGGTTAGTGTTAAGGGTAATTCTTTTCTTTGGGTTTTTTCTTAAATCTCAACTTAGTATGTTTAAACTGTGCTTTATATTGAGATGTGGATTATTATTTCTTTTACTTTATCTTAGCATTTGATTTTAAATTACAAGTGAATATATATTATTCTCTTGAAGAGGTCATGTCAGAAAAAATAATGTTAGATTGGATGTATGTGGTTGAGAAAATATACATTCTAATATAATTATATTACTATCTTGATTTTATTATTTATCATGTTTATTTTATTGATCAAATTATTTATCATCCTTATTTTATTTTGACAATGTCCTCTTATACTAAAAATCCCATTATTAATTATTTAGGATTGATATAGGATCATTTGGGTTCATATGATATCCATTATCAACTATAAATAATTGAGTAGTTTGAGTCAATTATGTATGTAATTACTTACACTATACGGAGTGTTGTATGGGTCAAGAATTGAATAGTTGTGTTACTTGTGAGCCATGGAATACAATGTTTCATTATTTTATGTGTGAAAGTACTTTGTAAATTTTTTTAGAGTGTACAATTCTTGTTTACAATGTTAGTTCTATTATACAATCATTTTGGTGCATATTATTATCTGTTAATATTGTTTGAGCCACAAACATGGTATGATTTAATGTTTGAAGGCACACGATTTGGAGGAAAATTTCTTTGTTTGGGTCTATTATTGGGAATGTATGATGGGTAAAATAGAGGTTCCCGCTAGGTTCTCAAATATAAGGATACAATCTAAGATAATCCACATTATGTAGAAACAAAGGTTCTCAAGGAGTGTTAGTGTTATAAATCTATAACATAATGACCCTAACCTTAGGATAGTTATCACTTTCCAAGGCCTATAACTAAGATAAAGATAGGTATCCTACTATTATTTAAAAATAATATGGGTTACCCAAGGATTGGATAAATTCAAGGGGCATAATGGGGATAAGGAAATGTAAAACCATAAACAAAACATATATCTACTATAATCTATAGAAATTAATGACATAAATACAAAATAAGAGACTAAAGAGGATTATGAATACTTTCCTATAGCATGTGTGTGACTTTTGATGTATAATATTCCCAAGAGACAAAAACACCGAGAATGAATCACTATGGGTGGAGAAGGGGAAATATCAACAAGAATATCTTTAGTCCTAACTCACTATTGTGAGAAAAATGTAAATGAGTTAAGCTCCAAGACTCCAAAGTCATCCAATGAGGTGTAAAATAGTGTGAGAAAGATAAATGTGAGTGTAAACAAATGATCACAAGTAAATAATTTTTATTAATGATAGTGGGTGATTTTACAAGGACTAAGGTCAAGTATATATACCAAATTCCATTCCCATGGCGTTAGCCATGTCAAAACCAAAATATATGGAATAACCCATGGGTGATGGCATTAGCCTTGGGGGAAACCTTAATATCAAAAGGTGAAAAACATGGGAATGGATGATAATAGATAAATAAGGGGAATGATGAAGGTTTGGGGTGACCAAGAAAAAGGATATTGGTGTGCAATGAGAATAATTAGGTAGACATAATGGGATAAGTAGACATGATGAGTACAATGTGTGAACAAAGGGAAGAAATGAGGAAAGTATAGGGTGACTAAGGATAAATAGCGACATATCTCAAATATTTTTCTAGCCCACTTAACCAAGTCCAATTATACCCTAATCTTGGTAGGCCCCTTAAGGCACACACTTAGGAGGAGAATGGATCAACAAAAATATATTTATAAAGTGTCAAAAATATGGTGTATACATATGCCTAAACTAAATATCATCGTGTGTCACAATAGTGAAACATGAGATGATATTTTGAAAAATATTTATGCAATATAATATTTCTAGGGTTTATGGTGAAATATATGAAGTTTTAAAGTTTGGGGGAATAATGATGAAAAAAATTATAAGATTTATTATAAATAGTAAAGGGAATAGTTCATTTATCGCTTTGTGAATTTGATATTAGGAGAAAATAAGCTCAAAGATAATCTATTGTAGGATCATTTAGGAAATAATAGAATTCTCGCATAACTTAGGAATTTTTGCTAAGTGTTGGGGTGTGTAAGGTTTGGAAAGAGGTGGATAAGAAAATAATGTGTGACCAAATGTTATAGCAATTCTGCAGCCATGTGTAAAAATATATATGTAATAATGTTATAAGGTTTGTTTCACAACATAATGTAGTGCATGTAAATATTAATCCATAGAGGAGTGTGGAGTAGTGTGTAAGTATTTTTCTCAAATACATGTGGATATATAAATGAGGTACAAGGTGGCATGTAATAATTATGCAATGACAAAAATAGATAATGTGTGGATCTATTAGGTTTCATTGTGTGATACTATGTAAGAAGGATTGTGTGGAAGATAAGTGGAACTAAGGGACAAGTTTAAGAAAGAGAAAAGGAAGTAGGTTAAGGATAGTAGCAAACATACATGGTATATAAAGGGACAAACTTCCAACTAATCAAATCATGTGGATTTATCTAGACGGATTTTCTTAACCACTAACTAAGGGTAGCTCAACACCATTGATAAGCATAATTCAAATTCAACTTTGAGTGAGTTAAAGAGAAGATTCCAAGTATAATTTTAAAACAATAAAAGATAAGGGAGTGATGTCAAGAAAAGTTTATCCAACATCCCATTTAAATGAGGTTGAAGGTTATAAAAGGACTTTGAGAATTTTATAAGGATCCAAAGATAGGGAGAGGAGAGATAGGGCGAGCCTATGGGATTCCTTAGTGCATATATCACCTTTTAGTAGTCTAGATTTATATTTTAAACTCTCTAAAAACCCTATTATATGGGATATTGTTGTATATATGTTGTTAAGTCTTAGAAGTAAATAGAGAAATTTGTGTTGTGTTGAGTCTATTTTTGTGTGACTTTATAGTAGGGTCTTCTTTGTACCAAGTGATATAAAATTATGGATATAACCCTTGTAGAAAATTTTAAAGAGGTTTGAGAACTAGTAGATTATTGAAAATGAGGTAACTAGTTGAAGAAGAAAATATTCCACCGAGAAGAGATGTCAATGGAGGTGCAATGATTGTAGTCATAATGTGTGTGATAGAAAAATTCATAAATATACTAAGGGGTGAATGGATTAGTTTCAATGTTGTGAAACAATATTGACGAAGAGACTTCGTGGTGTAATATATCAAATTTATGATGAAGGATTAGTAGGAGATGAAAGAAATAAAATATATATTGAAGTTGAAGAACAACAATAAGAATCTATTGATGCTAAAGAAGTATGAATATTGAGGGTTATTTCAAAATTGTTCAAGACCAAGTATGGATGTTCCATCATTCTTAGGTAGATTGGATACAAAAGAGTTAGTAGATTAGATCACAAGTATAAAGGAATACTTTGAATTTTAAGAGATTTATGATTTGCAGAGAGTCAAGGTATCACAAAACAAGTTGAAATAACATGTAGACTTATGCTTGGAAGGAAATCCAAAATGAGTGAAGGAGAAGAGGAAAATCTAAGATAGTGTTTTGGGATAGAATGGTCATGAAGATGAAGAGTAATTTTCTACCCTAGGACTATTGAATGAATTTATTTAAGAAGAAAAATTAAGGTAGAAGGAAATGTCGATCAAATACAATATGTAAGAATTCCATCGGATCATGATAATATCTGGACATAATGAATTTGACTATAAAATTGTTGTGAGATACATGAATGGCATAAGATTTGGCATTCAAGAGGAGCCAACTCTTATATGCATTCATACCATAGAAAATGATTATCAACTAACATTGATACTTGAAGAAAATTTGGCATGCAAAATTTAGAGCACAATCCTAAGAGGAAGCCACAATGTTTTTGGAAAAGGTGAAATAATTCATGGATATATAAAGCTAAAATAAGATGATTGTAATGACATGTAAACACATACATAAGGTAGTGTGTAGGAATAATGAGTTTCATACTTGATTAGAGGGAATGGAAGATTTAGTCATGAAATGGGAAGATAATTATGTGGAAAATGTTTCAATATTGGAACAATAGGACATCACGTGTATAAGTTGTTAATTATACATATGACGTAAAAAAGTAGGCACACAAAAGTTAGTGTGCATATAGCGTATGGTGATGTGGAATTAGTAAGATCCATAGAACATTCTGAAGGTTTAGAGTGTATAGAATATTTTAGGATAAGGAAAGTGTTCTTGAATATTTTTCAAAAGGAGGATGAACCAGCACAATGGAAAAAACTTTTCCAAATCATATGCAAGTTAGGAGGAAAGTGTTGTAAAGTGATTATTGATAGTGGAATCATGGAAAATATATTATCCTATGAGATAGTGGAAAAATTTGGGATGAATAATATTGTGAATCCCAATCCCTCCAAATTTTCTTGGTTGTAGAAAGGCCATCAAGTCTTGGTGAATGAAAAAAATCTTATTAAGTTCTAAATTGGAGACTATTGCAATGAATGAGTGTTGTGTGATGTAATGTTGGTGGATTGTTTCCATTTATTACTTAAAACACCTTGGAAGTATGACCAAAATGATTTCCATGATGGGTGAATTAATATTATTCTCATAGATAAAGATGGAAGAAATTTTAATTTTTCACCTTTGAAGGATAAAAATGAAAGTGAGATGCTTACTTGGAGTTTTCGTGAGAGTTAGTATTAGGAAAAACATTAGGTGATAATTTAAGGAAGAGAAGGTGAATTTTTCACTTATACCCAAGGAATTATGAAAATATTGTGTTAAGGAAGAGGAAATTCCCAAATAAGTGTGAGGAATGTTTAAATAGTTTGTGTATATAGTAACAAAATACTTCCCACAAGGATTTCCACCGGTGCACAATATCATTCACTAGATTGACTTAATACCCAGATAAATTCACTAAAATAACATTATAAGATAATGTGGAGGTGATATATCAAGTAAAATTTCTATTATAAAAGGACTGTTTCATGAAATTTTGAGCCCATTTGTAGTACTCATAATACTAGTGCTAAAGAAAGGAGGAAAATGCTACATGTGTGTAGTCATTGTTATGTACTCTTAATATAACCTTCTAATCCCATGTGCACCAACCTATCACCTAAAAGGAACTGGTCTCTCACTCGAGGCATGCACACATGTCGATTCCCTCCTTCATGTGAGAATTGTGAGAAGATCTTATCATTGATAGAAGATTAGATGCATAAAATTAAATGTTCATGCATTCATTTTGAAAGCATCAGATGAGCTATTACATATATATATATATATACCCATGAAAATAACAATAGAAACATTATATAAAGAACATATCTGATTCATAACATGAAGAAGAGACACTAGGGTTTGCACCCATGAACCATATATTCATAATAAAGCCATATATTCATATTGATCGAGTATATCGCAATAACATTACATTAAAAAAGGGTCATAACAAACCATACATAACAAAAGACTTCAGACTTATCTCCTGCAGAGCCTCCTTAGTGTGATATTCTAACTAAGCCTTCCTAGTTCATCCATTATTACATATTATAACGCCATCCAGATGCCTATTACATCCATTATGCCCCTTAACACTAATGCTATAAATCCTAGCCTTACTGCAACATCATACTCTTGATGCATTCCCTTATGATCTTGCACGTGCTATATTTCAGCTTCTTCTCCATTCAGATGTGTTTTCCTTACTCTAGAGCATCTCTATATATAGGTTTAACACCCATTTCCATGCCTTCCTCTTGGATCAGATCGGATGCCAAGTATCCAAGTGGTCCTCCAATGGAGCATGATAATCCTGTTTCGAGCTCTCCACTTTCTGTAGTGATGTCTTTCAGGAACCTTCCATGTGTGAAATATTATTTCCTTGACCACAAAGCTTCTAGGATGTTACCTTATCCACTCAGCACACCTAGTCGGGTCACGTTTTTCCTCAAGTGCCTCTTGGAATGCTAGAAAATGGCTAAGTCCTTATATCCTTTGTCTTGCCTTGCACACGTGCCCCGGTTTCTCCTAAACCCTTCTTAAACCCTTGTCCTGCACGCTTTTCCCACACGTGCCCTTCTTCTTCCTAGCCTTGTGCATGCATGTGACCTTTGGAACTTAGTCAATATTTTGAGGCCCAACATCACCTCATACTAAGCTCATTCTCCATCCTCGAAACATACTGATCCTCCAAAGAATAAAGAATGGTGGGACTTATATAGTTTGAATAAAGAATGAAGGAATGAAGAATGAGAAATGGAAGAATGAAGAATGAAGAATGTTGTTATTACTTGTAAAAGGAGTGGGAACTCCTTCCTCATTGTTGCCTCAATTTTCTCCTAGGAATTTACTTCACCCTACACCTGCTAGAGTAGGTCACCCACTAGAGCGCTCACCTCTTCAAAACTCAGTTCATCTCCCTTAGCATTCAACGTATCAATAATCCCCTCTAGCTTCTTGCTAAGGTTGTCAAAAGAATCCATTATTGACGTGACTTGGGGGTACAAATCCTTGAGCTGATTTTTGATTGAACATCACAAGGTTTCAATTGCTTCCATTTTATTTTCAACCTTGGCCAGGATCTTATCCCACTCTGCCATGTTTCCTTTGTTATTTTCTTGGAATTATTTCAGATCCACCTCATGTGTAGCAACTAATATACTTGCTACTCTATCCCTATAAACACATTTATCATATATGACCTCAACCATGTGCACAGGGGTTTGTACAGTGGCAAGGAGTTCAGGATATTAAGAAAATTTCTCCCTGATCTTCTACTTTTATTCTTCCTTCTGGTGTGCCAAAATATCTTCTATTGATTATAATGCAAGTGGTTACCTTTCCATGGTGAGGATGCATGTTAAGTCTTCCAAGCATTGCAAGGTTGAATCATATTTCTACTCAGGTGGTGCTAGGTCTGGGTGTTTCAAGATAATGGCATCCGTGATCATTTAAATTTTATTGTACACCTCTTGCACCTTCGCCTTTTCCTCCTTTACTTTGCACTTTAATTGTGTGCTAATCAGCTCTTCTTGCTTGAGATCGTTGCTCTTCTAAATGATTTCCTCCTTCTCTAGTTATTCTTCTAGGAATCTTACCATGTCATTCCTTCTAAACAACCTCGCCTCAACCTCAATCGATACCTTGTTGAGGGCATTGCAGAATTTCTCATCTGATAACTATTGAGTGTTTACTAGTGGGTTTATTCCTTTGTTCTTTGGTACCTTCATCAGCTCTCCTAACTAACCTCAAACTCGGGATCATCAACATGGGACTCAAAATCCCAAGATAACATCTTCTTCGAAGGAAGACCATGCAAGGCATAATACTCAGAAGCGTGCACACAATACCTTACTTAGATCATTTATGTAACTCATCCCCTGCTCCCGCACTTCTACCACTCTTACCTCTTGTTTTTCTTGCCATCGAAAAGCTTATCGCTAAGCTAGGATCTCTGCCCATGCTCCCATACTCTTTCCCTATACTTTCCTCCTCTATCTCTTTGAGTATCTCATCAGCGCTTCGCTCCACTTCCTACTCCACTAAATCCTTTATTATGCCCACTACTTCTCTTTCCGTAGCCTCTTCTATTTACTCCTTGGTGAGGCTTGGGGTCCTTTGATCCTTTGTATTCACTTCCTCACTCTCCCCTTTGCCTTGAGCGCCTTCCTCTTCTCCACCCTTTTCTTCATTTCCCTCATCCTTGGATTCATGCACATCATACACCGGATGGTCTTGAGACTCTTCATGCTCATCATCATCCCTTTCACCTTTATAGGCCTCCCGGTACATGCTTTCTTCTGAGTCAGCCTTCTCTACTACCTTTTACTTCTTCCTAACTGGTGATCCTAGTATAGAAGACTCTTCCCTTTCTTATTCTTCTTCAGGTGACTCATTTCTTGGTGATTATCCTTGTGTACAAGGCTCTTCTTTCATCGAACCTCCTCTTTAGGTGTATTTTATTTTTCCCTAATGAGGGAATTCTTCCTTTGTGCATATATGTGATTGGTTTGGTGCCCGACTCTGGTTTTGTCTACACACTTAGTGATTTCTTTTCTAACTCCTCTTATCTCTCTATTTTTTCTTGGCGTGGCCTTATTTCTTCTAGAGGGGTCTTTTGGGATAGAGATGTCACTTTCCAAGTAGGCACCCTTTTTATACTTGGGCTTGATCTGTAGGTATACACTTGTTGCGGTCCTTCTAGCAATTGACAACATTACCGTTTTATCATGCGCACCTCACAGGGGACATACTTCTCCATATAAGCACACTTCTTGGGGTATACTAGATTTCTTTGTAGGTTGCGGTTGTCTTGGTCCACCTCGTTGAGGTTGAACCTTAGTCTTTTGTCCTCCTTGAAGCGATTGACCCCTGTTTGAATGTATTACGTGGTGAAAGAGAAAGGTAGTTTGCACCATGGAATCTTGGTCTCATCTATCAATGTGATTACGCTAATGTAGAAATGTTGGCGAGATAGAAAACTCACATTATTCTTGTACTAGTGTTGGAAATTGTTTGGGTATCCTCCATTCAAATCAATGTGTTACACATCATCTTATACCATTTCTCCGTGCATGCCTTATAGACATGCCATCATGGTGTCACAAGTGTATTTTTCAAATCTCTTTGTGGGGGAAGGGTCTTCATTTGGATACTCCCATATAAAATTCTCTAGCCCATCGACATTCCAATCACAAAGAAGAAGTCAGGTGGTGAGGAGGAATTTCCAAACATGATCTTCTCTCCTTCATGTGCATGTGCGTGTTGATGATTTATTCTACAATGAAGGCAGACATGTTATAGATGGTTCCTTCCACAATATTTTGGCACACATTCAACCAAGCCTTGTTTATCTATGTCCACCTCTCTTTCCCATTCAGCTTGGATACCAAGTACATGACCATCCTCATCACTGGGTTAGAGATATCTAAAATATCAAAGTAGCGTGAGCCCTTCTTATAATCATAAGCCTGGAATGTCTCCTTAATGGCTTCCTTATCCTCCAAGTCATCATCTAGTGGCTTCCTTTCGTAGAAAAATCCAATAAACTTAGAGATTAGTTGAGGGTTATGCACATTATACATCCTATGAAGTAGGAGTGATTCTCGTGCACACGCGACATCAACCATTGGTACAATCGCTCAAGTTTGCCAAAGTAGGAAAATCATAAAGTTGCAACAACCCAACCTTCTCTAACTTTACCTTCACCTCATCATCATAGATTGGCATTCCTTCTGGTGTCCTTTTATCTATCAGGTGAACCAGTTCTAATGCCATCTCCTTCTTGGTGGTTCTTTTGTGATGGTTGTAATCGCTCACTTCCATCTTCCTTACATGGGATACCCATTCCTTTCCAAGCAACACTCCATCTGGGTATTGCATCTCCACATACCACTCTTTGTTAAAATTGGTGGTGGAAGTTTGTTTCCCCTTTCCCTTTCCCTTATTTGGTGAGATGGTTTCCTTCTTTGGTGCCATTTTATTGTTGGGTTAAAAAAATCTTCGTTTCTCTTTTTTCTTGCTCTCGCTCAAATTTTTGGCTCAACTTCGCGAAGAATCCCTTTACTCCCATGCCCTAGCTGCAAAACCCTAACCTAGAAAACCCTTCCACAAGACGATGTACTCTTCTGAACCCTTCTTCCCTATGCCCATGTACTCCTTCCACTTTGGTTTACAAATCACACTAGTCATGCACTTAGATTTTCGCAATTCCTCCTTTGCACAAATATTTCTTCGCGGATGCCCTAGTTCACAAGATCTCTTCAATATCATAATAGTAAGGTAAACAATAATGTGCCCGACCCTCTACTTATAACATTTTATTCTCTCTCGTAATAAATGTTATTCTACCTACCAACGTAATTAGCATTAAATGTGGATTTTTCCACTAAAGACGATCTTAAGTGCTCTTACCCACGTGCCCAATCCTGTGTGAAAAATCCTTACAACCTTCTAGCGTGTAAAAATATTTATCGACCGCAAACTCTTACGCGTAAGTCTCCAACAACGAAGGCACTTCTTCTACCCTTGAATTGAATTTTTCCTCACCTACCTCATGTTATTCATGTGCTTCTTATCCTTTACACGTGATCTTTGTAAAGATCTATCGACACACCAAAATTCCTCATATCCACCTTTTCCACATGTGATTTCCTACCTTATGCACTTTTTATCCTTCAATACAGTTTATATCCTTCAATCTGAGCCATCAAAACACAACTACTACCAACTTCAATTTTACTTCACATTACTCCACCCCACAAAAATAGATGCGTGGTCCTCTACACATACACAACCTTTTGAAATTAATAAGTGGCTACCGACACACAAGGTGAGTAAAACAATAACAAAAAGAGGAACAAGCAACGATAAAGGGAAACACAAGGAAAAGAAATTCATAAATGGAAATCCTAGGGTAAATGGTAATACTGCCTTATTTAAAAACACAAGGAAGAATTATTTATAGTAGGGCTTTAACCTACTCCCATTGACATGGCCTGGTAACCATGTTCCATCAAGCACTTGTAATTGGAAAACACCTGAATCAAGGATGTATGAGATGATATATGGCTCTAACAATTGGACTTTTAGTTTCCCAAGATGGCATAGAAACTTGGAATCATATAACAAAACCATATGCCTAACCTCGAATTGTTTGTTTTTAATATGGAAATCATGCCATGCTTTCTATCATGCCTTTTCAGTATTTTGAATCTATCTAGCAAGTGATCTCCTTTCATCCAGCTGTATTAACTTATCCATGTGCTCTTGAATTGCTTGTTCATCAGCTAACCCTCATGTGTGCGCAATGATGCATGATGGTAACATGAATTTAATTGGAAAAATAGCCTCTGCTCCAAACACCAATTGAAATGGTGTGGCCTTGTTCAACCTCTTGTAGGTTATCCTATATGCCCATAGAATGGATGATACCTTGTTATCCTAATCTTGTCTTCCCACATCGCAAATATTTGTCAACGTGTGACTCAAAATTTTGTTAAATGCCTTAGCAGTTGTATTAGCTTGTGGATGATATGGGGTAGTATTATGATGGGCCACCATGAACTCTAGCCAATAAAATCCTAACTGTTTCATTCAAAAAATGTGTACCCCTATCACTAGTCAAGCTTAAAGGACATCCATACCTGCTGATTATGTTCTCCCATAAGAATCTAGTAGAATTCTCTATTGTATAGTCCCTTGTAGGCATTGCCTCTACCCACCTTGTTAAGTAATCAGTGCAAGTGATGATATAGGGTGATCCAGGTCCTTCGCACAATGAGATGAAATTGGTCCTAAAAAAGAAATGGACCACTTTTGAAATGGTTTTACACTAGCTATTATCCTTAAGGGAAATTCATCCCTTCTTCATGGCTTGCCAAGGAACTGAAAATGGTCACAAGCCTTACAAAACTTAATTTAATCTGGTATATAATTTCCCACCAAAGCCCTGCCAAGAGTATCTTCCGCACTATGGCATTCCCTACATAGTTCCCTCCTGCAATCCCACCATGTGCTTCTTCCATGATTGCAACACACTCATGTTCTAACATGCATCGGCGCAAAACCTCATCATGACCTAACTTGTATAAGTCTCCACTAATTAGCATGTAGGTGTGACACATATAGCTAACTGTTTCCTTTCCAAAGCTTTCATTCCTTCCGATGCCACACTTGTTTTGAGAAACACAACAATATATTCTAAGTCATAGGGTGCATGCCGCAACCTAAATAGTTACACATCTGGCATAGCATCCTCAATGCTTTGTGCATCCTCCCCTGAGTCAATTCTTGAAAAATGGTCAGGCCCTGAGTTACTCTTTCCTGGTTTCACAAAAACTATAAACTCAAATTTCTGAAACAACAACACCCACCAACATATGCACCCTTGAAAAATGGGCTTGCTCACCAAGTAATTCAAGGCCATGTGATATGTGTAAAATATGAAGGGTGTTTCCAGTAAATAATTCCTAAACTTATGTAGCATGTAGATTATGGAAAGTGCTCAGTAGTGGTGTAGTTACATTACTGCAGTGTCAACTTCCTACTTGCAAAGCAAAGGGGTGATCAAAAATCCCTTCTCTAGGTTGTGATAATACTACTCTAATGGCTATCCTTGAGGCATCAACATACATGTGGAAAGGTTTATCCCAAGAGGGAAACCATAATATGGGTGCAGTGACAAGTGTATCCTTCAAATTGTCAAATGTCATATGTTGCGCCTCTCCCCAGTGAAAGGCACTCTTGTGTTTTAGTAACTTCTCCAATGATGCGGTGATCTTGGCATACCCCTTGATAAATTTTTGGTAGTATTCCATATGCCCAAGGAATCCATGCAAAGGCGATTTGACCGGTAGTAGGCTCCCTGACCCCATAATAATAATAACTTTAGCGGGATCCACCAACAAACCTTCTTTACATATAATGTGCCCCAACAGGGTCCTAAATAGAGTAGAAAAAACACACTTATTAATGTTAAGGGATATCATCAACTACATACATCTTTCAAACATCAAACTTAAATTGTCACAATGGTCTTTCACTAGTCCATACATTGTTCAGTCATCAAGGTAGACTTGCAGAAACTTACGGATAAAATCCTGAAATGCCTAAAACATTATGCACAAAAACACAGTTGGCACATTCTTCAGTCCAAAAGGCATGAATGAATAGGTAAAACTTTCCCATTCAAAGGAGAAATTTTTCTTCTCTTGGTATTATTTAGAAATTCTAACTTGATGGTATCCTGAGAATCCATTTGTGAAGGAATATATTTCGTGCCCGGCCACTCCTTCCAGAATCTCCTCGGTAAAAGGAGTTGGGAAAGGATCAATTACACATATGGAATTTAGGCCCCTGTAGTCAACACACATCCTTATATTTTTTTCCTTCTTAATATTGATGACCATGGGGCTTACCCATTCTAATTCCTCAAAAATTCAAAGATGCCCAAGTGATCATTTTGTCTATCTCCTCCTTAACCTTGACACGAATATTCGATTCCTTTGATAAGGCCTTTTTTGGATTAGGTGTGCACCTTATTTTAACTTGATCTTCATCTCCCCCAAGGAGAATGCCTTTAAGCTCATAGTACCCACGTGGAAATAAATCCTGAAACTCATGCAAGAGATCAATGATCTTCGAGACTTCCTTCTCCAACCAATAGTCTCCAATAGTGGCCTCCTTAGGTTCAACCTCCGAGCCAATGTTAACCTTATTTATTTTCAAGGGTTCATGATATGTGCGCGCTTTCTCATCAACACTATTAATAAATTCACATGTACCTTTAGTATGGTTGATATCCAAACTCTCTGTATCTTCTCCATCTATCACGTAGACCATATTTCCCTTTTCTTTCTCCATGCACGCATGCTCAAGATGCACCTCTTCTAACTCTTCTTCATCAAAGCGCGGTTCCAAACTAGGTTCACCTAATAAATTAAATATTCTATCTTCTGCCATGGCACTATCTCTCATCATTTTGCACTTAACAACCTACGAGCCCTCTCCACTGATGGTTTAGTACTCCGATACTCGAAAGCTTGAAGGAGGTCATTCGTCAACTCCTGCCAATTTCCTATCTAACGGTACATCTTGGAGTGAATATACTATGCACATACGTAGCCTTGTAAGGTGGAATAAAGCTTATGTAACCATAAATAAGGTGGCAAGGCCTTCATGCCTTCCATCCATGCTTTATCAAATGCTTGGACGTGAGACAAGGTGGGTTCCTTCCCATGGTAGTCCTGTATCGTAGTGGGGAATTGTTTTAGGATAACCTTATAGAGAACATGATTCTCACCTCACACTACTCTAGAAGGATATCATGATGGGTCACCCACTAGTGTGCTGCAGTCCCAAGCAAGTTATAGTTGAGAATCCCTCTTATTTTGATCTCATTTTTCCACTAAGCCTTCATTTCTCGTAAGAAATCATCAGGGTTGGCCCCTCAAGAGTAATTTGGTAACTTATTCCCTCTCAAGTGCTTGACTGAGTGTGCCTTTGTTACCTTTATCACAAAGCCTCTTAGCTTTCACCCAATTAACTCATAAGTTTCATACACCCAATTATCACACACCACACTAGTTGTATCATTCATGGACTAAGCATCCTTAAATTGGATAACTCCCTTTATAGGTGAATCACCTTAGGGTCTTTGATAGAGTGAACATAGATCTGTCAAGCACTTGTTCTCCTAAGGTCTCAGGTATATGGTGCTGATTTTCCATTGGTTAAGGGGATGATGACCCACTCCTCCTTGTTTTCACAACTTATGTATCCCTTATTTAACCTTAGGTCAATATTGTTCTTGTAACACCAAGAGTGTCCAAGTAATACTAGAAAGTTGTCTACCTTGGCTAGCACCAAGACTTCAAAATCCCAGTGAACTTTTCCCCTTGGATAGTGATAACAACATCCTTCAAGACACCAATGGGCATTGCCTTTTTCTTATTAGCCATATACAACACATTTGAAGATGGCTGTAATGGGGCCTTCCCATTTGATACCATGCATCTAGGGTGAGAACATTGACCTCCATGCTTGTGTCAATCAAAATATTGCTTAGAAGCCACCCATCTACAACAAAATTCAAGGTAATCTCCTTGTCATAATCAAGGCTATGGGGAGGAAGGTTGGCATGTAGAACCTACCTCTCGCGCCCTCCTCTAGCATGCGGTACCTTCTCCTGTAACCACTCTCCTAGCAAGGGAATGATATTCTCTTGCCTCAACATCTTGCATACTTCTCTAACCTCATCTAGATCCTTTTATGGAGCCTCAACATTCTTCATTTTCTCTAATTACCTTGACTACTCTTTCAGGCACTGGATCTCTCCCTGAAGGCTCCGAATCACATCCATGGTTTCTTGATACACCTCCTTCTGATGAGTAGGGTCCAGATACTTTCCATGCACCACCTCTTCTCTGAAAACTAGTGGCATTTCCCTTAGTAATTCCCTTGTGCACGTAACCTTAGCTCACATCGTAACTAGTACTGGTTCTAGTTATGACTCGTAAACCCCCTTTGGCATCCATTGTGAATCATCCTTCCTTATGCTTACCATCCGGGTGATTTTATATTTCTAGTGATGTTGGCTCATGTGCTCAAATAAATCCAAGAACTCTTCATACTTGTACTTCTTTCCACACCATGAACATTGTAGCAGATTAGGGAACTCACACTTGTAGTGCTCTGTGGATCCACAGTTGTAACATGTCCCATGCGGGAACTCACTTATTCCTCATCCGCGGTTACCATGACCATGAAATACTCCTTAGAAACCTCCTCCATGTGTCCCTACATCTGCACACCCTTTATAGTGACGACCATCATCCTTAGAATTGTTTGTAAGGATGGTTTGGCACACACCAATATCAATGGTGGCATGTATTTGGTCAATTAATCTAAAATCCTTGGTGTTATGAGTAGTGGAGGTGAAAATCTTGCAATATATAGACACATTCTTATGTATCACGTGTTGCGGTACTAGGAACCTACTTGGCATCATGATAACCATGGAAAATATCACAGTCTAGTGTCATGGTGAGCATTGATTTCCATGGGAAATTTTCCTTTGTATGCCCTTCTACCTCATAATCCATGCACCATATACCACTGCGATTCTCATGCACCATGTTCATAGATAGATTCTCCAATTTATTCACCATTGTAGTAATATGAGCCTCAAGGAAGGGGATAACATTGGTATCCTTGCTCCCGACATCCCTAAATGCACAAGGAAGCCTCAAAGGCCTCGCGTAGGTCTGTGAAAGTCTTGTGTAAAAGTGCTCTCCTAAATGGTGTTATCAATCCTCCAACAAACCACTAAGCATGCTGAGAGGGGTGAATATCATAGGATAGATTTGATAAGAGAGTATTGAAATGCACATCATACTCCCGCACACACTCTCTTCCATTCCTTGTTGGATCTCCTTCAACACACGTTTATGCTCCTCTGTTAAAACTCAAGGATATGAAATTCATGAAGAAGGCATTCAGAAGCATGGTGTAATCCACCACTGTCTAATGGGGGTCATACTTCTGGTACCAACTATGCGCATGTCCTTGCAAATTTGTTTCAAAATGACTTACCTTCCATTCTGGGGTAGTGATCCCCTTCATGCACCATAGTAGTTTACACTTGTGTACATGCTCTGTAGCATCCTCAACACCTTTATAGTTTGGTAGGTGCAAAGACATCTTGAAAAACACTTGCTGAAGCGATTGAGATCCTTATCTGCCTAACCCAAAACCGTGATTCCTCTCCAAGGTGTTACCTCCACCACCAAATCCACTAGATCCACTAGGTCATGATCCTCATGATCCTCATGATCCACTAGGTCCACTAGGTCCTATAACTTCTATACCACTATAGCCACCTCTCCTGTAGCCGGTAAAGGGCCTAAATTAGTCACAATAGCACTCCCAACGTCCCATTAAACTACACACCAATAGTTTTTGTTATTACATGCTACCAGTTGTGTGTCTCATGCCACTCCCAAATGTGATACCCAAGCTTTGCGTACTCACACTTTTCCCAAACATCGTTCCAAACAATATTCCTCCAAACATAAGAAATGATTGTGCAGCCATAGATGTACCAAATGAAAAATTATATCTCCTAGGCATAGATCGGTCACTCTCACTAATACCAACTGTGTTAGCAATACTTATCTCTTGATTTGGAAGAATAAGCATAGGGGTTAGTCACCAGGTGGATTTATATGCGCGGCGATGGCTCTCCTTTCTTAAAGTGACGAACTATCATCGAAGTTGAAGGGATCTCTCTTTTGTGCTTGCTGAGATGGGGTAGCACAGATTACTCAGGCTCCATGTCCTCTACACGAACCTCAATTCCTTCCCGCAACATCTACCTCTATAAATCCATCACTCCCACAACCTCGACGTTGTCTAGAAAACTCCCGTTTCATGTGCTTCTCTATACTTGAGTCGTCTCTCCTCTCTTTCTTTTTCATCTGTAATGTCTGTCATCTTCCTCCACCCTAGCTTCCTTGCCCAACGCTAAGAGAATCTTAGCCGGCCATAGGGAATTCTTCCAAACTTAGTGTAATGAACATGATATTCATGGCTAATGGGATAACACACAAAATGATCCTCTAGGTTCCTTTAAGAACTCAAACTCAACAACCTCAGGACAATAATACGTAGAAATAACGTATTCCAGGGTATAACTAATCAACACTCTTTTCCACCAACTACCAACAACATGTGTTAGAGTAAGATCAACATCTTACACCCTCTAATATTCATCTTGGGTATAAATGTGAGATCTATAGTACCAACTTGATCTATATGCATGCACGGAAAGCAATTCATACAACTCTACTAGAAAGTAACAAAATAAGGTATCATAAAATTCATGATACAAGTGTTATTCTACCCACTTATGTGCATCAAACTCAGGTCTAGTGATAAATCTCTGAGAAAAATCATCCTTCGTGCTCTTAAACCATGCTTCGACATTGTCCAAGGTCAAGCACTTTATCATCACACATCATTCTCACAATAACTTTGAAAAGAGGTCCCGAAAATAGAACCAAGATGTAGTCATTTTTATGTACTCTTAATACAACTTTCTAATCCCATGCACGCCAGCTTATCACCCAGTGGGAACTGGGTGCTCACCTAAGGCATGCGTAGGTGCTGAGCACCTTTTTTATTTGAGCATTGTGAGAAGATCTTTCCATTGATAGAAAATTAGATGTAGAAAAGTAAATGTTCATGCACTCATTCTAAAGCATCAGATGAGCTATTACATCTATATACCCATGTAAATAACAAGAGAAACATTATATAAAGAACATATCTGATTCATAACATGAAGAAGAGACACTAGGGTTTGCACCCATGAACCAAATATTTAGAATAGAGCCATATATTCATATTGATCATAGTATCAGTAACCACATTACATTCAAAAAGGGTCATAACAGACCATACATAACAAAATACTTCAAACTTATCTCTTGTAGATCCTCCTTGGTGTGATATTCTAACTAAGCCCTCCTAGTTCATCCCTTATTACATATTCTAACGCCATACAGAGGCCTATTACATCCATTATACCCCTTAACACTAATGCTCTAAATCCTAGCCTTACTGCAACATCATACTCTTGATGCATTCCCTTATGATCTTGCACCTCTTTGTTAGTCATATTCTTCTCCATTCAGGTGTTTCTTCCTTGCTCTATAGCATCTCTATAAATAGGTTTAGCACCCACTACCATGCCTTCCTCCAGGATCAGATCGGATGCCAAGTGTCCAGGTGGTCCTCTAATGGAGCATGTTAATCTTGTTCCGAGCTCTCCACTTTCTGCAATGATGTCTTTCGGGAACCTTCCATGCATGGAATATTATTTTCTTGACCACAAATCCTCTAGGATGTCACCTTATCCACTCAACATGCCTAGTTGGGTCACATTTTTCCTCAAGTGCCTCTTGGAATGCTAAAAATGGCTAAGTCCTTAGATCCTTTGTCCTACCTTGTGCGCGCACCCTAGTTTCTCCAAAATGTTTCTTAAACCCTTGTCTGCGTGCTTTTCCCCATGCTCCCTTCTTCTTCCTATCCCCACATGCGCATGCACCCTTTAGCACTTAGAAAATATTTTGAGGCCTAACAATGTGCATGGATTAAAGATTCATTAACAAGATTGCAATTAAGTATAGATTTTCATTACCAAGGATGGGTAACTTGATGGATTACCTTAGTGGTACATCAATGGATATCACAAAATTCACATGAGGGAGATGAGTGGAAAAAAACATTCAAGATGAAGGAAGGCTTATATGAGTGGCTAGTTATGTCATTAAAGTTGAAAAATTCCTTGAGTACTTTTATGAGGTTTATAAATGAAGCGATGAAGCCATTCCTCATAATATTTTTTAATTTTTATCTATATTATTTAATAATGTCTAGTAAGACAAAGGGAGATCATTTAGATCATCTACATAGAGTGATGAAGCATTTGTGAGAGGATAAATTGTTGGTGAATATAAAGAAGTGTAATTTTATGTACAAAGAATTGGTTTACATGGGATTTGTAATATCCCATGAAGTATTTTGAATGGACCTAGAGAATGTGTGTACATTAATAGAGTGGGAATCATTAATGAATGTAATTGAGACACACCTTTTCTATGGTTGGCAAGATTCTATAGGAATTTTATCTAAAATTTTAGTGGAGTGTGTACAACGATCATGAAGACAATGAAGGGACATTGAAAATAATTTGTGTGGATAGAAGAAGCATATCAAAACTTCCAAGAATTAAAGTAGAGGATTATAGAAACCATTTCTAGTGTTGCCAATTTTTGGCAAACTCTTTTAAGTGGATGTTGATGAAAGTGGAACATACATAGGTGCACTACTATATTAGCAAGGGAGAATTGTATTCGATTTTAGTGAGAATTTGAGTGACACAAAGAGAAAATATTCATTATATGACCAATAATTTTGTGGTATAGTGCAAGCATTGAGGCAATATAGACATTAATTGTTATAAGGATAATTTTTATTATACACAGATCATCATGCGTTGTACTTCGCCAATTTTGACAAACTCTTTTAAGTGGATGCTAATGAAAGTGGAACATACATAGGTGCAATTGCTATGTTAGGAAGGGAAACTTGTATCATATTTTAGTGAGAATTTGAGTGACACAAAGAGAAAATATTCATTCTATGACCAAGAATTTTGTGGTATAGTGCAAGCATTGAGCAAATAAAGACATTAATTGTTATAAGGATAATTTTTATTATACACGATCATCATGCGTTGTAATTCATAACTAGTGAAAGGAATTTCAACCAAAGTCACGTGGAGTGGATAAAGTTTCTTAAAATCTATTATTTTGTATTGAAGCATCGAAGCGGGAAGTCTAATAGATATATAGATGCTTTTATTAGGATAGTTTTTGTGTTGAATGAAATGCACGATGAAGTCATGGAGTTTGACACTGAAGAAGTTATATGCACAACATGAAGATTTCAAAGATGCATGAGAGGCATGTGGGAAAATAATGTGCATGGATAAAACATTGTTATTAGATAATTTATTGTAAGTTGGAAGGTTGTTTAGATGAGAGAAAATGTGTATACCCAATGGTTTAATACATGAGAATTTAATTGGTGAGAAACATAATAAAAGTTTGAAGGATCAATTTGGAAGTGAGAAGACCTTAGCACAATTAGAGGATCATTACTATTAGATAAGGATGAGCATGGATGTTTACAAGTATATGCAGAGGTATATAATTTTGTAGTTAGATAAATGGAACAAGAAAAACACTAGGTTGTATTAGTTATTACATATACCAAGAAAACCATGTGAAAACATTAACATGGACTTTGTGCTAGGAAATACTAGTAATCTATCAAGAATAGAAAAATTTTCTTGAAAGAGATTGTGTGGTAGTATGGGTTTTCATTGAGTATAGTTTGAGATAGAGATACCAAGATCTAAGGTCATTTATGGAGGACCTTAATCAATAAAATGGAAACAATTTTGACTTTTAGTTCAAGATATAATCCATAGATAGATGGAAATAAAGAATTAGTAACTAAGAGTTTAGGTAATTTATTGGAAAACGTTTTTAGAGAAAATCCAAAGAAGTGGGACATGCTTTGTTAGCAAAAGAAGAGTTAACCTACAATGACTTGGTTAATAAGACTACACGGAAGAATCCATTTCAAACTTAATATGGAATAAGTCTGATAGGATTCACCAAGTTATGAGAAGTAGTGGATAATCAAAGCATAAAAGAAGAATATTATGTGGAGTATATGCACAAGTTACATGAAGAAGTGTGAATAAAGTTGAAGTGGAGTAACTAGAGTCACAAGGAGTGCACAAATGAAAAATGTAGAACTAAATTATTTGAAGTTGGAGATCACGTGTTGGTGCATTTTTATAAAGAGATTTTTCTAAAAGGAATGTATAATAAGATTGTGTTGAAGGATATTAGGCCATACAAAGTATTGAAAAATATGGGGCCGAATGCATATGAGATCAAGTTATCAAAAGAATTGGATATCTCACCAATTTATAAAATTGTTTATTTGTATTAGTACCATAAAGGAGAGAGTAGTGCACAAGAAGAAAAATATGAGTGTGAAACATATCTAGATATGGATGTACAAGAATCACAAGGATTTATTTATTAGAGGAATTAGAAACTAAAGAAGGAAAAAAAGAGATTAATCCCATACTTGGACTCAAAAGTGGAAAAGAATATGCAAAAAGGAAGTGCGGTGAATATTTAGTGAATTAGAAGAATCACACAAAGGAATATATAACATGGATGATTTCAAAGGAGCCTGATTAGTTGGGTCATACTCTTGAGGAATTTAACTCATGAGACAAAGATCACTTTTGATAACTCGGGGTGCTCGACGTAAGAGCATTTATAGGAAAAGGTTATAAATCGCATAACTTAGGAATTTTGGATTAATGTTAGGACACACAATTTTTGAAAATAGTTAGATAAGAAAATGAGGCACAACAATTTTTTTGGTGATTTTGTAGCTATATACAATTTATTTTCCCAATGGTGATACAAGGTGCGGTGTGCGACATTATTAATGCACATAGGAGTGTGGAATAGGGTGCATGTAGTAGCATGTAATTTTTATGTAAGTGTGAGAACATGGAGATATTTATGAGGTGCGAAGGTGGCACACAATAATTACATAACCATGAAAATGTGATGCAAAAATCTTATGAAACGTCAACATTCAAGACTAGGTTTGAAAAATTACATAAAAGATAAGAGGCACTAAGGGACAAGTTTAAGAAAGTGACAAAGAGGTAGGTGAAGGTTAGCATGTAGCATACATGGCATATATGGGGACAAATTACCAACTAAGTAGATGGCATGGATTCATCCAAATGGATTTTATCAACTACTAGATCAAAGTAGCTCAACACCATTAATGAACAAAATTCAAATTCAAGTTTGAGTGGGCTAAGGAGAAGATTCTAGTTGAAATTTCAAAATGATGAAAGATATGGAAAATATTCTTATAAAATATTATCCATGAAGGATTTTTAAGGTTATATAAGTGTTGTGATACTTTTCTAAGGAGGAGCTAGAGAGAGGAGAGACATGGTGAGCCTGTAGGATTCCTTAGTGTATACACCTCCTTGTAGTAGTCTAGAGTCACGTTCTAAACTCTATAAAACCCCATCGGAGGGGATATTACTCTATATTTTATTAAGGATTGGAAGTTAATAGAGAAAATTCTATTTGTGTTGAGTTTATTCCACTATGTGACTCTAAAGTAGTCTAGAGTCACGTTATAAACTCTATAAAACCCCATTAGAGGGGATATTACTCTATATTTTATTAAGGATTGGAAGTAAATACAGAAAATTCTATTTGTGTTGAGTTTATTCCACTATGTGACTCCAAATTAGGGCATCTAATGTACACCATAATATAAATCATGTGATTTTAGTGATGATGGTGAGGGTATGAGGTGGAAGAAAAGGTATAAAAGATAGGGCACATGTTGGTGAAAATCCCATGGTAAGTGTTGTTTTTGAATTAGGAATGGGTAGCTAGGAGAAAATGGAAAAATGCATGTCGGGGAAAAATTATCTAGTGAAAATTTCCCCAAAGATAGTCAAAATGTAGATCAAGTTGAGGCCTAGGTAGGTTTTGGAGAATTTTAGATTTAGAGGTAATTAGTTATATTTTTGTAATTAATTCAAAATAAATTGTTTTACCCTTAAATAGATGGGATTGATCATATTAGGATGATCAATCATAACATAGCAAATGGCATTTAGCTAAGAAAGATTATGTACCATGGTTGATGGCATTTTTCCAAAGTAGGTCCGATGGCATAGGGGAATGTAAAATTTATTCATGGGTTGATAGTGTTAATCCAAGAGGGCTGATGTAGTAAGAAAGTGGTAAATTTTGATGTTTTAAGATACATTTTGATGATGGATTTGAATCATGATCTGATGGGTACTTGGTGTTTGATGTTTTACAAAGTTACACATAGGATCTAGATATGGATATTAGTGGATGTGGTATGGTTAATATAGTTTTTGAAGGGATTATATGTATAGGACATTGCATAGCTAAAGAGCCTCAAATTTGGAGCCATTATATAAATGGAACGAGTCCCACTTTGGATGTAAATTTGATACAAATTTTATTAAGCTATTGGGATTTTAGGTCTAACACCTTTAGGTGGAGGCCTAGTGGAAAGATGATAGAGGTTGTAGTGAAATTGTAGGATCTTAATGCTATTATAGGGCTATTGATTCAAGGATTTTGCATTTTTTAATATTTCGATGAAAACTGTAGAGACGAGTAATGATTATTATCACATGAGAACATTGATTATTTGATGGAGTGTGATATTTTTACATAGATTTTGAATATCCAAAATGTTATTATTAGGATGGTTATGGCACGAGTATTATGCCACACGGAAAATGGAGCAATGTTGATTTATGTGTTAGTGGCATGCAAGTACATATTAGATGTAGGGATATAATTTTTTTGGGATACATCCCCATGGATGTATTTGATGCATGTTTTATACAAATATTTGGTTCATGTAGCAAGAGATTCCTTGAGGATTCTACATTGGAAGAGAGGACCATTAGTTAGGCTAGTCATTGGTTTTAGATGGTCACCACAAATTAGACAGGAGTAGGTGATATGGAAGTGATATAGAGGGATAATGGATCAATGGCCTAGTTAGCCAACTACAATGATAATAGATGGGATCATGGATATTTAAATTTATTAAATGTGTTGGGTGGAGACAAACCGAGTAAATAGATTACCATTAAATATTAGGTGTGTAATCGGTGTGACAACCCCACCACCCTCATAGTATCGACCGATACATTCTCTAGAAAGTAAAGATAGTTGGACTAGTGGTAATAATACCACCATTATGACCACATTGAGTGAGGCATGGCCCAAAACTAGGTGGTAAGAGACAATAATGGAGGGAGTAAGAGGTGAAAAGGTATTGCATATAGTGGAGGTAGAAGACAACCCCAAGAGATAGGCTACTAGTGAGAAAAAAAAAAATTAGTGGCGAATTTTTGTAAAGTCGTGAAAATCCATGTTTTTGAAAATTGGAAATGGTGAATTTTTAGTGGCTAGAAGCCACCTTATTCACCAAAAATTTCAGCCGACAAGTCCTTAGTATGGGTTATTTTGCCTAGAATTTACACATATATATGAACTTATGCATTTACTTCACCAATGGTTCAAATCAATCTGGGCACATATTCACCGAAGTATACATAGTAATCCATGCATCAAAAAAGGCATCCAATCTAGGCATCCAACTAGGTGTCTAACCATGCCTCCAAAAAGATGTCCAACCAGGTCATCCAACCAAGGTGACCAACCTAGGCATCCAACTAGGCGTCCCAACCCTAGGTGTCTAACCTGGCATCCAACCCAGGCATCCAACTCGGACATCTAACCTAGGTGTCTAACCAAGCATTCAACCAAGCATCCAACCATGCGTCCAACCCTAGAAACCCAACCTGCATCCAACCAAGGCATCCAACCCAAGTGTCCAACCTAGATGTCCAACTAGGCATCCAACCCAAGTGTCCAACTTAGGCATCCAACCCAGCATCTAACCCAAGAATCCAGGCTAGGTGTCCAACCAAGTGCCTAACCCCAACTAGGTTAGGTAATCAATAAGAAATCCAACTAGGTGCCTAACCTAGGCATCCAACCAGTGTCCAATCGGTGTCAAACCCAACGTCCAACCCACCTATCCAACCATGCATCCAACTAGGCATCCAACTCTCTCAAGAGATGGTAGTATAACCATGTTAGTTGTTTGTCCAACCATATTGGGTTTGATAGCTGACCAACACCCATCCACGGTTTAACCCTGGGAAACTACCTTGAACATGGAAAAATAGATTCACCTTTCCCACAAAACTGTTTTTCATAAATTTTCCATCGATTCAAAAGTCAATTTTGGAGATTCACCAACAATTCTAAACTAAATTTTTGGAGGGGGGTCTTAAAATTAACCTTGCTAGTGAGGAGGAGAGAGTGGATAGGCCTTAAGGATGGTACCAGGAGTGTCAATTATAAAATCCTAAAAGGGGATATTTTTCATATACAAATTCCCAAATAGTAGCGCATATGATAGGGAGGTCAAGGCAGAGAGTATAGGTTTTAATGAGAGAATTGATTATATTAGTGCCCTATGATAGGTGGGAAAGATTAGTAGAATCCTCCAGCCAAGATATGAGGAGGAAGGGTCATTACTTGGGAGGTCGAGTGAATAAATTTGTCATATGAGACCATCTAAATGAGTTGGATGATCCTTAAAGCTAGAGTATGTGAAAATTTAGATTGTGATGTTTGATTTGTTAGGTTGTGGAGCTTGTTTTCATGTGTGAAAGTGTTGAAGACTGTACACTAAGAGTATTATACACTTTCCACATTTGTCTCACCGGGGTTAGGGGGAAAACCCTAATTTTTTGGCCTTGAAAAAAACATGCCCGATATACTGGGAAATGTGCTTTTTCTCATATGGGTGGGATTTTTGACCCATAGGTTTATGAGACGGTTTTGGCCCATGGTTTTAATACCCATGGTTTTGTAAAACTGCTTAAGCAATTGTATACTTATGTGGTTTTGTGCATATGGTAGGGATTATGTAACATTGCAGATGTGTATGAAATCGGAGTGAGAATTATGTAGAGTTTGTTGAGCTTAGCTCCAAAAAAATATAGGTATTGTATTGAGAGAGTGGTGGCTTGTAATAAAATATGAACAAGTTATTCTTGGTGGACGTAGCCCAAATTGAGTGAACCAAGTTCAATATTGTCTCTTTGTGTTGTGTTATTTTTATTCTACACTTTTATTTCAGATTTGTAATATTTTCTGCATATTAGTTTTTATCATATGCGATTCTGTGAGGACCCATCCACATATTTTATCCCTTATTTCCTAACAATTGGCATCGATCCTGGTTTGGTTTTACAAGTGTTGAATTATAGGGAAAGTTTTATCTTGAGTGGGAACTATGACATGATGATGGAAGATCAAGGGTTGATAAATTCAACAGGGAAAAATTTCAGTCTTTGGAAGATGCGAGATGGAATATACCTTTATCGAAGGATATTTACATTCCACTGTCGAGAAGGTGAACAAAACCTCGAGCATGACTAATGTGGAATGGGATTTTCTGGATAGGAAGGCACTTGGGACAATCTGGCTGTGTCTTGCATCTTCGGTATTATTTAATGTTTTGAAGGAAAAGACTACAAAAGAACTGATGGATGCATTAGGGAAGTTGTATGAAAAACCCTCTACCTCTAATAAGATATTTTTAATGAAAAAGTTATTTAATATGAATATGTCTTAGAATGGTTTATTAGAAAATCATTTAAATTATTTTAATAAGGTTGTAAATATGCTAGCTTCGGTTACAATAGAATTTGATGAAGAAGATAGGGCTTTATTAATTCTGTGCTCTTTACTTGAGAGTTGGAATAGCCTGGTAATGGCGGTAAGAAACTTGGTTCCAACTAACTCAAAGTTGAAGTTTGAGGATGTTGCAGGGGTGATTTTAAGCGAGGAAATGCGAAGAAAAAGTTCTGGGGAATATTCTACTTCAGGGAATGATTTGACAGTGGAAACCAGAGGGAGACAAAAGAATAGAGGAAGCCATGGAAAATTGAAAGATCGGGAAAGGTCAAAATCTAAAAGCAAGATAGTATGCTGGCACTGTGAAAAGTCTGGGCATGCAAATAAGGACTATTGGGAACTTTGGGACAAGAAGAAACAACAGGAAGAAAATAAGGAGGCAAATGTGGCAACGGGTAATGTATGTCAGGATGCTTTGATTCTTTCTTTGCACAATATTGTTGAATCTTAGGTTTTAGATTCGGGGATTCTTTCCATGTTACTCCACATAGGAATTATTTTGTTGATTATGTTCAAGGGATTTTGGGCATGTTTTTCTTGGTGATGATGAGCCTTGTAGTATAGTTGGAAAATGATCTGTTTGGGTTAAGATGCAAAATGGGAATACATGGCTATTGAAGGATGTTAGACATGTGCCTACTTTAAAATAAAATCTGATATCGGCAGGCCAGTTGGGAAGTGATGGTTGTATTGTGATATTTACAATGGACTCTTAGAAGGTTACTAAGGGTGATCTTGTGGTGGCAAGAGGTAAGAAGGTTGGAACCTTGTATTTAACCACTTATAGCACTAATGTTTGTAATCTTGTGGCTTCAGAAGTAGATACAACATTGTGGCACTATAGGCTCGATCATATGAGCCATAAGGGCATGGAGATCATAAAGAAGGATTTTCCCGGATATACAGATTTTTTTTGGAGTTTTGTGAGGATTGCATATATGGGAAATAGAAGCAAGTAAGGTTTCTCAAGGTTGGACCTACAAAGAAAGAGAGTAAGTTAGATATGGTGCATTCTAATGTGTGGGGGTCAGCTCAGGTATCATCTCTTGGGGGTTCAATTTATTATGTTACTTTTATTGATGACACAACAATGAAAGTTTGGGTTTATTGTATTGAAACAAATATGATGTATTTGAAACTTTTGTTAAATGGAAAGCCTTGGTAGAGAATGAAACAGGTCTTAAGCTAAAATGTCTTAGGTCAGATAATGGAGGGGAGTATTGTAGTAATGAATTTGATGATTATTTTTCTAAGAATGGAATCCGTAGGAAAAATATAGTTCCAAGAACTCCACAATAGAATGGAGTGTCGGAAGGATGAACAAAAAATAATGGAAGGTACTATGAGTTTGAGGTTACATGCAGGACTGCCTCTTTATTTTTGGGTCAGAAGCGGTGAGTAAAACTGTGTACTTGATAAACAGAGGACCCTCAAGTGCCTTATATGGAGGCATACCTGAGGAGGCTTGGTATGGTAAGAAATTTGATTATTCATTTCTTAGAGTCTTTGGATGTGAGGTGTTTGTCCATATAGACAAGGATGATAGGACCAAGCTAGAGGCTAAATCAAAAAAAATACTTTCATTGGTTATGGTGGTGATGACTTTGGATATAAATGTTGTAGTATTAAAGACAAGAAAATCATTCGATCTAGGGATGTGGTCTTTAATGAGAAAGTCATGTATAAGTAATAGTTTCAGGAAAACAAGGAAGAATCTAAGAAAGAATATGTAGCGGTAGAGGATATTCCGGATGGGAAAGTGACACATGAATTAGTTTAGGAACCTCCTCAATAGGAACCCCAAACTCCTATATTGAGGAGGTCTTCTAGGGTAAGAAGAGAACCTAAACATTTTTCTCCTTATCTTTATTATTTATTACTCACTGATAGTGGAGAGCTAGAGAGCTTTGATGAAATAATGCAGGTAGATGTCAGGAAGAAGTGGGAGCAAGCCATGGATGAGGAGCATCAGGCTCTCATGGAGAACTAGACATGGGATTTGGTGAAGCTACCCAAAGGAAAAAGAGCATTACATAACAAGTGGGTTTTCAGAGTCAAAGAGGAAGAAGGAGGAAAGAAAAGATACAAGGATCGATTAGTGGTCAAGGGGTTTGCACAAAAAAAGGTATAGATTTTGATGAGATTTTTTCTCCTGTAGTAAAAATGACTTCTATTAGAACTGTTCTAGGAATAGTTGCAACATAAGACTTGCACTTAGAACAGCTTGATGTAAAGACTACATTTATCCATGGTGATTTGGAGGAGGAACTATATATGCAACAACCAAAGGGCTATGAGGTCAAAGGTAAAGAGGAGATGGTGTGCAAACTGAAGAAGAGCTTGTATGGATTGAAACAAGCTCCACGTCAATGGTATAAGAAATTTGATAGCTTCATGATGGAGCAAGGTTATATTAGATGTCATTCTAACCATTGCGTGTATACAAAGAAATTTGAGGATGGCAGTTATATTATCTTGTGTCTGTATGTGGATGACATGTTGGTTGTAGGTAAAAACATGCAGGAAATAAAAGTACTCAAGAAGAAACTAAGTGAATCCTTTGCTATGAAGGATTTGGGGGTAGCCAAAAAAATCCTTGGTATGAGGATATCTTGGGATAGGAAGGAATGAAAGATGACTTTATCTCAGGAAGAGTACATTAAGAAGGTCTTGGAGAGGTTTAATATGCAGGATGCTAAACTAGTTGAGACTCCTTTGGAGCCATTTCAAGTTATCAAAGGAGAAATGTCTAAAGAAATAGTAGGAGAGAAACCAGATGTCCAAGGTACCTTACTCATTAGTGGTTGGTAGTCTGATGTATGTCATGGTGTGCACCAAGCATGATATTTCCCATGCAATGGGAGTGGTGAGTAGATTTATGAGTGATCCAGGTAGAGATCACTGACAGGCAGTAAAGTGGATCCTTCGGTATTTGAGAGGGACCATGGGGACAATTTTTTGCTATAGTGCATTATACACCACTTTGTGTGGTTATGTAGATTTATATATGGCTGGAGATGTAGACAACATGATGAGCATGATAGGTTATGTTTACACTATAGGTGGGACAACAAAAGCTGGATTTCATGACTATAAAGGCTGGTGGCTTTGTCAACCACGAAGGCTAAGTATGCTGTTGCCAAGTAAGGAAAGAAAATAAATGATTTAGTCACAAAAATTTCTTGAGGAGTTGGGGCATAAGCAGGAGGAAGGAAATCTGCATAGTGATAGTCAGAGTGCTATACACCTAGCTAAGAACTCTGCTTTCCACTCTAGGATGAAGCATATACAATTAAGGTACCATTTCATCAGACAACTTTGGAGGAAGAGAAGTTCAAGCTGGAGAAGATTCATACTAGTCAGAATCCTGCAAACATGATGACCAAGGTGGTCACAAGGGAAAAATTGAAGTTGTGTTCAACTTTGGTTGGTCTTCATGGAAACTAGTGAAGGGTTGAGAAGCTTGCTCAGAGGAAAACTAGTCTCCAAGTGGGATATTGTTAGGTTGTGGAGCCTGTTTTCATGTGTGAAAGTGTTGAAGACTGTACACTAAGAGTATTGTACACTTTCCATAGTTGTCTCACCAGGGGTTCGGGCGTAGCCCTCGATTTTGTTTTTTTCCTCGAAATAAAACATGCTCAATACACTGGGAAATGTTCTTTTTCTCATATGGGTGGGATTTTTGACCCATATATTTATGGGATGGTTTTGGCCCATGGTTTTGTAAAACTACTTAAGAAATTCTCTACTTATGTGGTTTTGTGCATATGGTAGGGATTATGTAACATTGCAGATGTGTATGAATTCTGAGAATTATGTAGAGTTTGTTGAACATAGCTCCAAACAGATCTGGGTATTGTATTAATAGAGAAGTGGATTGTAATAAAATTTGAGCAAGTGATTCTTGGTGGACGTAACCCAAATTGGGTGAACCACATTAAATACTATCTCTTTGTGTTGTGTTATTTTTATTTTGCACTTTTATTTCAGATCTGTAATATTTTCAACATATTAGATTCTACTATTGCGATTCTATGAGGGACTCATCCGCATATTTTATCCCTTATTTCCTAACATGATTATGTGTTGAATATATTATTAATAGGATGTGTTGGTTATTTTTGCTTTGTAGAGTGGACCACATATGATTGGTACTCGATGATCGAGGAGTACACCATGAGATATTAGATGGTATCATGGACCTAATAGAGATGATCTGTGATGGTGGATCCGATGTTAGTGATAGCCGAGGATTCAATGAGTGATTGTAGGATTTTAGGAGAGGCATATCACTAGTTTCGTAGATATAGAGATGAGCTAGTAGTGGCGAGTGTAGGATATATGAAATAATTTGTGTGGGGCATACTACAAGAACAAACAATGTTGGCATGATATAAGAAAGAAATACTATCTAACACATAGGGGTGACAATGCATCAGGTTGTAGATGTAACCTACATTGTGGAATTGGAGATTCATGTGGCTAGGGTGGAGGGAGAGGCTTCAAGGGATTTTTCTAGAGTCACATCCTTTGCATGATCCCTACATGAAATGATTAAATCACTATCAACTCAAAACACTAGCTAAAGTCTATCTAACCGAGGTATGCTTGAGCGATGATAGATTGTATGATTTTGTGATATATGTGATGATGTATAAAATGATTCATTTTGAGATATATATGAGATACCATTGTTTTGGTGATATCATATGTATTGATGTTGATGTATGTTATATGTTTAATTTTATGATTCCATTTTCTTATGTATGCACAAATGTATAAACATTTATGATTTAAGAGAATGAAATGATAAAAGGGTTTTTGATATTGATAGTGTAGGTATTGTGGATAAAAATAGAATGGGATGGGAACAATAATAGGTTCATCTTAAGTGATGAGAAATAAACCCAAGTGGGAGATAAGAGGAATGTGATGACCATAATATTCAAAGTAGGAATCAATGCTCATATAAACCCAAGTGGGATGGATAAACCTAAGTGTGAGATAGATAAGAATTACCAAATTATCTAAGATATGAAGCAATGGTTATATAAACCCAAGTGAGAGATAATTATGAAAGAGAGAAAATGTCTCAATGATAATGTATGTATAATTATCTTGAATTTTTATGATGTCAACATTGTTTGAGTTACATCACGAGGTCCTCAAGGTTGTCTTAGATGATTTTGATACCTCGTTGGAATTTGGATTATGTAGAAAAAGAGAATCATCGATCTTGTCATAGATTCATGCAAGGACACCATGATGGATATCGTTAAGGGAGGGATGAGGGGTGAAATGATGATAACTAGATGGTGGAGGGGATCCAACTCAATGCTTAGGCGTGTATGAGGAGAATTTTATCAGGATCAGTGCTTATATGAGATGACCTAAAAATAATATTTGATATGTGAGAAAAACTTGTGATGGAAAAAAAGAGTGGTGTGGTAGATGAAGGTCATGAGGCCTAATTTATTAGTCTCTCTTGAATTCCACATTTAGTTTCTTCATATGTTTTTTATAGAATCTACAATTAGAAACATCATCTCTATATTATCATGTCATGTGTAGTATGGATCAACCGTAGATGGGCTAGGAGTCATAATTGCAAGAAGAGATGGTGCTGATTTCATAGAAGGTAGAGAGATATAGTGACATGTAGAGAAGTGAGAGGGTAGAGAAGGTGAGATATGTCAAAATATGTTATGTAGAAGGGATGACTGAGGGAGAAGACTATGGGTCAGGTATTAGATTACTAATTAGTGGAGTGTAGTTTATAAGATCATCCTTATAGTCAAAATAAGAATAGATATCATCATCATTGATGAGATCGTATTCCTATGCATCAAGGTAGGATGAGTGTCGTGTGAATAAAAAGTGATAGTATTGATGTTATTACTAAAGGTAGAGAACAAGGTGTCATGGTAATAAAGGATTTTTGTATTATTAGCCAAGGCATATCCAACTTATAAGGGATCATTAAGATAATAACCATAATTGTAATCAGGTGTAGTAACATTGATAGTACATGAGTCAATGATAGTCTCTAGTTAGAAAATATGTTCTACACATAGAAAATCAATGTGAGTAATAGTAATAGGGATATAGTCACCATCCTTATATAAGCATGGTCATAAGGTGGGAAGTAATCGAGGAATAATGGGATCATGAAGGTTAGATGTGTTAATTTAAAGGTTAATTTCATGGGGCTCATCATCGTTAGAATCGAGAAGGTTGGGATGAATATGGCTAGAAACGTTAGGATGATCACTATATTCATAAAGAGAATCCAATGGATATTTGAGGAACTGATATTCCTAAAATGGGATATGAGGAATTTCTTTGAGCGTGGGAATTTTAAATGTCCCATGTTTTTGAAATATGTCAAAGTTCCAAGGGTTGATGTCTCCTTATACTCTATAGATAAATTTTAGGTGTGTAAACTTTACACATTAATAATTGGATGATGTGACTATATGCATGCGATGATTCCATAGTCATCCTTGGAATATAATATAAGAAAAGGGGAAATTGAAGACTATGAATTTTACGCAAATGATATAAGGGGAAACAATGATAGGGAGATAGATGTAACCCATAAAGGGAATATGTCTAGGATTATAGAATAAATACATTCTCCTAGTGGATTTTAGATTGTATATGGAATAATCAAGTGTTGTAATGAAGTCAAGAGAGGTGACACAAGTACCAAAGCCTTCATCTATAATAGATATTTTAACTATGGTGTGGGAAATCTAGATTGAGATAAAGAGGAGGCTCATAAGCACCAAATAAAAGCTCATCTAGGATCATAAAATCAAAAATTAAATGGATGCATGGAGAACGATTTATGGAAAGGTAAATAGAAATGGACAATTCTTCACGTTGATGCATGATAGTATCTTCTAAACTAAGTAGGGTAGGATACTACACCATAGTGGGTGGAAAAGGAATGTTTATGAAGTGTGTGGTCATAAGATACTCATAATGTTGGGGTATGGTATGAATTATTTCTAAGAATGGGATTTTACTAGGGAGACTATAAATTTCTATGAGAGGATCCCAATTTTTAGGGTTGAGTTGTGCAGTAGTATGATCCTAGGGAGGATCATTATAACCAAATTCTAAAGGAAACAAGATGGTAAAAATATCCTAGAATTTGAGTATTGGTTTTTTTTTGTGGTATTGTACATGGTAGTGATGTTACTACAAGGTTTGATGTCATTGGAATTGGAAATATTAGAGATAAATGGATTGTACATGTAGATGTGTCTGCATATATGGGGCGATGGTAATGTCTTGAACTAAGAAATTGGAGATATGAACATTTTCATGAGGTGTTTTTTTATGAATAATATGGATATATGATCTTGTCATATTTGCCTTGGGTTAAGGAAGGGTAAAATATTTTGATACATGTAATAATATTCTTAGAACCATCCGTATAAATTGTGTATTTAATAGATGTACTAGTAGATGTGTATGAGGTATTGATAACATTTGAAACCACCTTACTAGTTAGATAAGGATTGGATTTTTTAAATTTGGAGTGATTGGGAAGGGGTTCATTATAAATTTTAATACACACATTAGCTTGATTAACCGTTGCATGCCAATCACATTGTTGGGATTTTTCATGCACCTTGATAGTCTTGTCCAATCTTTTTCGAGTGATGGCTTCATGATAAATTTTTTACCAAGGAGTAAGGTATAAAAAAGGATTGAATGGAATGATAATTATCATATGATTGTCCTTAATTGTTATGCTACCAAAAATAATTATTTTTATCATGGCATTGAGGAGAGGGAAAGAAGGGTCTAAATCCATGGTAAATGGGTGGGGTATATGTTTTCGTAACTCTTCTTTGGATAGAGATTGGTGATATTCATAATGGGAGAGGTTGTGATTAGTTTGTGATTTTACAGTAGAATGATAAATATTATGGATTTTACTAATATAAAAAGTGCCTCGAGGAAGAGTATATGTGAATCATTCATCAGTGGCATTCTTGTTCCTAGGATGCATGAGGACTTGAATGTTCTTAAGGGTATAAATATTATGAGAAGGTTTTTTAACTCTCCCATGATATAATATTGTCATTTATCTTGTTCAAATTATTCCTCCAAAGAGGTAGGGTAGAATTCCCTAGCTTTTTATTGAATGTGAGGTTTAATTTCTCTAAGGAACAATTGGAACAAGCTCCCATCATATATGTTATCTTCAGCCCTAGTGGAAGGGGTTTTCATGAATTTGATGAAAGCATGGGAATATTTTTTATCCATTTGTTTGTGATTGATGAAGGAGTTAATTATTTTCATGGAGATCATGATAATGGATTTCATGGACTAGAACAGTCACCAAGATTTGAAGATCAACGATGGAGTTATTCGAGGGGGTATGATACCAATCCAAGGAATCTCTTGTAAGGGTTTTGTTAGAAAATTATATTAAGTATGGTATAAAATTTAGTTAATAATTACATAATTAGGAATATTTATAGTCTTAATTTTTTAATATAAACTATGTTTTTATGGTTAATTGATTTTATTAACTCGGGTGTTTTGTAAAAATTCACAACCGTCACTTAATATTTAAATGACCCATGGGCTCAAATGATTATTGCATGACATGATCATGGAAATTTATTCACTCGGTGAATTTGTGGAGAGAAGTGACAGAGGGAGATTATTGGGTGTAAATATTTCTCAAAATGGATATATCTATTTTCCGTAGTTTTAACCCCTAGGGATTTTCCACATTAATATTTTCTTTATGTATTTTATTTATTTCATATTATAATGTTATTTCTAATGTTTGGTTAATAATATTTTCTATATTAGTTTAATGCGACCTCGGTCCTATAATGGTACCATAGCGAGTGTATTAATATTTTTTAAATTTAATTAACCAATAAAAATAACTTCTGGTAGGTCGGTTGGTGGTTAGGAAAAATCAAATAAAATAAAAATTATCTCAAATTTCATTTACCCTCGTGCGTGATTTTTTTTTTTGGTTGGTGAAAATCCTGCCTTTGACTCTAAATAAAGTTACGAGGTAAATAAATTTCAAATTTCTTGTTTAATGTGTATATTTATTTAATGTGTAAGGTAAAAGTAAATTTGTGGGGCAAAGCTAAGTTAAATCCAAGGTCTCTAGGTTAAGACAACCCTAAATGAGAAAATAATTATTTTGGTTTGTAAATGTTGGAAGCACAATGGACTAAGAGGGGGTGAATTAGTCCTTATAAAATTTATTCAATTTCATATTTTCTTACTTAAACCATAAACCAATTAACCATCGATTAATGTGTGCACAACATCATACAACATGCATTCAATTAACCATGAACAAGAGAGACAATACCATAAAACAAGATATAAGTGGGAAACCATCAAGGGGAAGAAAACACACTGAAAATTCTGATTATATTACTCAAATAAAAATAATTATTGAAGTACCAACTCCTAGTTTAATAGAGCACCAACCCTACAAGGAGCACTAACCCCTAGTTTAGTGAAGCACCAACTCCACAAGGAGGATACAACCCCTCGGATGATAAAAAAGCCACTCAACCACCTTCAAAAATATATTTGATTTCTTTTTTCTACAACAACTAATGGAGATCACCTATTCAGCTCACACACCTTGAAACCCTTGTTCAAATCCTTGCTTCTCCAACTTGCCATATCTCTTAATTTATTCACTTCTCTTAGCTTCAAAAATTGCATACACACTATAAAAAATTTTGCATCCTATTTCCCACTCTCTCATCTCTAAAATAATTCCTTCATACCTGCTACAAGTAAACACATGGGTCACACTTTTCCCCTCTTAAGCAACTAGTTCAAATTTGAACTACAACTTCACTTTTATACCCTTCTCTTCTTTCAAACACATTTTATGCCGCTTCCCTCCTTTGGTTTGACCAATTAAAATTAAAAAAATTCAATAAATTCATTAAAACATTCACATTTGACCCATATAGGTTGGTCATGCCCAAAACCACCAAACATGCACAAAACTAGCTCAAAACCCCATCACCTAGATGAGATAAAACCACAAATGCCAAAACCATGATTATAAAAGCTCCAAAATTCACTATTCACATGTAATATAACATATCAAAATAATCCATGATCATACATTATCTTTCACTAATAAAATAATTCATAACACAACTCAAAAGGCTCAAAACCTTCTCCAAACAATTGTTTCGGGACCTATCTTTACCTTTGGGCATCAAGACCACCAAAGAACAAATTAACTATGGAATGTAGCCTATATATAGAATCCTTGAGACATTTCTATCACATCCATGCATGTTATAGCTTATGAAACATCCATATGTGCAAACCACACCTAATTTCCTCTTTACTAAATCAAGCTTCTCATAAAGTAGTTTTACAAACTCAACTAGTCTGTACCCTTTTTGCCACTTCAAGACCTCTAAAGGCCTTAAATAGGAAAAAATTCATCCCTCTTCACTCTTCAAATGATATCAAACATCAACGCATTCATTTCATGTATTATTCACTTTAATATTTTATCTAAAGTAGTTTTGTCCAGAGAAACGAGAAACCTTCTTCTCTACAAATCAAGTTAGATTACCCATCAAATTTCATCATCAAGAGACAAAATTTATATCACTATAAATCCCTCTAAATAATATTTCCATTTCATATTATAACTCCTTCCAAATCTAAGTGTAAGGCCTTCAACCAAGCCAATCTTTAAAAACTACTCCATAACTGCCCCAAAACTGCCTTTTGACTAGTCTTCATAAATAGGGAACAATTTTCCCTCTATAATCTCAACCATGATCTGAAACCATCATGGAAATCAATTACAAGTACCATGATAAAAATAATTTCCATTTATTTTGTAACTCCTTTGGACAACCTTATCCCAAACTGAACTTCTTCAAAAACTTGCATGTTTGAGTGGGGTCCACTCATCACCACATACTCTAACATCAATTTACAGAAACTGGAAGGTGTACTCTACATCATCAAATAATCATACTTTCATCATCACTATATTATTTTCACTTAGGAAGAAAATCTCTCTTATCACTTTCAAGATAAGGTTTTGAATTCACAAAAAGTTGTTTACCTTATTAACATTTGGTCATAAAAATGTGACGATGAAATGATCTCATTATTTTTTTGAATCCTTCTTAACTCAATGTAAAAACATCCCTAAAATCCACAAGGTCCCATGTAAATCACACAATTTAGGGTGAGCATCGAAGGTGCAATTCTAGTTAAAAATCACTTTCTTCTTGACACTATTTCACCAAAAACAACTTATCTTGCAAAATATTATTCATAATGACATGAAAAATTTATAACACTTCTATAACACCGATTTTCATCATCTCCAATCATTTTCATGGCTTAAATAATTCTCGATCTTCTCATCCCATCTCATTTGCATGACTAGCCCTTAGGGTTTTGCATGGTTTAGATAGGGTCAACTGAACTAACACTGTAGTAACACACCATGAAACCTATCCAAAAGGTTCTAACATCATGAGTAAATCATTAAACACTTACCTACATGACTCGAATATCTCACATGGCTCTACAACTCATCTTCATGCCTCCAAGCACCTAGACCTGATCTAGATGAGCACCTGAATCTTGGTCTTCAACCTGTACCTACACCCTAAAACTCATGTGAGTGCCTAAACACTCCCCAAACATGCTCTTCATGCTAGTACCATGCACCTCAAGCCACCAAGAAACTCAAACCACCATTTTCCATTACCTAGGCTAGCTAGGTCAATTGACTAGGCTTGCTAGAACAAACCAATCTCAACACCGCAACATCTCATGTCACCATGTCAATGCCGAAAAATCCATGTCATCATCAAAATAAACATCCTATTACCATTCTCCATTATCATATTTGTCATTAATGGGATTTTACATCAATGATATTGAATAAAACACAACATTCCAACAATAAAAACCTATGTCTAACATGGCCCCATCTACTTTTAAATTACCTAAATTTAAATAAACTTATGTTTATTTTATATAATATAACCTAAAAACCTAAGTACATATCCATGAACCCCTTTATTCATGTTATTATGTTTATATACTATACATATGATTTAATAAAATAAAAACATATGTATATGGGAAATTAAAAAGTTCCCTAATCCGACCCATTTGCTTAATTTAGATTTAGCATGTTATAAACTATTCCTTTATCGTATCAAATACCTAAATTGAAAAAAAAGTTTGACCCATGATCTTAAATTATAAATTTTTAACATATGCTACAAGTCATTAGAAGCTAATGTATTGGTTTTTGGCCGCTTACATTAACAAAAAGTTCCTCGATTTTTTACTTGGGCTCTCCTTAAAACATATATCCGAGGCCACCTCATCGACCCCTTTTATATGTGCACCATTTTATTAGTTTAATAAAATTCTAACCGCCACCCTTTAAATATATGTACTATGTTCATAGAAACCTAAACTTATTCTAACTCCATTCGCATTAAATTGGACAAGGATTATGGAACGATGGATTGGCAGACCTTAAAACATAACATGTTTTTAATATTTAAAAACTCTAACGACTTAACATTTGTTTTTAAAGTGACTAGTCTTGTCATGAATCATGAATGTGGCATCGAAGTCATAATGGGTTGGTGATAATATTTACATCAAAATTATTAGGGGGAGGGAATTATGTTCATATGTTATATCATCTCTCATAGGTGAGTGAGTGATGTCAATAAATTTTTATGAGGAGATTTATTTGCATTAGGACATTAAGCTATGTATAAATAGTGTCAAAGGTCTCATTAATATATATATATATATATATATATATATATATATATATATATATATATATATATATATATATATATATTTGTATGGACTTAATTTTTTTCACATATAATAACCATAATGTCACTTTCATATCAAGTTTATGAAAATTACAAACATATATTTTAATATCAAAACATGGATCTATCTCCTTCAATATATGAAGATTATAATCTATACTATAGTTTATGGTTAATATTAAAACTTAAATGTTATGGCTTATTAACTTAAATTATGTGAGTCACATGTGGTTAAGATCCCCTTCTCAACAACTCCACTTGGTTCCCACGGAAGCCCCTTACTACCATGCACCATCTTATATCCTCTGCTCCTTGTCTTCCCTTAGATGATATTCACGGCTCATACGGTCGTTAGCGTTTGTAAACTTTGAGTCGGCATTAAAAATCTTTATTTTTAGTATAGTAATTTTTTTGATAATTAAAGGAAATATGTTTAATGGAAGATTGGATTTTTATCTAACAAAGAGTTGATTATTGTAATGCCCATCAAAACAACCCACTTAAGACCCAAGAATAAGCTAGGATTAGTTAGGAAAAATTATGGAATAATTTTTCTTTTTGTTTTTTTTTAAGAATCTACAACCATGTTACAAGACAAAGTTATCATTAACAGTTCCTGAACAACTCTAATCTACTAGAATATACTTTTCTTTTATTAATAATTATTAGAGGTCGTAAGGTCCAAAATTTAGGGTTAGAAGTTTTAATTAGGTTCAGAGGGAAAATCCTCACCATACCCACTCTCTAACAGGCTTAATTTTCAACTTGATTTTTCTCACACTTAACGCATTCAAAATTTCCCTAAATTACTCCCATTGGATAGGAAATATCCTCACATTTCCAGTGATATAAATAAGTCCTCCTAACTCCTCATATTTTTCAAGCTATGGGCCGGCGGGCCTTAGGGTGAAAATTTTCCCCAAGAGCAGGCCTGCGGGCCTAGGGGAGAAAATTTGCCCAAAGGGCGGGTTGGCGGGCCGCGAGGAGACCTTGAGAAAATTTTTCCCATGCGGGGAAAAAATCACATTTGCGCGCATGCTCCCGCAGGTCCACAAGTCCATAAGGGACACGTGGCGCTTCACAAGGCAGCACGGGGAAAACGGGGCAGTTGGAGACATTTTGCAAATTCTTCCGCGCAGGGTGAAAGTCAGCTTTGTGCCCGCACTCCTGCGAGTCCGCAAGGGACACATAACATCTCCTAAGCCAACATGGGGAAGGTTGGGCAACGGGGAGAAAATTGGCTTAACGCCTCGAAGGGCTAAGAGGGTAAATAGACCCGCGTCTCTGCTGACACCTCGCGATGCCACGTGGCAACCCTTGATTGGTTATGGGTTGGCGGAACAATAGGGAAAACTTGGAAAAAATTTCAAAATTTTTCCGAGACACGAAAGACAAAAAGGAATCCGTTCCTTCGCCGACGCCTCATGATGCCACGTGGCATCACCTGATTGGTTGCGGGCCGGCGGGGAAAAGTTGGAAAATTTTCCCAAAATTTTCCAAAAGTGCTAAGTTAAAAAGGGATCCGCCCCTCCGCTGACACCTCATGGTGCCACGTGGCAGCCTCTGATTAGTTGTGGGCCGGCGGGGTGGCGGGGAAAATTTAGGAAAATTTTCCCAAAAATTTTCCTAAGTGCCAAGGGAAAAATTCAGGCCATGGGCCCGCCAAGGAAATTTTTCCCAAAATTTGACGCCATGAAGAAAAACTTCAGAGGGCCATAAATTTTGATAGAGAGCTCAGTTTTGGGAAAATGAGGACTTTTTGGAAAGCTCTCGACATCCTCTTTGCACAAAGATCATTAATTTTATATTTTGATAAAGTTTAAGGGGTTAATTTTAAGAAAACGGCATGTAGGCTTTTATAGTGCGAACTGGTGAATTTTAACTTGTGAGATTTATTCAATTTGATCTTCCTCCTCTCTCAACATGTCAAATAGACATGGAGGATTGTTCCTAAATGGATTTAAGGAAGGATTCAAGGTTCAATTTTTCTAAATGATTTGCAATTTGAACATTTCCGTTTCTTGATAGAAAACGACTGCAAAACGGTTTGAGCCCAATTTTGCTAAGTTTTGAGATATTTCCTTTAAGTGTTTTTGTCTATTTGAACTCGTTTAGGGCCTACTACTTCAATTCAATCATTTAATTTTTTATTTTATTATTGCAGGTTCGAATGAGCATTTTTGGTTTAATTAATTGCTAGTTTTAAATTACAAATAACAGGATCAAATTTTGATGGATCTATTTGTCATTTCTTCTTCCAAGTATTTAGAATACGTTCCAATTCCAATCTAACAAATTTTAGTTGATTCAAAACAAACCATTCAAGACCAAAATGTAATACTGATTTCCAATTTTTTTCACATTTCAAAGAGACAAAATATACGTATTTTTCTCACATGCATTTCTTCCTTTCAAACAAAGATTTCAATACATTGATATGATCAGATTCAATTTAACAATGCAATTTGGGAAAAGCATTTCATTCATTTATTGATTTCCAAAGGCAATTTTACAACTTCTTTCTTTTATTCCTTCCAAAATCATTTATTGAACACAGGGCAAAATATTACATTTTCTTTTCACGTGTTCCACTTTACCACTTTTCAAACAAAGATTTCATAGAGTATGCAAAACAAAGATTTCCAATGGAATAACATCATATGGACAAGACAAACCATTTTCATTAATTCAAATTAACTCTTACAACTTCATTTCCATTTGATTACAAAATACAATATACCAAACACATATCATTATTTCACATTCTTTCCAACACGAATATAAGTATAACTCTTTTACATTTCCAATTTCACTTGCAAAATTATACAAAATATTTCCATTACAAACATTTACAAGATCATCCACTTCAAGTGGGAAGGTTACAATGAGATTTCATTTCACAAGGGACTGTCAAATTATCTTTTCTCAGCTCCAGAACAACAACATACATTCTTCTCATTCTTCCAATTTTTGATCACAACAAAGGCAAGGGAAAGGCAACGCTCTCCACCCAACCAAGACATCCAATGAAAGGAGAAGTCATCCTTCTTCATTGGCCCCCGAGCCCCAACCACAATGCAATAAGAAATGTATTTAAACTCATGGCAACAATAGGCTTCCACATCACAATGCAATATTTCAACATGCACATTTCAAATTAAAAACACACTCCAAAACAAAACAACAGTTTTACAACCACATGAAAGACATAACATAAAACTCAGGCTTCACCATGCAAGCCAAAGGAGCAAGAACTATGGGGGATGCTTCTTGTGCCTCCCAAACGAGGAAACGGGTATCACCACCTGAGTACAACCCATCAAATATATTAATATCATTTCAAACCCTGTCATGCCCTTATGCCTCCCCCAAGTACCGCTTATTCCTCACATTTTATTATATCTCCCCAACCTCTTATGGCACCCCATAACGAGTAAAGAAATGCAAGCTATTTCTTTGTAAGGTGGAACCCAAATTCCCAACTCCCTCCACCCTTATACCTCCCTAAAACCACTTGCACCTCCCACAAAAATAACCCCATAGTCTTCTCCTACACCATTCCAAGGACATCTACCCAACAACCCACAATATATACCAAAACATTCACACAAGAACATTTACATAAATGAAAGAAGAGCATTTCAAGAGCCAACCTCTTACCTCTCCATGATGGAGTTGTTCCTAGTTAAAAACAACAAGCTCCTTCTAATGCAAGCAATCCAAAAATCAACCCAAAATAAGCATGCAACAATCTTCCAAAAAAATCTCCAAGTAAGAGCTCCCAAAACAACAAGAAAATTCACCCAACATGAAGTCTCCCAAAAGTGAAGCAACCCAAAACAAGGCAAGAAATTCAAATTTTATAGAAGAGGGAAGAGAAGAGGACGAGGTGGACCCATGTAGGGTGCCACATCACACATTCTCAACCCCAACACCAAGTCAATTTCATTTTCAATGCATAATAAATAGGTGGGTGAATAATATGACAGATTTACTTATACACTCAAATCCAACCCACACCCCAAAGGACTGAAATTAAATCATGTAAGAAAAGTGCAATTAAAACCTACAATTTTTCTTCCCAAAATGCATTATAAAAGTCTAAATTTAACCCTCCAACCATAGGCAAGGTTGGTATGTAAATTTAAGAGGTATGGGACAAGTTTAACTTGTCCCACAAGCCTCCAAAATCAACCTCCAAGGACAAATTCGAATTTCCAAGAAGGTGGAGTGTTTCACACTCAAAAGTTAACTTACACATCACTTACATGTTACTTACGCATTACTTACACACTTTAAAACATGGCCAAAAACTTTATTAATTACATTCTTATGAAATAATTTAATTAATTAACTAAACAATATGATTACTCACAATATTTACACACCATTAAATAAATAATGAAAGGGGTAAGTGCACCACAAAATAAACACATGCAAAATAACAAAAGGGAACAAATAAAAGAAACACATAAAATCCCTTGGTCACATTTAAAGGTGATCCCCCCATGGGAATCCCTAACACTAACAAACACACACACATAAACAAAACTAGTTTCCATGGTGACCTTGTTGAATTCATCTAGAATTCCAATGTGGTTGGTCTCCAATCCCCTGATGTTTGTTGTGATATTTTAACTGCAAAAATACAAATACCTCCTTCGGCCTCGTGGCCATATTAGAACATCCAAAGTAATATAATATAATTACCAAAACCATCTAGATATATGAATCAAAACAACATCAAAGCACTTTAATGAAATCATTATAGTTTTATCAACAACTATATCATCATCTAATAATTTTCCATTTCTAGGGCTACTCACAATATCCAAATATCACAAGTCTGAACAACATCCATCATATAACCATGTCCAATAGTATAACATCATCAACATATAAAATGTCTCTAATAATCATCATGCATCATATAAGAATCAAAGTCAACAATAATCCATGATTAAATATCTAACATCATACTAAATCAAAACTATAATAATGTCCATAATATAGTTGACAGTGTCATGATCAGTATCAAAAGGTGTCAAAGGGAAGTGGGCACTACAATTTTGGTCAATTGAGGAATAAATTACAAATTATGCTTGGTGTCGAGGGGTGCTTCCCCTCGATCTCGCCCTATATCAAAAAAAAAAAGAAGCGCACTAGAGGTGCTTCCCCTTAGACCCGCAAGGGCACTACCCCTCGACCCCGGCCATTTGGGGTTGGCACCCCTAGACCCCCACTCCTTGATCCTATGTGTAGTACCTTATGTGAACAAAACCTCACCTTTTTATACTTGTGAAATTTTTTAATAGATGATATTATAAAAGTCAATCTAATGAAGTCACCTTGTAAATTGCATTAGTCACTACCAAAGAAAATCATTAGATATTAGACAATGGTGCATCTAGGCACATGTAGTATAAATATAATACTCTAACTAATATCAAATTATCTATCAAATTGATCATTTCATTCTCAATATTCAAGGAAAATGAAGAGAAAATGTTTTTGATAAGTTTTATAAATGATGTTCAATTGTGGCATGAAAGACTACGTCAATGTTTTGGAGCATGTATGATATGTCTTGACTTAACCTAGTTTCTAGTTTTCCACTGTCTTTCATGAAACATGTGAAGGGTGCTTATGTGGTAAGAAGTCACCAAAACCCTTCCTCAGTCATCTTGAAGAAAACTCCACATAATCCATGGAATTTTTCCATAGTAATGTTAGAAGACCTTTAAAAATTGTGTTTATTTGATTCAATGTAAGCTATGATTATTCTTACATGATTTAGTCAAATTTCTTACATATATGTTATCTATCTATTTAAAGGATTTTAAAGTATATAATGAAGATATATATATATATATATAAAAAAGATTAAAATGTTGAATTTTTCAACATATTGGTAATATAACATGGTTAGTAGTTAATTATAATATTAGTTAAGTCATTATACAACTTGTTTTTAACCTATCAATGTAATATTTATAGATGGTTAAAATTTAAATAAATAATATTGTGATTCTAACCATGTTGGTGTTGTGCTAGATAGAAAATATACAACTAGAAATGTGTTCAAGTTTGGTACATGTGTTGTTACTTAGACTAGAAAAAAGAAACCAATAGTCTCCATCTCTTCTACTGAGACAAAGTATTGAAGTGCGATGGAAGCAATGAAAGAAGCCATGTGGCTAAAGTGGTTGTTGGAAGAGATTCACATGGAAGGTAAAGGAAGTACTCATCTTCTGTGTGATAGTTAGAATTGAACTAATCTTGCTAATAATCTAGTTCAACATTAAAGAACAAAGCATATAGAGATTCATATGTATTTTATCCTAGAGAAGGTTCTCCATGGTGATATACATCTCCAATACTACTTGATTGAAGATCAAGTTACATATATATTTACAAATCCACTATATGTCTGTAAAGCTTTGTAGGCTTCATGTAATGCTTGGCCTTAAAGAGTTTCTATGAGGGGAGTGTGCGTGGAAATGCCACCTCATAATGGTCATCCATGTGATATCTCTTTGTCCTCTATACTTCTACTCCATTGTAAAGCATTGTAAAAAGATATTTTTATGATCTTTGTAAATGTGCCACTCTAAGTTTATAATGTACAATCCAATGTGTTGAATCTATTGTAAAGGAGGTCCATGTGTTATTCAAGGATCCTAGAGATGTTGGTTGAGATATTTTCTATGAGAAATTGTGAGATGTAGTCTCATAAATCAATCTTAGCCTAAATCATTCACTACTAATTTATGGATGCCAAATCCTTTTGTACCAAAAGATAATATGAGCATTGTGAAGGTGCATAAATCCTTCAAATGTGATATGCTACCCTAAACCTTCACTATGGTCTATGAATTTATAAATCATGTTGCATAAACAAGTAATGTTGGCATATGTTCCTCACTTAATATTAAAGGTAAGTGTTAGAGCATAATATTAAGTGCATTATAAACCTTAGTTTATAATTAAATAATTAGGTATATTTATATTCTTAATTATTTAATATAAACTATGTTATTTATGTTTAATTGATTTTATTAAATCAAGGTGCTTTGTAAAAAGTCACAACACCTCACTTAATATTTAAATGACTGTGGGGTCAAATGATTATTGTGTGGCATGATTATTGTAATCTATTGAATTAGTCAATTTGTGGAGATAAGTGAGGGAGGAAGTTTATTGGACTATAAATATTTCTCGATGTAAATAGATATATCTCTTTTTATGGTTTTTACCCCTGGGGGTTTCACGGTAATATTGTCTTTGTGTATTTGATTTATTTCATGTTACAATGTTATTTATAATGTTTGGTTAATAATATTTTCTATGTTAGTTTAATTTCTCGGTCCTAACAGAGTCTTAACAAAGAGTTAAGTGGAAACACACTAATATATTTTGACCCAATCTTTATAGATCTTTCCATAGTCCTTGATGTGGAGAGTAGGGTAGGTAAAACCATTGTAAGTGATGGAAGGGGTGACTCCTCCAATGTCCATAAAAACATTTAAGAAGAGAGTGTATCTCTCTGAATAACTTGAAGGGTATTATTATGGATGGTAGTTTATGAAATCGAACTCCATTGGGCCAAAATAGAATTAGAGGAAATGAATTTGATTTTTTGCCTCAAGAGACCAAATGAGGTTGAGTAAAAATTTGGGCTAGATTTCTTTGGAATTGTAAGAATTGACTTGCAACGATGGTTTTTTTTTTTTTACTTAGGTAGTAAATGAGTTATATGACGAGTTGGATAGAATCAATATTGGAGGGAACATTATAATATTAGTTATATTAGAATTCACTCCATTTAGAGGATTCTCATTACGCTTAATATCAGCATCAACTTCTAAGAAAGATAGTCCTCAAGACACAAATAATTTTCAATGATTCTCCTATGTACTTATAAAATTATTGCAAAAATTTTTACATAGTGAGGTATAATCAAATTTAATGGCATCTTAATGTTCCCTTTCTTCTTCAAGATTGAAGATATAGTTTCAAATTAGATATCGGGTTTTTATATTTTAAGGTGTAGGATTTTATTTCCTAGCATTATCTCATATGGAAAGGAAATTAGTGTAATGTAGAACCAGTTTATGAAGGCCATCATTGTGAGAGTTATTATGATTGGATATGGATGGATTAGTTGAATATGTAGTGGAGTCACCGAGAAAGTGCTCCATGATGAGGAAAAGATGTTCGAGAAGAATTGATAGACATATTTTTAATGATATGTGATGTGTAGTAAGCTTACACAGGGGTCAATGGAGTTAGAAGGAGGTTGATTGTGAAAAGTGGGATATTCAAAATAAGATTGACTATGTAGAAATTTTTCATAGGGGATGATAGAATCGACGAGATAAAATGATGTTTAGAGTGGATCGGTCATGTAGTAGGGTTCTACATAAGGGACGATGGCATTTAGAAAAGTAGGAATAATAAAAAAGAGTGAATATGACCTAATTAGAAAAAAATTAAGATTCACATATGTGGTCACTAAAATGTGCACTTATTACTATTACATTACACATCTAGTATGTTTTTATATACATGATTTCTAAGTTTTGAAACTAGGCATTGGTGACACCTCTTTGGTCTTTTTCTTACTTTGTTTGGCTATGTTTACAAATTTTATCTAACATTTACATCATTTTGATTGATTCACATGGATCCATATTCCCATCTTTTACTTTGTTTCTATTTTCTTATTGATGGACAATACCACCTAGACGAGGATAGTAGCGCCCAAGTGTTAATGTCTTTTTGGGTGCTTATGTCCTATTTACTTGTTTTATCCTTTATCATTTTGTTTTGTCTTTGGGTATTTTCTTATCTTATTTTCATGACCTAGGTCATATTTTAGTGTCACTATGTGCCAAAATTCAAACAAAGAACTCATATATAAACACAACCTACTAACTATTCTAAGGGGAAATTGGGCTATCATTTTATACCACATACACGAGTAATATAAGGACTGCATTTTGGTCTCGCATTATTCACTACATAGGGAGGCTATTCTGAATTCCATATCACACATTCTTGAATTTGGAAAAAATTAGTTGTATCATGTTATTATTTGTGCGACAAGACCTAGAGCATCCCACTCAAGGGAAACAATTTTAATAACACACCACAAGAACTATATGAAGTTTGAAATGTAATGCAATACTTGGAAAAAATATTACATTTGGGTGACCACTAGGGTCAGTCTAGCTCTCTCATTTTCATTTTTCATTTAGTTTAATGTACACTTAAGTCTTATTTAGGTGATTAGTTTTTGTTTTAAAATTACATGTGTGATAGGGAAGGAGTGCAACAAACTAACGCGGCCTACAATGAGCTAATAGTGACAACAAGTGACATAGAAGAAACTAAATCTAGATCTATCCAAAGGAAAATAGAACCCATAATAGATGCCAATGCCCAGGTGGTTATGTCCTCTCCCGGGAGCTTCTATCCCTAAGATATTCACATGTCGGTTTGAGAATAAAATTTACATATCCCGAGATATGCCTATTCGGATCATTCACCTTCCAAGAATCGGTCTAGACATATGGTGGAAAGTTGATTCATTCTTAAAACCCTATTTATCAGTTGTTCCTTTATTTCCTTTTCTTGACCTTTCTTGTTTACTGTAATATATATTTAATCATAATTTTCCTTATCTTAGATTTAATTTCATTAAATCAACGTCGAGTTCGCCAATGTATGATGGATAATATAGAGGTTCTTGGCTAGGTTATAAAATATAATTATGCAATCTAAGACCAACCACACTATGTAGATATACAAGTGTTCACAGAGTTTTAGTATCATAAATCTAGAGGATAATAACCCTAACCATAGGATAGTTATAGGTTTTAAGGCCTACACCTAAGATAAAGATAGGTATCCTACTAGGATTGAAAAATAAGAGGGGGTAACCAAGGGGTGGATAAATCAAAGGGGATAAGCACATACAAAATAAGATACTTGAAGAGAGTAAGAAATACTTACTTGTATCATGTGTTTTTATTATTGATGCATGATCATCCCCAAAGATAATATCACCAAGAGAGAATCGATATGGGTAGAGAAGGGGAAATATAAAAAGAAGATATTCAACAGTTGTAACTCACTATGGTGACCAAAATGTAGAAGAGGTAAGCCCCAAGACTCTAAAATTATCCAATGAGATGTGAAATAGTGTGAGAAAGATAAATACGAGTGTAAACAAGTGATATATTATAAGTTGTATTGATGGTAGTTAGTGACTTTACAAGAAATGTTAATTATATATACACGATGCCATCACCTGTGGTTGATGGAATTGACCATGGAAAAACCAAATTGATGTCATCACCTATGGGAAATTGTGTTGTCCTTAGGGGAAAACATAAGGTAACACGGTGAAAAACATGGGGAATGGAGGCCAAGAGATAAATTAAGGTGAATGATGAAGGTCTAGGGTGTCCGAGAGTAAGGATAATGGTGTATAATGAGAAGAAGTGGGTAGATATAATGGAGAAATTTAACATGATGAGTACAATGTGTGAACAAATGGAAGAATCAAAGAAAGTATAGGGTGACTATATATAAATAATGACATCTCTCAAATGTTGTGGTCTAGCCCATTTGACCAAGTTTTATCACACTCTAATCCTATAAAGACCCTTAAGGAACCCGTTCGAAAGAGAATGCATTAATAGCCCCCGCATAAAATAAATAGTTAGAAAACATAAAAATATGGTACATACATACTCCTTTGATCCTTTCATTTTATTTCATAAAATTAGGAGTATTAGAATGATGTATGAACAACTATAAAAGTAGATCCAATTACTATAGGATTGCAATTCAAGTTTTGGAAACAAATCGTAGTGCTTAAAAGACTAATGTGGAAGAAAGCTTAATGTTCATCAAATAATGATGATGTATGGATAACCATAGTAATGGTGTAAAAATAACTCCGTGAGATTCTTACAAAGGTGATATGAGGTTTGATCTAGGTGTTGAATTGTAGTACATGGAGGATTTTCCATGTACACATGTTGTGCGAAAGGTTGAATCATTGGTTATCAGGTTTGATGTTATTGTTTCTATAAATAATATATCCCAAAGGTCATGTTACAATTTCAAATCTTTATTCATTTGATATTTATGTGTGTGAGAAAGTCACACAAGAAGCTTCTACATCTTCCCATAGTGTAGATTATGGGTATAAGTTTATTACATGAATCTTATAAAAAGAGGGTATTTGGGTAGAATAATACATATATTGTGGTCTTGAATTATAGAGTAATAAAAAGAAAAAATAACATTAAAATGGAACACCAAAGGATTTTGGGATGCCAAAATAAGGATGTGAGATTTGAAATTTTTTCCAAAATGATGCACAATATGAAAGATCACTTAGTTTCCATGTATGTTTCATAATTATAAGATGTTTTTGTGGAAGACCATAGTGATGATAAATAAAAACCCATACTATAAGGAGAACATTCTACTAATGTAGATATTGACAAAAAAATAAATGCGTACAAAGAGGAAGTGTAGGATCATCTAAAGGATAGACTACTTCATATAATCTATAGAGTAAGGAGTAATCCTTTAAGTATGACGCACCTTATTATTTTGGCATTTTGGAACCAACAAAGATCATGAATTGGATTAAAAAAATATAAAAATATTTTGAAGATGAAGATATGAAAGATCCCGAAATGTTCAAGTTTATATGCATAAATTTTATAGGTCATGCATCTATTTAGTGGGAGCATATCCAAACCAAATGGGTATAACATGGAAATAAAAAGATTAATAAATTGGATAGGATAGTGGAAAATATCAAGGTCAAGTTTTTTTACCATTGATTACCATCTTATTTTTTCTCATATAGATGTAATGTTTATAATAGAGATAGATTAGTGTGAAATTATACAAAAATGATTTTTAATAACTCATGGTTGGAGTGGGATATATCAAGAATATATTTAGATATATAGTTGGATAATGTAGAGAAATATAGAATCATAATAGTATGTTACAATTATATTATGTCGAAGATTCGTAACAATATACTTTAGAGGTAGAGGATAAGTTGATGTGCAAATAACAAATTACTAACCATGGAAGACGAAAGGCTATAAAAATCATGGATAAAATAAAGGGAGAGATAATTCTATGCATGGTGGAAGTGAGTCATGTTTGATTGTAGAAAAGGAGGTAATATCTCAAGGATGTGGAAGTGCATCTCAAGGAGGAGGTTGTGGAAGATTTCATATATTCATAACCAAAAGCTATAGGTGTGGAGAAATAGGGAATAGGGAATATGAGTGCTCACACACCTAAAATTATGGTAAGAATAATGTGCATAGTATGTAAGGACACATAGATGGATTGTATATTTATGAAGAAGAACTAGAAATGGCAGAGGCAATAATATTTGAATGAATATTGTTAAAACTAGAAAAGGAAGAAATTTATCATGAGTAGAGATGAAGTTTCTTTAGGAAAATGTGTAAGTTAGGGGAAGTTTGTAAGGTGATAGTGGATTGTGGAAGTGACGATAATTTGGTATCCGAAGATATGATTGATAAATTTAAGCTAAAGAGAATTGAGCATCCAAATCTAGATAGGGTTTCATGGTTGTAAATGTGACACTAGATGTTGTTGAAGGAACAATGTAAAGTTATAGAATGGGATATGTGAAGATGAAATAATGTGTTATGTCTTGCCCATAAATACATGTCATGTGTTATTTGGGAGGCCTTGGTAGTTTTAAAATAAGTGAAACGTGATTGCCACACAAATACATACATGGTTGAGAAAGATAAAAAAATACTTTGAATGCATTATGGGAGAAGGGTGAAGCAACACCAAAAGTGTTATTACTCTTGAGTAAAAATTTCTTTAAGTGATGTTAAATATGATAGTGAATATTTTTTTCCCATAACATGCACCATGAAAAGATAAGTTTTATAAGAAGTGGTTGAAGAAGGGAAAACAATGCCACTATAAATAAAAGGGATGCTAGAAGAGTTTACATAAGTTACGTCTAGTGAGTTACTCCGAAGGGTTACCACATGTGAGGAACATTAGTCACCACATGAGTTAATTCCAAAACAATTTACAAATAAGGAAACTTATAATATACAACTACATGAGAATTTGTAGAGATACATAGGAAAGTGTAAGGATTGTTGGATAGAGGAACCATCGAGAGATTATAATTTCACCAAAGAAGGGTGGTGGCAGGCATATGTGTACTTATTACAGGGCCATAAAAATATTATTATCAAGTACAAGTTTCCATTTCCATGCATGGATGACAACATGGATTTATTAACTGGATAAAATTATTTTAGCAAGGTTGATTTAAAGAGTGCTCATCATAAAATTCACATAATAGAGGGGGATGAATGGAATACATCATTTAAGAGTCAAGAAGGGTTATATAAGTGGATTGTAATGTCATTCAAATTGAGAAAAGTATTAAGTACTTTTAAAATATTGATTGATAACGTCATGGAACTAATTTAAAGAAGATTTTAATCATGTACCTAGATGATATTATACTTTTTGTAGGATGAGTGAAGAGAATTTAATACATATTAGGAAGTTATTGTAGAGATTGTAGGAAGATAATTTTTTATTAATCAAATAAAGTTTAGTTTTATGTAGGATAAGTTGGTGTATATGTGATTTATGATTTTTAAATAAGGATTAAAGTTGAACCCTTAAACATTATGCAAAATTATTTATATTCCATTGTTAAGGAGTTCTTATGAAACACATTTATCATATTTTGGATAGACTTTACCACAAGTTCCTCAAGAACTTAATTGGTGTATGTGTAGTCATTTTCATACCCTTAGACCAATATTATAATCCCATGCATCCCGGCCTATCACCCAACGGGCGCTGGGTGCTCACCCAAGGCACGCACGGGCATCGAGCCTCTATTTTATGTGATTCTTGTGAGAATGCATTATCTTATGACATACATATTCAAGTGGAAATGAATAGAAGAGAACTATACAAAATTATGAGAACCTAGGATGAGTTGTCACCTCATTGCATCCAGAAAAGAGAAATAACCAACATCATATAAAAATGGTTCATACATAAAGGAAATGCATAAGGATTATACTCATGAACACATATATGATTCAAAATAGAGTCTTATATTCATATTAACATGTTCAATAACCACATTACATTCCTTGAGGTCATAACAGACCCTCATATAACAATGCAGAGCCAAGTCATGCATTAGAACTACACTATATCCATCACATTACAAAGGTGAATACAGACCCATCCCTCTAAATATGCCATCACTCCTATATTTACTCTAGTCCTAACCCATTGAATCCTCCATGGTGTTTCTTCGAGCTTTGACTTCTTTTCTAGTGCACTACTCTCTCTCAGGATGACTCCATGTATATATATTATATATCCTTTTTCTACCAAGTGCACCTCAATATATAGATTTCACGCCTTCACCGCCATGCCTTCTGAGGTAAAATATTGGTCGCCAAGTGTCCAAGTGGTCCTCCAATGGAGTATGCATCCTTTGATCTGATCTCTCCAATCTATGCAATGATGTTCTTCTAGAACCTTCCATTACATGCATGGAATATTCCCTTTTGATCCCGCATGATTCTTGCTAGGTGGCACCTTATCCACTCTGCATGCTTTAGAAGGGTCACACTATTCTTATGTGTTTCATAGGACTCCAAAAATGGCTAAGTCAAAAATTATCTTGTCTTGAGCGCGTTCCATGTGTTCTATAAAACCCTACTAGACCTCTTCCCCATGCGCCTTCTACCCATGCGTCCTTCTTCAAATAGGTTTGGCACGCCCACACACTTTCTTGTACTTAGCCAATATTATGGGGCCCAACATCGCCTAACACTAAACTTGTTCTCTGTCCTTGGAAACACTCTTCAAAGAATAAAGAATGGGGGCTCTTACAATGGTTAGAAATAAAGAATAAGGGAATGAAGAATTGGGAGAAAGAATGAAAGAATTGGGAACTTGTTTATTGCTAGAGGAGGAGAGGGAAATCTTTCCCTAATTCCGCCTCTAACTTCTCTCAAGCATCGACCTCGTTACGAGTTTCTTGTGACAGAGATCACCCACCAAGGCACTCACTTCCTCAAAAATCAGTTCCTCTCCTTTTTGCTCATGGTATCAACAACACTCTCCAATTTCTTTCCCAATTCCTCAAGCACATCCATCTTACGGGTGATTTGGGGGTATAGTTCCTTCAATGGCTTTTGATCAAGCCCCAAGGTCTCGATTGCTTCGATTTCCTCTCCACCTCAACTAGGATATTATCTCTCTCCACTCTATTGCCCTTATTTTTCTATTGGAACTCCTTGAGTTCTGTTTCATGGGTGGAAACCAAGATTCTTTCCACTCTATCCCTATTAGTGGAGTTGTCATAGGAAACTTCAGTGACTTGTGCAGGTGGCTTTTACTTCTTCAAGAAGATTAGTGTATCGAGCCACAATCTTGAAAACCTTCATCTTGTTTTCTCTTTCTTGGACGCATGCGCCTATTCTACACATTCTAAAGCAAGTGGTCACCTCTCAATTGTGAGAGTGCAAGTCGAGATCCTCTAGAAATTGCAAGGTTGATTCATACTTACGCTCGTGGTGCTAAATTGGGATGCTTCAGGACAATTACATCTGTAATCATTTCCACCTTCTTGGAGACTTCACGCACCTTATCTTTTTCTTCTTTCATCTCCCACCTTAGCTAAGCACCGATCAAATCCTCTTGTTTTAGGTCCTTTCTCTTCTCCATGAGATCCTTATTTTCTTCACCAATTTCTCCTCCAGAATCACACTCTATCATTTGTCCTAAACAATTTGGCCTCAATCTGGACTGAAACCTTGTTAAGCACGTTATAGACCTGTTCATTTGATAGCTGCTGAGCGTTCACCAAGGGATTCAATCCTTTTGTTTATGGAACCTTCATCGTGTTCTCTAGCTTACCTCAAATTTTGGTTCATCCATGTGGGACTCAAATTCCCAAGATAGCATATTTCTTGTTCATGGGTACACGCCTTCTTCATTAAACAATGACATAGCTAGGAGTTACTCTGTTGGTATGGTGCTCGGAAATGTGCACGTAGCACCTTGATAGGATCATCAATGTATCCCATTCCTTGCCCTTATGCCACCATTACACCTTTCCCACATATTCACACAGCTTTTGGGAAGCTTCTTTGCGCCAATTTGGATCTCCACCCATACTGCATACTCCTTCCCAATGCTCTCTTCTTCTATCTCCTTTATAATCTCGTCCGCGCTCCACTCCAACTCCTATTCTACCAACTTCTTCATGATGCCAACCACTTCTCTCTCTGTGGCTTTCTCTACTTGCTCCTTGGTGAGGCTTGGGGTTCTTTGGTTCTTGGTGCTTACTTATTCACTCACCCCCTTTCCTTGAGCCTCAACTTCTTCCTTGTCATTCTTCTCCTCATCTTCCTTGTTATATTCCTCTTCATCTCCTTCTTCCTTAGAATCATGCACATCATATACTAGATGGTCTTCACCTCCTTTAGGCTCGTCATCATCCTTATCACCGATGTAGGCGTTGAAGCTCTCTATCTATTCTCAGTCCGCTTCATCGTTCACCTTTTCGCTTCTTCCTTATTGGGGATTCCAATACAACAAATTCCTCCTTTTCTTTTTATTCCCTAATTGACATATTCCTTGGTGATTCCTCATGGGTGAGGGGATCTTCATGTTCCATTTCTTCTTCTTAGGGTCTTTGCCTTGACAAGGGACTTCTTTCTCCGCGCGTAAGTTCTAGTCTTTGCGATTGTTTTAGGCATGCCCACCAATTGTGCGGTCTGTACACTTGGTGATTTCTTCTCCTACCCCTCTTCTCTTTCTCTCTTCTTTAGCATGGCCTTCTTTCTTCCTATGGGGTCTTCTAGAATGGAGACATCATTCTCCAGATATGCACCTTTCTCAAAATTTGGCCTTATATGAAGGTATATCCTTGTTGCAGCCCTTCCAGCGATTGACAACGTTATTGGTTTCATCATTTAAAATTCATGGGAGACATACTTCTCCACGTACACACACTTTTTAGGGTACATGAGATTTATGTGTAGCTCACGGTGGTCTTGGTACACCTCACTAAGGTTGAACCTTAGTCTTTTGCCTTCTTTGAACTTGTTGACCCCTTCCTGGAAGTATTACACAAAGAAGGAGAAGGGAAGCTTGCACCATGGAACCTTAGTCCCATTTGTTAAAGTAAATATGTCAATGTAGAAGTGTTGGTACACTAGAAATTATGCTTCACCATCCATGAGTATGGGAAACTACTCTGAGATCCTCCACTCCCCGAATGCATCACACATTCATTTATACAACTTCTTGGTCTGCGCCTTATGAGTGTCTCATCATGGTTTCACAAGTGTATTTTTCAAACCTCTTTACAGGTGAGGATCCTCTTTTGATACTCCCAAACAAAATTTTCTAGCCCATTTGGCATTCCAATCTCTAAAAATACAATGGTGAGGAGGATGTTACCCAATAGTATCTTTTCTTCCTCTTGCGCACTGCTTATGATCTCATCCACGATGAAAGCGGACAAGTTATAGATGGTTCCTTTGATATCTTCCGGCATATATTTAACCATGCCTTGTTCACTTGCGTCCATCGTTCTTGATCATTAATATTGGTCACTAAACACGTGGAATTCCTCATAATTTGGTTTGGAATCTCTGTAATGTCAAAATATCATGAACCCTTCTTGTAGTCATAGGCTGCTTTACGGTGTCCTTGATATCATCCATCTCCTTCATAAATAAGGCTTGTGAACTTAGATATCAGTTGTGGTGTTATGCACATCTTACACCCTATAAAATAAAAGTGATCCTTATGCATGTGCGACATCAACCATTGATAAAGGAACTTAGGCTTGCCAAAATAAGGCAACTCATATAGTTGTAATAATCCTACCTTCTCCAATTTGAATTTCACCTCATCGCTATAAATAGGCATCCCATCTAGCATCCTTTTGTTAGTTGGATAGACCAAATCTAATTCCATTTCCTTCTCAGTTGTGCTCATGTGATGGTTATAATCACTCACATTCATTTTTCTTAGATGTGATACCCATTCCTTTCCTAGCAATACTCCATCTGGGTATTACATTTTTGCATACCATTCTTCATTGTAGCTTGCAATGGCAATGGTTTACTTTCCTTTTTCCTTGCCCTTCGGTTTCTTCTGGGTGAAATGACCGTCTTTTTGAGTGTCATGATTTTTTCGAGATCAAATATGAACTCCTTACTCTACTCTTGCTACTATTCTACACTCAAAACTCAACTCCAAAGCTCAACTCCTAGAATAAATCCTTTTATCTCCATGCCCTAGCTAGAAAACCCTAATTAGGAAAACCTTCCACAAGATGGAACACCAAAAACAACCTTTCCTCATGCCCATGTACTCTTTTCTATTGGTTTTTAGATCCACTCTAGTCACACACTTAAATTCTTAGGATTATTCTTCCTTCACACAAATTACTCTCTTGATGCCCTAGTTTGCAAGAGCACTTCAACTTCGTAATAGAAAGATAGAATAATGACGTTCTGACCTTGTATTTATAGTTTTGCTTCCTCTGGCACTAAATACTATGCCACCTACCAACATACTTTAACATTAAATGTGGATTTTTCCACTAAGCTAACGTTAAGCACCCTCACCCATGTGCCAAATCCTATGTGAAAAATCCTTTACAACCTTCTGGTGCACAAAAATCCAATCTAACCGAAGAATCTTATGCACTCGTCTATAGTGCTGAAGGAACTTCTTTTATCATTTACTCATTTTTTCCCTCACTTACCTCATGTTGTTCTTGTGCTCTTCATCTTTTTTACGTGGTCTTTTTTACAGCCTTCTTGACATCACAATTAATTATCCACCATTTCCTCACGCGCTTTCTCGCCCTTACGTGCTTCCTTCTACTGGGCCACTCAACTTGTATTACAGGCCTATACTTTTCTTTGCATTAATCCACCCCACACTAAAATAGATGTGTGGTCCTCTGCGCATACACAACCTCGGAAAAATAATGTGGTTATCGGTGCACAAAGTGCAAAAACAAAACAAAAAGAAAGGAAAAAGAAACAAGAAAGGGAAAAACAAGAAAATAAAATCATAAAGGGAAATTCTAAGATAACTGGAAACACTTTGCCTTATTACAAACACCAAGAAGACTTATTTATAGTAGGGCTTTAACCTACTCCCATTGAAATGACCTGGTAATCTCATCCCATCCAATGACTTGTAATTGAAATCTCTGAATCAAGAATGTACGAGATGATGTAAGGTCCCAACCAATGGAATTTCAACTTCCTAGGATGGCACAAATACTTGGAATCATACAACAACACCATCTACCCAACCTCAAACTACTTATTCTTGATATGAAAATGATGCCATGATTTTTTCTTTCCTTTTGTCTTCCGACTCCATCTAGCAAGTGATCACCTTTTATCTAACTGCATAAACTTATCAATCCTCTCTTGTAGTGCTTGTTCATCAGCTAACCCTTCTACACATGCTATACGCAATGATGGTAACATGAATTTAACTGGAAAAATAGCCTCTCGAACCAAACACCAATTGAAACAAAGTGTGGCCTTGTTCAACCTATTGTAGGTCATCCCGTATTCCCATAGAACTACCGATACTTTGTGATCCCAATATTGTCTTCCAACGTCATAGATCTTAGTCAACGTGTGACTTAGTATTTTGTTAAATGCTTCAATAGTTCCATTCACTTGAGGGTGATAAGGGTTAGTCTTGTGATGGGCCACCATAAATTTTACTAAAAAAATCCTGATCGTTTCATTGAGGAAATGTGTACCACTATCACTTGTTAAGCTCAAAGGGCAACCATACATGTTGATTATGTTCTCCCATAAAAATCTAGTAGTTTGTCATCGTGGTGAAATCCTTTATAGGCGATGCCTTTTCCCATCATGTTAAGTAGTCAGTGCAAGTAATGATATACCGTGAACCAATCCTTCATGCAGTTGGCAAAAATTGGCCCTAAAAGTTGATTTCCCATTTTTCAAATGGTTTAGCATTGGATATTGGTTACTAGGGAATTTCATCTCTCTTTCTAGGTTTGTCAAGGTGCTAACAATGGTCACCGGCCTTGCAAAAAATACTAATACAATCTGGTAGATGGTTCCCCACAAGAACCCCGCGAGTAAAATCTTCCATGCGGTAGCATTTCCTACATAGTGTCCTCCCCGCAATCCCACCATGAACTTCCTCCATAATGTCTACGCGATCATGTTCCAATACACATCGGCACAAAACCTCATCATGACCTAAATTATACAGGTCTTCACTAATCAACATGTATGGTGCGATGCATATTGCTAATTACTTTCTTTCCAGAGCCTTCATCCCTTCTGGTGCCACACCTATTTTTAAGAACACTGTGATATCTTCCAAGTCTGAGGGCGCATCTTTGTAACCTAAATAGTTACACATCTGACATGGTATCCTCAATGCTTTGCATGTCCTCCCTTGAGTTAATCCTTGATAAGTGGTTAGGTCCTGAATTTCTTTTCCCAGGTTTTACAACCACTATAAACTCAAATTCTTGGAATAATAGGACCCAACAACATATGTGCCCTTACGAACGAGATTGTTGACTAAACATTTCAATGCCATGTGGTCTGTGTAGAATATAAATGGTTTTGCTAATAGTTACTACCGAACTTATGCAGTGTGTAGATCATAGACAATGCTTCGCACTCAGTAGTTGTGTAATACTTTACTACTAGTGTCAACTTTCTACTTGAAAAACACAAGGGATGATCAACAATTCCTTCACCAAGCTATGCAAGTACTACTCCCATAAATTGTCCCTGAGGCATCAACATGCACATAGAAAGTCTTATCCTCGGAGGGAAAACATAGTATAGGCACTTTGTAACAAGCCTATCCTTCAAAGTGTCAAGTGCCTTCTACTGTCCCTCTCCCCAATGAAAGGAACTCTTGTGTTTTAGAAATTTATCCAAGGGCATGGTGATCTTGGCATATCCCTTGATGAATTTCCTGTAGTACCCTGTATGCCCAAGGAATCCATGCACATCAAGCGCTTTGACTAGTAGGCTCCCCTAATCGTACAATAACGCAACTTATGAGGGATCCACTAGTAAGTCTTCCTTGCATATAATGTGTCCTAACGAGGTTTCAAAAGGAGTAATAAAGACACATTTCTTAATTTTGAGGGATATCCTTAATTTCGACATCTCTCAAACATCACCTCAAATTGTAACAATGGGTCTTTCACCAACCCATACATAGTTCACCATCAAGGTAAACTTGAAGAAATTTATGGATGAAGTCCTGAAATTCTTGTACCATGATGCGCGAGAACACAATAGGCACATTATTCAATCCAAAGGGCATAACCATGTAGGAAAACTTCCCCATTCAATGGATTTTTTTTTATCTAGTCTTCCTTGCAATCCCGACTTGGTGGTACCACGAGAACCCATCCGTGAAAGAGTAGATCTTGCGCCTAGATAATCCCTCAAAAAAATTTCATCAAAGGGGGTTGGAAAAGGATTGATGACACATACCATATTCATATCCCTATAGTCAACATGATTCTTATCCTCCTATCCTTCTTGATAATGATGACCATTAGGCTTATCCATTCTAATTCTTCCACTTCCTTAATGATACAAGATGCTATCATCTTGTCTATTTCTTCTTTTACTCGTACACACAAATTTGGATTCATCCGATAAGGCCTCTTCCGAATCAAGCACACATCTTCCTTTAACTTGATCTTCATCTCCCTAAGAATGGTTAACACCTTTAAGTTCATGGTACTGTGAGGGAATAAATCTTGGAACTCATGCAATAGATCAATGACCTTTGAAGATTCTTATTCCGACCACTCGTCCCTAATGATAGCTTCCTTAGGTTCTGTCTCTGTCCCAATGTTAACCTTCTTTATTTTCAAGGGCTCATGGTAGGCGCATGCTCACTCATCAACACTATCTATGACCTCACGCATACCTTCAGAATGGTTAACATCCAAAGTTTCCATCTCTTTTCCATCTACTACATAGACCATCTTTCCTTTTTCTTTTTCCATGCACGCGTGCTCAAGCTATACTTCCTCTAATTCTTCTTCATTGAGGCACGTCTCCAAATAAGGCTCACCCAAAAACTCTAGTAGCCTATCCTCTACCATAACACTATCTCCCATCGTAAGGGGCATGATTATTTACAATGCCTTATCAACTGATGGCTTTGTAGTCCTATACTTAAAAGCTTGAATGAGATCATCCACCAACTCTTTCCAATTACCTGTTTGATGACACATCTCTGAATGAATATACCATGCGTGCACACAACCTTGTAAGGTAGAATATAAGTTATACACCCATAATGAAGGTAGTAATGCTTCTGTGCTTCCATCTAGGCCTTCTCACATGCTTGAATATGAAATGAGGCGGTCTCTTTACCATGGTAGTCTTGTATGACAAAGGTGCATTTTTTCCTCGGAGAACCTTACAGAGAATTCCATTCTTACCTCACACCATTCTAGGAGGCTCTCCCGATGTGTAGCCCACCAACACGTTGTAGTTCTAAGAAAGTTATAATTGAGCATTCCCCTTCTCTCATCCTCATTTTTCCACTGAGCCTCCATTTCTTGTAAGAAAATTTCAGGATATACTCCTCCAGAGTTACTTGGAAACTTCTTTCCTCCTAGGTGCTTGATTAAGCATGCCTTTTTTACCCTTGTTAAAATCCTCTCAATTGTCACCCAAGTAATTCATAAGTCCCATTCACCCAATTCTTGCATGCCATACTAGTGGTATCAATCGGGAATGAGCATCTTAAAACTGGATAACTCCTCTCGTGGGATGAATTATCTTGGGATCTTTGATGGAGCGCACACATATTCGAGTCTACAATCCTTGGTATCATGGGTCGTAGAGGTACAAATCTTGTAATAAAAAGAAACATTCTTGCAGATTGCGTCTTTGAAGTAGAGGGCACCTACTTGCATCATGGTCCTCATGGAAAATTTCACAGTCTACCTTTATCTCGCATGCCAACTTCCAAGGACATGTATCCTTTGAATTCCCCTTCACTTCACACTTTGTACACTAAAGCCCACTACGAACCTCATGTGTTGATTTTGCAGACAACTTCTCCAACTGCTTGGCCATTGCAGCTATTTGAGCCTCCAGGAAAGGACTAACACCAATATTAATTCTCCCAACAACTTCAGCGTGTAGGGAATCTTCTAATACCTCGCGTTGGTATATGAAATTATTGTGTGACAGAGCCCTCCTAAATGGTGTTATCAATCCTCCAACAAACCATTGAGCATGTTGAGAAGGATGAATGTCATAGGATAGTTTAGAAAAGGGAATTTTGAAACATGCATCATACTCCCACACACTCTCTGTCATTCCCTATTGGATCATCTTCAGAGTTTTGATGCTCTTCTACTCAAACTCAGGGATATGGAACTTTTCTAAGAAGGTTTTCTTCAACACGGTGTATTTAACCACCGTATGATGGGGGTCATACTTCCTATACCAACTATGCATGCGCCCTTGCAATGTTGTTGCAAACTAATTTTCCTTTCACGTGCCATAGTAATTCACACTTATGCACATGCTCTGCAACATATTCAATACCCATGTAGTCTAGTAAGTGTAAAAAATCTCAAAAATACTTGCGGAGGTGGTTGAATCCCTTGTCCTCCTGATCTAGAGCCTTAGTTCCCTTTGGTGTTTCCTCCTCCACCAGATTCACCGTATCTACCAGGTCTCGTTCCTCCTGATCCACCAGATCCTCTAGATCTGCTAGGTCCACCAGGTCCTTCAGCCCCTACACCACTAGATCCACCTCCTATAGTCAGAAAATGGCCTGAAGTGGTTGTGCCAAGTGTTCCCAATGTCCCACTGAACTACACACCGATGGTTTTTGATATTTTCCCACTACCAGTTGTGTGTCCTACCCCACTCCTAGATGTGATACCCAATCCTTGTGTACTTGCACCTTGTCTAAAAATTATTCCAAATACTGGAATGGATTGCACGGCCATAGATGTTCTAATTGAGAAATTATATCTCCTCGAAATAGATTAGTTACTCCCACCGATACCAACTGGGTCAACAATACTTCTGCCTTGAGCGCTAGGGGTTGGTCACTAGGTGGGTTCAGATGTGCGCCAATGTCTCTCCTTTCTCCATGTGATGAAATCTCATCAAAAGATGAAAGGTATTTTTTCTATGCTTTCCAAGATGGAGTAGCACAGATTGCTCAAGTTTCACGTCCTCTGCGTGAACCTCAAATCCTTCTCAAAGTCAGCCTCCATAGATCCATCAAACTTGCAACCTCACATTGTCTATTCATCTCCCTTTCATAAGCTTTGCTATACTTGAGTCATCTCTCCTCCCTTTCCTTTTTGTGGAAATGTTTACTATCTTCCTCCACCCTAACTTCCTCTCCCAAAGTGCTCAAAAAAGCTTATCCGACCATGGGAAATGCTTCTAAACTCAAGGTAATGACCAAGATCTTCATAGCCAAAGGAACAACACATAAAAATGATCCTCCGGGCTCCCTTAGAAATTCAAACTCAAAAACCTCTCGGGAAATAATATGTAGAGATGGCGTAACCTAGAGTATAACTGGTTAACACTCCATTCCACCAAAGTGATCAACAACACGCATCGAAGTGAGATCTCGCATCCTACATCCTCGATAGTCATCTTAGATCCACACACACCGTCTCAGTAGTACCGGATCGATTTGGATGCATATGCTGAAATAAATTCATATAGTTCTACTAGAAAATAGCAGAAGAATGTATCATAAAACTCATGGTACATGTTCTATTCTACCCATCTACGTGCATCAAACTCGGATCTAATGTTGAATCTTTGAGAAAAATCATCCTTCGTGCTCTTGAACTATCCTTCAACACTTTCCAAGGTTAGATGTTCTATCATTACTGATCATAGGGACAAATATGCATGCCATTTCTCACAAAAACTTCGAAAAGAGGTCCCAACAATGATACCAAGATGTAGTCATTTTCATACCCTTAGACTAATAATCTAATCCCATGCACGCCGGACTATCACCTGGTGGGCACTCACCCGAGGCACGTGCAGTACCGAGCCTCTCTTTTATGTGAGTCTTGTGAGAATGCATTATCTTATTACATATATGTTCAAGTGGAAATGAATAAAATAAAATTGTACAACATTTTGAGAACCTACGACAAGTTGTCACCTCATTGCATCCAAAAAGAGAAATAACCAACATCATATAAAAATGGTTCATACATAAATTAAATGCATAAGGATTATACTCATGAACACATATATGATTTAAAATAGAGTCTTATATTCATATTACCATGTTTAATAACCACATTACATTCCTTGAGGTCATAACATATCCTCATATAACAATGCAGAGCCAAGTTATGCATCAAAACCACACTATATCCATCACATTACAAAGGTGAATATAGACCCATCCCTATAAATATGCCATCACTCCTATATTTACTCTAGTCCTAACCCATTAAATCATCCATGGTGTTTCTACAGAGCTTTGCCTTCTTTTCAAAGGCACTACTCTCTCTCGTGGATGACTCCACGTATATATATTCTATATCCTTTTTCTACCACCCCACCTCAATATATAGATTTCACGCCTTCACCAAAGATGGCTTCCGAGGTAATAGATCAGTTGCCAAGTGTCCAAGTGGTCATCGAATGGAGTATGCCTCCTTTGATCTCGAGCTCTCCACTCTTTGCAATGATTTTCTTGTAGAACCTACCATCACATGCATGGAATATTCCCTTTTGATCCTCCAGGTCACCAGTGTGCGGCACCTTATCCACTCCGCATGCTATAAGGGTCACACTTTTCTCGTGTGCTTCATGGGACGCTAAATATGGCTTAGTCGAAAAACATGTCTTGCCTTGCATGCATGCCGTATGTTCTACAAAACCCTACTAGAACCCTTACCTGCAAGCCTTCTACCCACACGTCCTTCTTCAACTAGGTTTCACACACCCACACGCCTTCTTGTACTTAGAAAATTTTCTGGGCCCAACAATATGCACACCAAATATAGAGGCCATGATAGTACACAATACCATTTTATTATAGAGAAGATTTGTAGAAAAAATATTTGTAGAGTTGAAGAAAATAATAATGAAACATCCAAAGTTGGCAATACTATATTTTTCAAAAGTTCTTTGAGTGCTAGAGGCATAGCGATTAGTGTAGTGTTAAATCAAGAACATTATCCTAGTGCACATTTGAGTGAGAATTTGAATAAAACAAGGAGGAAGTATAGTGTTTATGATCTATATTTTTATGTTATTGTGAAAGCATTAAAAAATTAAGAATTTACATGTTACTTAAAGATTTTTGTTGTACACATATCATCGAGAATTTTAGATTATGAACTAGGGAAAATTGAATCAAAGGAACATGAATTTTGTGGAGTACCTGTAAGAATACACATTTATGTTGAATCATAGAAGTGGAAAATATAACAAGGTGGTTGATGTGCTTATTAGGGATAGTTTTCTAATGATGGAGATGATAATAAAAATTTTGTTTTTGAATCCATGAAAGAGATATATGTGGAAAATGAATATTTTAGAGAAGCATGGGAAACATGATAAGTATCCACAAGTGTTGAAAAGATTCCTTGGTTGGAATATTTTTTGTAGGAAGGATTGTTCTTAAGATAAATATAGGTATGCATCCCAAAAGAATCAACACATGAAAACTTGGTGAGAGATAAAAATTGTGGAGGGTTGGAAGGTACTTTGGCTTGTAAAAAAACTTTAGTGAATCAAAGAGAAAGCTACTTTGGATATGATTGAGTGTGTGTGGGAAATTTGGAAAGGAATTCCACATTTTTCATCTATCTAAAGGAATGTCTTATAATGTAGGGTTTTATCAACCTTTTTCTATTCCAAATATTCCTTGGGAGATAAAAATTTATGTTTTGTTTTGAATCCACTTAAAGAACAAAAGATAATTGATTCAATTTGTGTATTGGTGGATAGGTTTTCAAATATAACATATTTCATTTCTTACATGAAGACCAATGACGTAATGCATATTACAAATATTTTCTTCAAGGATATTGTGAGAGTGTATGGATTACCACATAGTATAGTGTTTAATATAATTACAATTCAAATTTGCATATCATCCACAAAATGATGGATAGATAGAGGTTGTGAACAAAATCCTTAGATATTTTCTTAAATGTTTGGCTAGAGATAAACCAAGAACTTGGGATTTAAATCTAGTATAGTGAAGGTTTCTGATGTGGAAGGAGTAAAAATCAGATCTAAAATACACTTTAAATGGAGTAAATGGTGATGGAATTTTAATCAAAATAACTAGTCATCAAACCAATATTCTTGTAAGTGAGATAGGTGACAAAATATACACTGACTAACTTCACATAATGAAACCAATTATTATTTTTCTATATAATCAAATACCTACAAATTAAATTAGAGATAAATTGAATGAAATAAATGTTTCGAATTGGAAAAAGTCACCTCATTGTTACATAATCAAGTAATTAAAAAACAAGGATAATATAAATATTAGAACAAGATTTTCCTTAATTTGTATGATAAGTAAAAGACTAATAACATGAGATAAAACATCTAAATGACCTAAAGTACAGTAAATATGACTAAAAATATCTCAAGATGAAATTATTATCCACTAATAATGTATGGTCAACATGTATGAATCCATTATTAATTTAAGTGACACATGTAAATATCATGCACCCTATTCAATCTAAGGGGCCTGACCTCTACTAAAAATATAAATGGACTTATACAAGACTAAAATTATTTATCTATAAATGTAAATGGTGCTCCACCTCTTGTGGATGAATGGTAAATTATTTTAACTTGGTTAAGTTTACATAAGGTGGACTATACTAACTATCACTTCCACTAAAAATAGAATTTTACACTTAGCCAAAAATATCCTAAAAATAAAAACATAGCTAAAAATAACTCTAATGGTAACTAATAAGGTAACGATATTAGCATCATACTCAACATTTCCCCCTTGATGCAAAGAGTAAAAAATCCTATAATCTCCTTAAGTCTTCCATGAACTTGATGCTACAATCCCTTGGTTGAAATATTATAAAAATGAAATTAACTTCTTATATACTTAATGAAAAAATATATACCATTGAAAAAGTCTCTAATAAAATGATTATGTAGTTAAATATGTTTTTTTAGCACGAAAAAGTGGATTTTTGGACAATCATAGATTCACCCCATTATTATCACAAAGAAATATGTGCAATATCAAGTTGATCCTCTCCTAAATCAACTAAGATTTTTCTCATCCACATACCATGTGTAAAATAATATTGAAGAGCTTCATATTTTTATTCAGAGAGGATAAATCAATTTTAGCTTGCTTTTTTATGACCATAAAACCGACCCGATTCCCAATGTGACGCAATAACGTAAAGTAGACTTCATATCATCAACAAAACCTCCCTAATATTATTTTTTGTAGTTAATTATACATAATGAATTTGTTTATATGTGATTAAATACCTTTATTGTAAGTACCTATCACATTTTTGGAAAAAATCATTTCTTGCAAATGTTTCAAAGATGGATTGCCCATAAATCTAGAAAATAGTGAAACCCGATAACTATGGAATTTTGTCTTGTAGACCACTTGGTTCTCATGAAATATTGATTAGATATAGGATGAATAAGATTATATATATCATTCCTCACAATTTAATCCATCTCAAATATTATAGCATCATTACACTCTTTCAGGTTGACTAGATTTTGCATAGCTTATAGGTTCACCGGACATTGATCACAATGTAAACACAATATTGTCATCATAATTTTTTTATCTTTAAGCCTTGTGATATTTATCCTATAATTTTAATCCATTTTATTTTTGTATGTGGATTCAACAAATGATTTTTCTTATTTTGTGTTGATGTTGATGGATGACTAGTCTCTTGGGAAGAGTTAGTAATTTTTCTTGTTTAACTAGAAAATTGCATAGGAATTCGTAATCTCTCAAAATATTATTCAAGAGAATTCCCCATTCACTCATGAATCTTTTATAAATATGATCATGATTATCATACATCCCATTTAAATAAAAATACAATCCCTAGAAATAATTGTTGATTCACCATTAGAATTATAAAACTTATATGACTTTAGTTCATCACTATATCCGATAAAAATGTGATCCAAACTCATAGAATTTGTTATAAAATATTATTATTTTTAATTAAGGGTAAATGTTTTGACTAGAATCCTACCCAGTATACAAAAATCCAAAGCCAAAATATACAATGAGTTTCCATAAAACCAAACAATATTGGGGAAAAATCCAATCAATAAACAACATAAAAATAGTGTGAAGTCAGCACAAAATCAACACAAAGTCATAACCTTCACAATTGAGATACAAAAACTACCAAAACAAAAAAATTAGTGTGAAGTCAGCAAAAAATCAACACAAAGTTAGCACCTTCATAGCTGATATACAAAAACTACCAAAACAACCTCAAAAAGGAAGGTAAATTCCCAAACTATTTTATGAGATTCTAAAAGCTCTTTTTTACATTATCAAGTCCCTTCTTTATGTCCTTGAATTGGTTCCTTTGTTAGTTTTATCCTTGCTAAGGATGTCAAATTGATAAATGAAGAGGGAGAGGAAATCCAAGGTTCTCTTTTACATCCCGAGGATGTCACATTGTTTGGTCTTGATACCTTCCATATATTTCTCCATTTTGTTGACACGGTTGAGAAGGTTCGTCATTGTGTGCTTGTCAACAATTTTATCACTGTTTTCCAACATAATAGATTCTATTTTTCTTGTAAGATATTTAATTTTATCTAATTGATAATCATAACCAGAGTTTTTCTTAGGGTATTCAACTAAAATGAATTTTCCCTTGTTTCTAATGGAAAGAATACCTAAAACAGATTCACCTTATCCCATGAAGGGGGGAGTAGGAGGGGTCACATCCTTAGCTGCTACATTTTCCCTCTTACTTATGAAAGGTTTGTTGAAAGCGGTGTTACTCCGGCACTTGCTAGAAGAAGGAATAGAGATGACAATGATGATAGGTGATAGAGAGGGATGGAGTGAAGGTGGATTTGGAAGAGAATAAGTAGGAAATAAAGGGGAGTACATGAAGGATGGGGACTATATTATAGAAAGCATGGAGGGAAGATAAAGATGAATGAAAGGGTGGAAGTGGGGGAAGAAGATAAGTGGTGGAAAGGAAGATGGAGGTGGTGGGAGGGTAGGAAATGGAAGGGGGAGAAAGGACTGAAGGAGGAGGGTTGAGAATGGAGTAGTCAAAGTATTTATAGAGCAGAAAAATCATGACATGGTGTGGGGGTCTACACGCTTTCCCCATTTAACACATGGTATAGAGAAGAAAAATCATGACATGGTGTAGGAAATATTAGTTATTACGAACATGAAATTATATTATCTAGATGATGATATAACAATTTATTAATTATATTAAAAGTATAATTAGTGTGAGTGAGTTGTAATAACAACTCACGTAAGCTATGTAAGGGATTGAGAGTGATTTGTGGGAGAGGTTGAGAGATTTTGGGATGAGGATAGACACCTTAATAATATTAGTTACTTAACCTATTTATACTTTGTATTCCTCCATCATGTTTGACATCTCAAATAAAATCAATTTGTAGATTATAATATTTGGTGATTATTTATCATATTATTGTGTAGTTTTTAATAGTGGTATCAAGTCTTTGGTTGTTAGTCATATTGACCATCGAATCACTTTAAAAATATTATCTTGACACTAGTTGATGTCATCTAAGATAAATGGTGGTCCTGGAGGTCTCGTGAATGGGCACACGCAATTCATTTCATGACATCCAAGAAATCATCTATATGATGCTTGTGAAAGTATGTGATGTGTGATCTATAGCTAGGTCAATGCAAACAGAACAAAGGAAATTTTATATGCTTCAGAATTTCATACTTCCACATTTTCTTCTACCATTTCAATTTTGGCTCTATGTTGTCTTCGCCTATTGATTCAAGGTTGTTTGGACTTTTATATAGTTTTATGTTTGTAACCTTTAATATTTCAAACATTGATGTAGAAGGTTTTGGCACAAATTTCTTCCTAACTTGTTCATAGACATTATCCTTTGACACATACCGTAAAAGATATTAACCAATGCATTTGCATGAAAATGGGTAAACTATGAGTTTATAATGGTTTCCATATGGTCACAACGAATTATAGATTTATAGTTATATTAAAAATGAATTTTGTTCATTGTAATCAATGTTTAGTCTTCTCATGTTCACATGTCCATTAAGCTTATTTTCTATGTTTAGATTGTGTCATAACTAAAAACGTTTTTTTATTATTATTTAATTTTAGGTAAATTAGAGTGTCATTATTTAAATAGTGTATTTAAAAAGTAATTGAAATATTACTTTTTAATTGTTTATAGTTTGAATAGTTTTCCTATTATGTATTTAGAGTTAATAATAAATATATCAGTTGTTATTTTTTTATTTAGGTTATTATTTTAGTAAAGTTATTTTGTAATGTTAATTTGGTGAAAGTCATATTTTTGTGTCGTCATTAGTGTCAAAAGTTTTCAAAATTGTATTATTGTAAAAGTCAAAACTATTATAAAAATTTACCTTATAGATGCATTTTTGGGTTAAGTGACGTCTTATTTGTAATCGTATGTTATTGAGCTTCAATTTCAAATTTTCTTAGTAAATATAGAAGCATCAAATGAAGGATGGACAATGAGAGGAAGGAGGGAGATCAACTCCTCTCATCACCACCAACAACAGGGTCACATTTTGCTATGGTGGCTTCATTTTCAATTGTGTGTTTGTTTTGATATGCGAGAATAGGAACAAAATTTTGTTCTTGTTCACTTGGAATGTGTGATCTTTATTAATGTAAAATATTGAACATGTTGTGATATGGCATGGAAGGTGCAAAAATGAAATAATTATATAGGAGGGAAACTAACTACATAAATCGTTTGAGTGTCGTACTTATTTATAAACATGATCATCTAATTAAATGTTCATTTGCATTCACATGGAGTAAATGTGGGATGTGTTATTTGCACAAGTAGTGGTCATTTGTAGCAAAATGTAGACAAGAGGATTCAGAAAGTAGTATGTAGACCTAAAAGTATGCGGTGGCATACGATTCTGGTTTCAGTTCCACTTTGCCCCATGTTCACACTAAGGGGGTGAAATTCAACTTTATTCTCTTGATTTCACACTTAACTTATCTTTTGTTTATTTTTTACTCACTTTCCTTTATCATGGATGGAATTTCCATCTCCTAATTTCCTTATATTTTGAAGGAATCATCTAACTTGTTAAAACCATATTTCTAACTTTTCATCTAATTTAAGTATTTTGAATCAAAAACCATATATTATTTCCATTATTTCATCCCAAATTACATGATAGAAAATAATTTTATTAATATGAGTTCTCATGTTCTTCACTTTTTTCAACTTTAAATATCTTATTCTCACCCTCTTGATTAGCTTGATTCTTTGTTGTCAATATCCAGCAATATTTAATAAAGTGTCCTAGTTTTTTGTAATAATGAAAGTAAGTTTTATATTTCCTTTACTAGTGAATTTATCTTGATTTTTTCCCTTTTAAATATTTTCCTTATTTTAAGTGTTTATTATGAATATTTCTATTTTAAATCTCTTGCATATAGTCGTATCTTATCCTCATGGGACAAGAGAGAACCCACTAATTCATCAACATTTATAGTGTTCATGTCCTTACACTCATTAAGGGTGATAACCATATGTATCCAAAATTATGTCAAATATCTCATTTTTTCCGATTAGGAACATATATTTTATGGTTTCTCCATAAACCCTCATTCTATGCACTAAATCATTTATCATTATGCAATATTCTCCAACTCCTTCATTGTATGATAATATCAAAATTTAAAATTTATTTTTCATAATTTATATGTTTTTATTATTATTCCATAACAGATCCTTGATATGAATTATCCAAGCCATTCCTCATGGGTATTTTTTCTTCCAATAATTCATGGATAAATGCTTGGGTCTATTACACTCTAAAGATAGAAAAAATCTCATGCATCTACATTTTATTATTATTTTGTTAATCTCTTCTAATCTTGAAAAAAATCATTCCAATATATAGGTGGAGTGTATTCATTAATTAAATTATCCTAAACTCTCTTCCAAACAATAATCCTTTTTAGTTGATCTCTCTACCACTCAAAGTTATCTCTTTTGAAGATGGGTATTTTCATAAAAGTGTAATTCATCGACGCCATGATTGTACTAGAAATTGATAACAACCTTTATAAACCTTTCTTGAATGAATATTTCATAAAAATTATATTATTTTATGTGGAAAGATTTCAAATCAGATCTGATATACCCTCTAAATGAAGTTATTTATCATCCACTATTTCCCAGAATAACTAGTAATGAAACTAGTATGCTTGTAAGTGAGATGGATGACAAACTATGCAATGAATAACTTTACATAATGTAACCATTTTTTTGGTATGTACAACTCAATACCTTAAAATAAATTAGAGATAAAATCAATGTAAAAAGTTTTTCCACCTAGAAAAATTCACCCCACTATTGTATATTCAATTAATTAACAAACAAGTTTGATATAAACATTATAATAAGACTTGTCTTAATTTGTATGTCAAGTAAACAAAAAAAAATAGGAACTACATTTAGTAAATGAAATAAATTAAAATAGAAATGACCAAAAATAGACTTAAGATGAAAATTATCATCCACTAATAGTATATGGCCAACATTCAAGAATTCATTCTCAATTTAAGTGACACATGCACACCCATCATATAACTTAGTCGACCTAGGGGTCTGTAACCTCTCCTAAAAATAGAAATGGACTTAGATAAGAATAAAATTAGTCTCGTATATATATAAACCACTTATTTGGTATGAATGGATCATTATTTGAACTAATTTAAGTGCATGTTTAATGAACTATACTTGTAATTGGAACTTCCATTATAGAAATAGGTTTCTACAAAAATAATTTTACACTTATCCAAAATATCTCCTAAAAATAAAAAAACAAAATGTTGAGAAGAAAAAATGTTTCTCTAAAGAGAAGACACATAAATGATGCATGTGCAGGAACAAGGCACATTTGAAGGCACAAGAAGATAGGGAAAGAAACATGTGCCGAAAACTTTGGCTCGGGACTTAGTCAATTTTATGGATAAGGGTTATTTTTGGAGATAGTATGCGGAGCACACATAAAGATGAAGACTTGCACTACACACAATGGGTTTTTGGGAACAAGTTCTTGTTAAGCATCATGCATAGTTTAGGCTAATAATAGGATTTATTCTTAGAGTTAACTATATGACATCTATTATTAGGACACTTACATGCCGTGTGCGAAGCCATTGTAAAGGCCCATGGATATTATTAGCATGCAACCTATTTTGAGAAGTGCATGGGCGGTGAAGGGAAAGTCCCCAACTCTATAAATATGTATTGAAATATGTAGTTTAGAGAGTGTGAATTATTGTAGAGTTATGATGTTGAAATTAATGTGTGCATGACTCATGAAAATACTTTATAGTGTAAGAATATTCTGTGTTTTACAGTGTTTAATGCAACGAAGTATATTGGCTGGATAATGGTCTTAGACATAACTGAATCTAGTTTTTGTATGGCTAGTCTTATTATAGTTATTATTTAGTTCATTATTCCATAAGATCTAGATTTGGTTTATGCACTATGAAATGTTTATGATTAGTTATGGATATGAATATGTATTATCATCATCACACTAACATCATGCACAAACAAATCTAAAGAGGGGCCTCGCTACCATTACGCACTTTGGGTGAGAGCTCAACTCAGCCGAGTGATGTTTCAACACATCTAGGTTTTTTGTAGTAGATTATAGGTTTCATCTATAGTGATGTGTTCAAAATTGGAGGATATTGTTGTATTTTTACACACAGATATGATGCCAGAAGGAATGCAAGCCTTGGAGAAGAAACAACTTACAATTCACACCACACCCTTCATGTTGATCAAGGTGACTTATCCAAAATAGGCTGAGATGAAGTGTTGTGTTGGTGTGTATTAGAACATGAGCGGGATATCATGGAAGAGGCTCATGGCGGTATTGCAGGTGGGCATTATGCAGGTGATGCCACCGCGCATAAGATTATACTCATTGGATTATGGTGGGAGACCCTGTACAAGGATTGTAAAGAGTATTGTAAGGTGTGTGATCACTATCGCGTTGCCTTGGAAAACCTAGACAAAGAGATGAAATTCCTTTGAGGCCTATTACTAGTGTAGAGCCATTTGAAAAATGGGCAATAGACTTTGTGGGTCCTATTTCCCTAGCCGTGCGTAGAACTAGATCGCACTACATCATCACTTGTACATATTATCTTACAAGATGGGAAAAAGCAACACCTACAAAGGATTGTACAATAGCTACAACAAGGTTCTTATGGGAAAATATTCTTACTAGGTATGGATGTCCGCTGAGTTTGACAAGTGATAGGGGCACACACTTCTTGAATGAAACAATCAGGATATTGTTGGATGAATTTATGGTCACGCACCACAAGATGACACCTTATCATCCTCAAGAAAATATGACTAATGAGGCCTTCAACAAGATATTGAGCCAGACCTTAACAAAAATTTTGATGTTGGAAGGAAATATTGGGATGATAAAGTTTATGTTGTACTTTGGGCATATAGAACAACTTACAAAAGGTTAAATAAGGCTACACCCTTTCAGTTGGTGTTTGGTGTAGAAGCAATTCTTCCCATGGAATTCATGTTTCCTTCTTTACGTATTATGTGCATGGGAGGTTTAGCTAAGGGGAATGCATTAGAAGAAAATATTGGCAAGTTAATACAATCTGGATGAGAGGCGTGCCATAACACGTTAGAGTCGAAACATGAAAATGCTAGATAGAAGGCATGTCATGACAAACACATCGAGTTGCAAAAGCTTGAAGTAGGAAATATGATACTTCTTTATGATTCCAAGTTTCGTGCCATCTAGGAAAACTTAAGGGTGCATTGGTTGGGACCATATGTTATCACTCACATCCTTGAATTAGGCACTTGTCAGTTAGAGGTGCTTGATGGAACACAGTTACCCAATTACTTCAACAGGAGTAGGATGAAGCCCTACTATAAATAAGTCTTCTTGGTGTTTTTAATAAGGAAATATTTTCATTTAGTATAGATTTCCATTTCTATATTTATTTTAATGTATTTCCTTCTTCATCACTATGCTTTGTCAATTTAGTTTGGTGTTTTGTGTAATAAGCGCATTTATGCGCTGGAAGCTAATTATAATCTAAAGTATTTTTATGCAGAGGACTGCACATACCATTGGTGTGGGGTGGTTTTTATTCAAAAATAGGTACACATGAGAACATATTGTTACAAGTGTTATTCAAAATGGAAGGGAGCTGCTAGAAAGAAGATTTCTCCTAAGGAAGACCATAGCTGGAAATAAATGAATGAACAATATAACGTGAGGTAAACAATGGCCGTAGAAACTACTAGAGCAAGGCACAATGGCGAGGTACTTCAATGCATGGATGTGTGTATAAGGAGGTCTGTATTAAGAAGGTAGGAAGGCAAAATGTAAGGTTCTAACTATGGCATGTAGGTGTATCATGTGGAAATTGGGAATATGGTCAATTAATGAGAGGATTGGTGGCAGGTAAAAGAACAATAAATGCGATAACTTTTAGCAACTCTCTATAAAGATGTGATGTGGGTTTATTTCTACCTTTTCGATCACAAGTATTCGAGAGAGCCAGTTGTGAACAAATGAAATGAAATGTGCCTTGAGGTGCGGAGAGTTGTGAAACCAGGCATGGAGAGTAGATTTGTGCATAGAAGTGGCTTGCTTCCCCATTAGAGAAGGGTTTGAGTGAAGCAAAAACATTGAGAAGGAGCTAGGGTACATGGTTTTGAGCTAGGGCATGTGGTTTTGAGCTAGGGCATGAGAAATCACTTGACAAGACTACGTTGACGGAGGGTAAGGATCATCACGCATTTGATTGCTATGTTGATAAGACTGAAGGGCACATTGATAGAGGTTAGTAGTGATCTAATTGATAAAGAAACTATTATAGCTACGAGAAAGGAGTTGGGATACACCAAGGGTCCACATGGAATTGACATCTATAGATCAAGGAAGTACCTGTGGTGTGTGATAGATCACACATCTACTCACTAAGATAAATGATCAAGAGAGATGGTCACTAGTAAATACCATATGGCTAAATATTGCGAAGAAAATGTCACAAAGAGAAGTGTACAACATAGATAGCTTCATAGTAGAAATAATTATTGAGGAAGCGTGCACATGTGAGAAGATAAGTTTTGGTGATATCCTATTATATTTTGTTTTTATATAAATTGAGTGCTGATGGGCCAAATAACAAAATTTGGGAATACCCCGAGGAAAATAATTCCCTCACAAAGAGGTTTGAGAAATATTTGTGTGAAGGAACAATGATTGTCCCATTCAAACAAATAGCAGAACTATGGTATGATAGACTTTGTGCACTCTTTGAGGAAAAATGAAATTTTTAAAGGAGTTGCCCTCGGTAGTGGGCAAGGCATTATAGTTCATAGTGTATCAATTTTTTTGCATCACGATGTTCACAATGAAGGATGGGACATGGAGTTTCTGGTGAAAACTGCCATACGCCTTTATAGCAAATTACTTCCAGGAAACAATACACATGTTTATTGATGTGTGCCATTTGAGATACAATGTGGAAAAGGTAGATTGTGACTACCATGATCTAAGGAAAACATATGATTATCTAGTTCAGTTTGCATGTATCGAGAGGCTTATTTATGATGTTTTAAGCATGAAGCCGATACTTGTGGCTATTGGGGACAGTGGGGCTGCACTTATCTATATGTAACTCAAGCCTAGGTTGGAAAAGGGAAGGTATGTGGAGAATGAGTTCATGCTTCCAGTGTCCACCTAAAGGAAAACAAATAGTTGAGAATGTGGAAGATCCAAATCCTTCCTCGATTGTAGAAGGAGATAATACACCTAGAATTCACCAAAGAAAATCCCAGCACGCTGGCACATCACTCAACCTAGACTGAGTACTCACCTAAAGTGTGCAAAGGTGTTGGGCCCCTCTTTAGGGTTGTTATTGTAGGATGTTAGCATGATGAAGACTTTTTGCATCCGGATCCATAATTAATATAACATTTTATAAAGCATATTCAGATCTAAATCTTAAAGAATCATGCATCAAATGATAATCATAGCAGAATCATTGATGTAATAATAAAATATAACCATGATTAACACCTTGATTCAGCTAATAACCTCCATTATATTAAATACAATAATACACAAAATCTTCCTTACAATAATAGTAGTATACGCTCATGCACATATTAGATTTGGCAGCATAACCTCACAATAACTTAGTTCTTACATATTATCTTTGTATATATCCATGCTACACAGTTCACTACATATTTATAAGGGTGGGGACTTTCCCTTCACCACTTATCTAATCCCAAAATAGGTCACATGCTATTATTAGCCACACGCCGTTACAATAATAGCCACACATGCAAGTGCACTAATAATAGAATTCTTCTAGTTAACTGTCAGTAGTAAATCTATTCTCATCATGTACTCATGTAAAGCACTTTGTAGCTGATCCTCCAAAAATATCCAATGCATGTTGCGCAAGTCTTTAACCGGTTTGTGTGTTCGGCATGCTATCTCCAAAAATAGCTCATCATCGTGAAAATGGCTAAGTCCTGAATCTGTCTCTATTCTTTGCGCACGATCCTTTCTTGACCCTTTTGTGCCTTTGAAAGTGCTCTATTCTTCATGCAAACCTTCGTATGTTTTTGCTAAATGCCATATTTTTATTGACCAACATTACCCCACACTAATTGCATTTCTTCCCTGGTAATGGTTGTCTCTAAAATAAATCAAAGAATATGAATAGAATAATAGAAATAATTTTTATGAATAAAAGAATGACTTTACCCTGTAGCATCTTCTACTTCAACCTGAAGAATCAATTATAGATATTCTTCTTTTATTTCCACCTCTAAAGTCTGCCAATCATTGAGCAAAGATTCTTCCTTTTTGGGGATATCCATTGCAATTAACTCTAGCTCATCTTTTGTAATTTCTCCTTTCTCATTTTGCAAGACCAAAACAATGTTGGAAATTGTAGTCATTATTCCTTCTAATAAGTCCATATTTTGCACTATGAGTTTCCCAAGCTCATCTAGCCTTTCCTTATGTGGTTCTTGTGTTGCTGTAAGGGCCTCACGCTTTTTCTTGACAAGTGTTAATCATTCTGCGCAGCCCAAGGTCTCATCCTTCATGGATTTTAGGACTTCATTGTCCTCTATAATGGTCCTGGTTCTTATAACGACTTCTAGGGCTGTACAAATATTCAACGCTTGATCTACTTTCTTTAGTTCCTCCTACAAGCTCGGATCAATGCCTCATATGATGCAATCTTCCTCATCAATGAAGCCATTTCCCGCTCTGCTTCGCTTCCTACTTAGGATTCTTTGGTTCTAGCATACATAGAGGTCCATATACAAGCACTAAGTCCACCAAGGTTTGTACATACTACATTGTCAAAGGAAACATTTTGGGTACCTTAGGCTCTAAATGTGGCTTTTCTTTCATGATATTGTCCCCAATTTCCTATGCCATGCTGATGAAAATAGTGTTCTTCTTCTGTGCCAAGTATTTTTATTGATTTAGGCGCGTTATTTCTACATCCTTATTTTTATTTCTTCTCTTATCACCCTAATTGTTGCAGCCTTATCCATTTTTTTCCATGCCACCTCTATCAAGACCTTTACCAAAACATTAATCACTTGTTCATCTGACATAACAGTAGGCTTTACTATTATGTGTCTGGCCTGAGGTGTCTTCTTCAACCTCCTTGATATACATGAATGTTTACATACATCAAATTCTAGTTCTTCCATGTGTGTGTGCATAGACCATGATGATGGATTCTTTGTGCGTATGGTTACCATATCTTCATCCATCAACTCCCATCCATACAACTCCTTTAGTGTCACCGTGATTTGAAAACGGGCGCAAATTTTTACATGTGTCCTCAATGTAGCCCATGACTAGTGCAACATATTCTCCACTTGTTCTTTTCGATCTTGGACCCTTAGGAATTTGAGCATCAAGATTTGGAGCTTGTTATGCTATACCCTAAGTAGTCTCTTATGTTATCTCATCTATCTCCTTTTCTCCTTCTTCTCCATCCTTTATTTCTTCATCCTTTGGTTCTTCCTCATCCTCTAGAGGTGTAGGAGATTCGGCATGCTTTCCTCGAATATTTTACCTCCTCATTCAGCTTCAACTTTCTTCTTCTCTTCTTAGTTGTCTCCTTCTATGGAGAGATTCGAGGTGATCTACACACTAATTATGGAGTAGCACCTTGGGTTCTTGTTCTCCTAAATACCCTTTTGAAGTGGTGCTCTCCTTGTACTACATCCAGGTCCTCATAATCTCCTTCTTATGGCTGGGGTGGAGTAGTCGCACGGTCAAATTCTTCCTTATATGTAGGCCTCCTCCTACCTATGTGCACTAAACTACCACTATCTTCATGCTCCTCCTCTTTATCATCTACTTCTATTGTCTCTATGGGCTTAGGTGTTGGAACATTTTCCATTGTATGCTTACCTTTTAGAGGCCATGGGACTGCAATCTCCTTCTCCACATACTTATTGTTCTCCATCTTGGGCTTGAGTTGAAGGTACATAAGCACTGCTCTAGTGTCCCCAACTTCCAAGATTACAAGATTCATGTTTAATACATCTGAGATAAGCCTCTCAATGTAGGCAGTCCATCCTGGATATACATATGTCTTTCTTAGTGTATGGTAGTCGCAATCTACCTTATTTACATTGAAGGTTAGGAGGTGCACATCTAAAAATGGTGAACTGATGCCTGGAAATATCATTTTGTGAAGGCATATGGTAATTTAAACCATGGGTTCCAAGCCCCATCCTTAATTGTAAATTGTGCGATGCAAAATGTTGGTAGATGGAAAATTGTCTTGCCTTACCCACCACCGAAGAAACTCCTTGGGTATGTGCCACTCCTCTTTAAACTCCACGTGGAGCCTATCATACCACATCTTCATCCTCTATTTAAATGGCCCACCCATGGTCCCTTCACATAAGTATTTATTAAATATTTCCACCAGAGATTTTTTTACCGTGGGGTACTCCCAAATCTTCTCCTTTGGCCCATCGGGCACTCCAATCTCCATAAACACCAAAGACAATAAAATAGCACCAAAACTAATTTTTTCACCTGTACACACTTCTTCAATTATTGTCTTTGCTATGTGATCCATGATATTGTAGATCACTCCTTGAGACATCTTCCTTGCAATGTGCAACCACATTGTATTCACCTATGACCACCTTTCTTGGTCATTCAACTTTGTTACAAGATGGGAAACTTCCTGTACTATTGGGTACTTCTTTAATTTGTTGATCTCTATATTGTATGCGACCCTTGGTATACCCTAGATCCTTCCTTGTCTCTAGGATCACTACTTTATTAGTTAATTCACTCTCTAGATCTACTCCTGAGGCCCTTAATTCCATGACTATTGAAATCATGGCAGTTTGATCCTAACCCTCCATCCGGCGAAGTATAATAAGTCCTCATGGAATCTGCGCATCAACCATCGATAAAATGGTTCATACTTTCCAAAATATGGTAGCTCATACAACTACAAAGCTTCCAGTTTGCTTTAATAACTTCTCACCATCGTCATCATACACTGACATGTCTTCTGTTGTGCGCTTGTTTGTTTTTGTGCTCAAAAAAGCATCTAGCTCCTTATTGTCTCGATGTACGATGGTTGTAATCATTGATTTTACATTTTTAGATGTGGGAATCCCATTCTTGTCCCACAATCATGCCCTTTGATACTGAATTTATGAGAAATTACTCTTGGGAGAAATTTCTTCTTCCACTTTGACCTTCTTCTTTCCTTTTACTCCTGTTGCTGGGTGCTTTCTTCGGTGCCATTTGAAAAATATCTCTTTTCTTCCCTCTGTAATCGAGCAAGTTGAAACCCTAGTTCAAATATCTATGTCCTAGTGGAAATTACATGTCCTAGATACTTTTTAATGTGTCTGCTTTGCTCAAACCCTTCACCTATGGGAACACAAGCTTCTCCTACGCATAAATCTTCTCTCCACATTTGGTTTCACACTCTTCGCACCTCAACACGATTTCTTGGCTCGTTTACACTTAGCTATTTTCAAATTCTCTCAATTGCAATGGTAAAAATGAACTCACATCCCATCCTTATATAGATTTTCAAAAATTTAGTGCATTTATTGCTCCTTCACCTACCAAAAATCCTCTCATTAATCGACCATTTTCATTCTTTCCACATGGTACATCTTCACACCCAAGCTATAACCTTCTAGCACACCTTCCTACCTTCTAGCCATAGACTTCTCTTCAGCATGCCTCCATATGCCTGAGTACCTCACCACTGTGCCTTCCCTTGGTAGTTACCATAGCCTCTTCTTACCTCGCATTATACTTATTTCTTCATTCATCTCCAGTATGGTCCTCATTTCCGTAAGCACTCTTTTTTCAATTTTACAACTTGAATAACACCCATAGCAGTTTTTCCTTTCATGTGTACTAATTTTCAATACTCTTGTACCTGGATATCAATAACCAACCTACACTAAGGGTATGTGTAGTCATCTGTGCATAAAAATTCTTCAAATAGTAATTAGCTTCGCACGCAAACACGCTTTATTACACAAAAACACCAACTAAATTTCCAAAGCATATCAACACATAAGGAAATACATTAAGGAAATGTAGAATTGAAAACCTAATCTAAATGACAACACTAACTTATTACAAACACAAAGAATACTTGTTTATAGTAGGGCTTCAACCTACTCCCGTTGAAGTATCTGGGTAACCGTATTCCATCAAGTGCCTCTAATTGAAAAAGTGCATGTTTGAAGTATGTGAGTGAAAACATACAACCCCAACCAATGTACCTTGATTTTTCTTGTATGGCACAAAAATTTAGAATCATAAAGGAGCACCATCTGTCCAATCTCAAACTTTTTATCCCTGATGTGCCTGTTATGCCATGTTTTCTGCTTGGCCTTTTCTTGTTTTTGACTCCAACGTGCTATGGATCATCGCTCGTCCGAATTGATTAACTTTTCAATCCATTCTTCTAATGCTTTCTCATCAGCTAGACCTCTAGCACACATAATACACAAAGATGGTAACATGAATTCCATAGGAAGAACTGCTTCTATGCCAAACACTAACTGAAATGGTGTGGCTTTGTTCAACCTTTTATATGTTGTTCGATATGCCCAAAGAATTGCAAACACTTTATCATCCCAATCCTTACTTCCAATATCACATATTTTTGTCAATTTCTAGCTTAATTGTTGAATGCCTCAAGTAGTTCCATTATCCCGAGAATGATAGGGTGTTTTCTTATGGTGTGTAATCGTGAATTCACCTAATAATATTCTATTGTCTCATTAAGAAAATGTGTGCCCCTATCACTGGTCAAACTCAACGGACATCCATACCTTGTAATAATATTTTCCCATAGAAACTTGATCGCTATAGCCATTGTATAATCCTTTATAGGTGCTTCTTCTACCCACCTTGTCGATAGTCCGTGTGTGTTATGATATAGTGTGATCCAGTCCTACGCATTGGTGAAATAGGACCCAAAAATCGATAGCCCATTTCTTAAATGGTTCTGCACTAGTAATAGGTCTTACAGGCATTTCATCTTGTTGACCTAGTTTCCCTAGATGCTAATAGTGGTCATAATCCTTGTAATAATCCTTACAATATTTATACAAGGTCTCCTACCATAATCCAATGAGTAAAATCTTATGAGTAGTGGCGTCACCTACATAGTGGCCACCTGCAATACCACCATGGAATTCCTCCATTATATATGTGCACTCATGTTCTAGTACATAACGACGCAATACTTCATCCTAACCTAACTTGTATAGGTCACCACTAATCAACATATAGGGTGCCGCACGTATAGCAAGTTGTTTCTTCTCCAAGGATTTCATTCCTTCTGGTGTCATACCTATTCGTAGAAAGAAAAAATGTCCTCTAATTCTAATGGCACTCATTGTAACTTGTATAACTATGCATCTGGACATGGTATCTTCAATTTCCTATGCTTCTTCTCCTGACTGTATTTTGGATAAATGGTCTGGTCCAGAATTACTTTTCCTTGGTTTTACCACAACTGTAAAATCAAATTCTTGAAATAAAAGTACCCATCTGCATATGTGTCCTTGTAAAATGGGCTTCTTTATGAAATACTTCAATGCCATGTGATCTATATAAAAGACAAAAGGAGATCATTGAAAAGCTTCGCTCTCGGTAGTGGTGTAATTCTACTATGCAGAGTCAACTTTTTAGTAGCAAAATAGATAGGATGATCTATAATACCTTCTCCAGGATGAACCAACACCATGCCAATGGCCATCCTGCAGGGTGTCCACATGTACATGAAATGGTTGGTCCCATGAAGGAAAACACAGAATAGGCGCAGTAGTAAGTTTCTCGTTTAATGTCTCGAATGCATGCTACCGTAGTTCTCCCTAGTACAACGTACCTTTCCTTTCAAGAAATCCTCCAAAGGTTCAGCAACCTTGGCATATCCATTCATGAATTTTCTATAATACCCCATGTGACCCAAGAATCCGCGCACCTCACTTTTATTGGTAGGATCTTTTAGGTTTATAATGACTGTAACCTTAGTTGGATCAACCAACAAACCTTCCTTACAGATGATGTGTCCTAATAGTATTCTAAATGGTGTAGAAAATATACACTTCTTGATGTTCAAAGAGATACTCAACTGTCTACATCTTTGAAAAATTAAGCCCAAATTGTCACAATGATCTTTAACTAATTTGTACACCATCCATTCATCCAAATAGACCCGTAAGAAGTTGTGAATCAACTCTTTAAATGCCTGAATTACTATGCACAAAAATACAACAACCACATTTTTCAGACCAAAAGGCATCATAGTATAGGTGAATCTACCCCATTCAGTAGTAAAAGTAGTCTTTTCCTGATCCTCCTTGGAAATCCTAACCTGATGATACCCAGAGAACCCATGTGTAAACAAATAGATTTCACGCCCTGCAACGCCTTCCATTATTTCCTCAGTGAATGGCGTAGGAAAGGGATATTTTAAACATGAAACATTCAAATCCCTATAGTCCACATAGATCCTAATCCAGCCATCCTTATTGATATTGATCACCATTGGACTAACCCATTCTGACTCCTAGGGGCTTGATGATTCTAGACTTCAACATTTTGCCAATCTCTTCCTTGACCTTTTCGCGCAAGTTGGGGTTCATCCTGTAGGGTCTCTTTCTAATGGGGTACGCACCATCTTTAAGCTTTATCCTCATCTCCCTAATGATTCATGTATTCCTTTAAGCTCATGATACCCCAGGGAATAAGTCCCGATAATCCCATAATAGCTCTATAATTTTTGCCACTTCAGATTCTAACAAATAGTCTCCAATTATGGCCTCCTTAGGCTCGATATTTGATCGAATATTCACTTTATTTGTCTTTATAAATTCATTATAGGTGCACGTGGTCTTATATGCACTATCCAAAACCTCACGCCTACCTGTTGAATGGTTGACATCCAGATTTCTACTTCTTTTTCATCCACCAAGTACACCATTTTTCCTTTTTCTTTCTCAAGGAAAGCACATTGAAGTAGTGCGGCATTGGCCTCTGTTTCTTCAACAAAATGCACTCCTGAGTCTCATTCATCAAATAACTCTTGAATTAGTTCTTCAGCCTTGGCACTATCTCCCATAGTTAAGTGCTTTATGACTTCTAATGCTTCTTCCATTAGAGGCTTGGTAGAGAAGAAGTCAAGCGTCTGGGTCATTCCTGTAATTAAATCCTACCAATTTCTTATCTCTCTATGGAGTTTTACATATACATACCAAGCACGTGTGCAACCTTGTAGTGTGGAATAAATTTTGTGCACCCATAACGAAGGTGGTAAAGCTTCTTGCCCTATCTAGAGTCTCTCACACTTCTCGAACGTGGTGCTCAACAAAGGTTGATTACCATGATAAGAAAAGATTTGAGTAGGTGCATTGCTCCTGAAGAACCTAGTGGCAAGAGAAATCCTAATTTCATTGCATCCTACAAGATTAACCTTGTGAAAAACCCACCAACATGTTGTTGTCCCGCGTAGGGTATATGTTAGCATTTTTCTTCACTCCAAATGGGTCTATCCACTTTGTTCTTCCATGGTGCGTAGGAATACCATAGGATATTCTTCTCCTGTAACAAAGTACTTGAGTTGTTACCTATCCACCTGATATAACACGGTATTTTTTCCTTAGGAATTATGCTCTTTATGCCAACTCATAATTGCTATGAGCCCAATTATCACAAACAACACTTGTAGTGTCACTAATAGACTGTGCATCCTACCACCGAAGGATTCCTTCCTTACATGGCTCAAGAAACTTTGGATCCTGGACAACACATACATAAATCCTATTCAGTCTTCTTCACTCAAATGCTCAACATAGGACACATATTTTCCATCTATTAAAGGGATAATGATCCTTTCCTCCTTGTTTTCAAAACTGATATAAACCTTGTTGAACTAAAGGTCAACATTATTTGCATAGCACCATAGATGCCCTAGTAGAGTTGGGAAACTATCTTCCTCTACTAGTGCTAAGACATCAAAATATCTAGTGAACTTAGCTCCTTGTATGGTAATAGATGCATCTTTTAAAACTCTGATGGGAGTGGCCTTAGTTTGATTAGCCATGAACAATACATTAGAGGATGGCTGCAATGGGGGTCTCCCCATTTGTACCCATGTATACAAAGTAAGAACATTGACTTCCGCGCTTATATCAATCAATATATTACTCAATATCCACCCATCCACAACAACATTCAAAGTGATTTCCTTGTCATAATCTAGGCTATGAGGGGGAAGATTCACATGTAGGATCTATTGTCTAGTCTCAATACTTGCACACGGAGTGTTTCCTTTTAACCAATTCCCTAATAGTGGAATGATATTCTCCTGGTGCAACATTTTGCACACTTCTCTCAAGTCATCCATATCAGTTTGGATCATCTCTGATGCTTTCTTTTGCTCCATATTCTATGATTGCTCCTTTAAATACTATATTTCACCCTAAAGATTCCTAGTACCTCTATGGTTTCCTGGTAAACCTCCTTCTGATGGGTGGGATCTGGGTACCTTGTGCATGTAGAAACTCCTCTTTAGTGATGGTAGGATTATACTGCAATGCTTCTTTGACGCATTCCACCTCAGCCGCAGTAGTGATCCTTACTTGCAATGCCTCGATTTTGCTTCCAACTTGGGCATCCACTGATTTTCCACAGTGCAATGTATCTTAACAATCCATGTGCCTTTGTTTTCTTGTTTATATTTCTTGCTAAGATGTTCATAAAAGTCTGGAATTCCTCATAACTATGATTCTTTCCATAGAAAGAACATATAATATTCTAGAGGACATTCACGCCTATAGTGGTTAGGAGATCCGCATGTATAACATGTTCAGCAAGGGAAATCACTTCATCTACCACCATGGCCTCATCCTTCGTATCCACCATGGTATCCTCGTCCTCTACCATAACCACCTTCAAAACTCCCTTCATTCTCGGGTCATAGCGCACCTGATTGTGATCCCAATCCTAATGCTCGTTCTTTCCTTTAGAGTTATCTGAAAGTCCCGTCTATCATACACCAATATCTATAGTGTCCTAGATTTGACCAATCATCCGTGTCATGATTTGTGGACCTAAAAATCTTATAGTAACAAGATATTTTCTTCCTTATCACGCGTTGCGTGTAATGGGCAACAACTAACATCATGGTTTAAATGGCATATCTCACACCCAACAACAACAAGCACACTGATTTGTGGAAAACTATCCTTTGTGTGACCTTCCACTTTGTAATCTATGCACCAAATCCCTATGTGTGTCTCATGTGCTAAATTTTCCGATAGTTTCTCCAATTGTTTTGCCATAGCTGCAATCTGTGCTTCTAAAAATGGGCTTACCCCAATTTCAATAATTCTAACTACCTCAAAGCATGTAGGGATGCTTCAAGTGCTTCACATGGATGAATTTATGTATTATGTGATAATTCACCGCTAAAAGGGGTAATCAAGCCTCCTACGAACCATTATGCATGTTTTCTTGCATGAATATCATAAGAATTCTTAGATAACAACATTTTGAAGTGAACATCATACTCTCTCCCGACACTTTCAAGAGTGTCTTGCTTAATATACTTGAGCACACTTATACTCTTCTGTTTAAACTTAGGGATGTAAAACTATTTAAGGAATGCATATTTTAAAGTTGTATAGTCTACACAAGTCTGATTAGGGTCAAACTTTCTGTACTAGCTATGTTCGTGCCCTTATAACATAGTAGCAAATTGACTTTCCCTACGCTCAAAATCCATGATTCCTTTTACGTGCCATAGTATTTCACACATGTGTATGTTTTCAGCAGCATATTTTATGCCCCTATACTCTGGAAGATGAAGAGACATCTCCATGTAAATATTCTGGGGTTGGTGCGGACCTTGCCCACTTGATCTAGAACCTCATGTGTTTCCTCTACCTCTAGAACCACCATATCCACCGGAGCTAGAGCCACCTATACCTCCTGATCCCGAACTCCGTAGGCCGGGTTCAAACTCGAAGATGCACTTCCTTGTGTCCCAATAGTAGTATCTTGAAATATACCCTGTGCAGTTTGTGAAGTGTTACTACTCCCGAAGAGAGAGTCCAAAATCTGCACGCCTGAATTCTATGTAGATGATACACCCAAAAAGGTACTCCCATATAACAACGAATTTGTTTGCACTTTGTCATCATTATGTTTCTTATATGACTCAATCCCGATCTCCCACTTCTTGAATTAGCTTGCAGACTTTTTGTACTAGATACTGGAAGACCAAGCGCAAGGGAAAAGTTTCCAGGTGGATTCGATGTGTGCCCATAGCCTAGGTTGTTTCTGCTTTGGCACACTTCGTGTGAGGCCAAGGAGGGTTCCCTGTCATGCTTTCCCAAATAGGGGAGTTCTTGATGCTCGGGTTCCACATCTTCTGCGTGAACTTCAAATCCTTCCCGAACTATCTTTCTCCATAATGCCATTCTCTCTGCAACCTCCCACTACTTCTCTACCTCCATCTTGCACACTTTATTATACTTAAGCCACCTTTCCTCTCTCTACCTCTCTATCACTAGGTCTTCCATCCTTCACCAAGCCTACTCCTACCCCGCCTGTGGTGGGGTTTAGTTCACCATAGGTTTACTCTCCAAGTTCAAGGTTACCATCAAAATTTTGATTTCCAGTGGAATGCCTTATAGGTAAGTTCCTCTGGGATATCGTAAAAAGGGAATTCAACCACCTCTGGGCATGAATAAGTGGAAATTGAGTACTCCAAGATATAGTTGTTCAAAACACCACGGAACCACATATCTATGACTCGATTCCAAATGAGATCAACATCATAAAGGGTCTAAAATTATTTCTGCATCTAGATAAGTGTGTGATACATCTAATTTGATTTAGATGCATAAGCATCCAACCACTCATATAATTATACTTGAAAGATAGTGAAGAATCTCTCATATAAACTGTCATATAGATTATGTTCTACCCATACGCGTGAATTAAAATCAGATTTGGTATTGAACCTCCATGCATATTTTTCTTCTAGGTTGTGTATCCACTCCTCAACTCTTGCTAGGGTCAACCGATATGTATTCATCGTGAACCATCCTGAAAAAAATTGAAAAAGAGGTCCCGATAATGGAACCAATGATACAAATGACCTAGAATTCACCAAGAAAGCCTGGGCACGCTTGGCACATCACTCAGCCTAGAATGAGTGCTCACCTAAAGTGTGCAAAGGTGCTGGGCTCCTCTTTAGGGTTGTTGTTATAGGATGTTAGCATGATGAAGACTTTTTGCATTCAGATCCATAATTAATATAACATTCTACAGAGCATATTTAGATCTAGATCTTAAAGTATCATGAATCAAACAATAATCATAGCGAAATCATTCATGTAGTAATAAAATATAACCATGATTAACACCTTGATTCAGCCAATAACCTCCATTATATTAAATACAGTAATACACATAAGCTTCCTTACAATAACAGTAGTATATGTTCATGCACGCATCAGATTTGGCAGCATAACCTCACAATAACTTAGTTCTTATATATTATCTCTCGTATATATCCATGTTACATAGTTCACTACATATTTATAAGGGTGGGGAATTTCCCTTCACCACTTATCTAATCCCAAAATAGGTCACATGCTATTATTATCCACATGTCATTTACAATAATAGCCACACATGCAAGTGCACTAACAATAGACTTATTCTAGTTAACTGTCAGTAGTAAATCTATTCTTAACTTGTACTCATGCAAAGTGATTCATAGACAATTCTCCAAGAATATCTAATGTGTGTCATCCAAGTCCTTAACTGGTTTGTGTGTTTGGCACACTATCTCCAAAAATAGCTCATCATCATGAAAACAACTAAGTCTCGAATTTTTCTCTTTTCTTCACACGTGATCCTTTCTTGACCCATCTATGCCTTTGAATGTGCTCCGTTCTTCTATGCAAACCTTCTGTATGTTTTTCACTAAGTGCCATATTTTGACTAACCAACAAGAGATGAGGAAGAAGAGCTCAATGAGGATAGTGGAGGCTTGGACCATAGAGGTCGGAGAAAGTCCAAAAAAATGAGGAAAGTGAGCATGCAAATACTCCCCCACAAACATAAGGAGGAGAGGAATACTTGGATGTGGGTACATTCCATGAGGAACACCAATTTAAAAAAGGTGTTAAGAAGAACCAGAACCTAAGGTGCAGGAACATCTCAACCTTTATGAAGGTCACCTCAACTCTCCCCTAAAAAAGAAGCACCCAAGAGAAAGAAAAGAAGAAAGATGAAGCTTAATGAGGAGGAGGAATCTGAAGAGAGTGCGCTAGGAACCCCGGTCCAACCTGAAGATGTGGAGGAACCTGGGATGAAGAAATGAGAGATGAAGAGGAAGGGGTGAAAGAGGTAGAATAAATTGTGCAAGAACAACCCAACACACCCATTACGAATCATGTAGGAGAAGGACCAACTCCACACCTTAGTGACCAGGTTTATAAGGGGCAAAAAGCAAAAAGAGAGCTAACAAGTGAAGAGTATGTTGTCCCTAGTATGGGCTATACTAAGGACACAAGTAAAATCATCCACTCCGGTTTCAGAGCACTATGGGCCTTAAGGAGTTATATGGGTGGGAGATGATGGATCCAAATATGGCCACTACGTGCACAAGGAAGCAATTATCTTGGTCCATGCAGACTCATATGGACAAACTAGATTTTTATGTGCGAGGAGTCGTATGTCTCATGAAGAGTGAAGAAGTCACCCTAGAGTAGAAACATGAAAATAAAACCCACTCTAATGTCTGATAATCAGGTCATTAATGTAATGGTCAAATTATTTGCTAAGGTGGCATGGAGAAACATTGATAAGGACACCACCATTTGAGTGCTACTTGAAGATAACAAGGCTAAAAATGTAGAGATAGTGCATTTAAAGGAAGAGAAGGAACAATAATGGGAAAATAATGAGGCCTTCGTTAGCATGGCGGAGGAAATTGGTGATCACATCCTTAAAATAAGGCCTCATCTAGAATCTCAGGTACTAGAAAAGTTTCCTTCTGCTATGCATTATGTGTGCACTTTGGTCGATTTGGTGTTAGATGACGGACCAATTTGGATGCCTACACCAAAATATTTTGAACAAGAGGCAGAGAGAGCAAGGGCCTCTATGGTTAGGAAAATTTCAACTTATGAGGCATTTCTCCAAAATTTGAAGGATGAGCTGAAGAAATCCGACCAAGATCTCAATTTATGTGCAGCACTAGAAGTAGTAATAAGGACCAGAACTCTAGTTGAAGATAATGAAGTTCTAATAGTGATGAAAGATGAGACATTCCCATTTTAGGACTTTAGAAACAAGGGAATTTTTTTTTGAAACATAATGTTCTCTATTCTAAATAAAACATCATTTAGAACAAACATTCCATGCCAATCAATCTCATAACAGATAATCATATGTAATCTTGTAATGACTCAAGATACTACCGATCTCTCATTCCATGACTCGGTTACCAAACCGATTTCTCATGTTAACATAAAGTATAGAATACTTTATGTATACTACATATACTTGGTTTCCTACCCTATTCTGGGTATTGAGTGATCTCGCTTAAAGGACCTATTTTAATATTTGTTACCAATATTCATCTGACATCACGTTGCTTTAAACTAGGTGACATAGGACAATGCAACCAACAACTTGTGATACTTTGGCCAAAGATTTTCAACATATTGTTCATGTTACTATTCCTAGATGACATACTCGTCATTTCAGAATACGTCCTTCACCTCACTCTTTTGTTATCTAGAATGGTCTTTACTGACTACCGTCACTCCATTTTCCCAAGGTTTGACCCTAGCCTAGGTTAGCAACATAATTTGTTATAGGAAGATGCTCACAATGACTTAGGGTATATGGGCATACTTGGCTGACCTAAGTCAACCGGATGTGCCAAGGTACCCTGAGTCATTGAAAGCTACTACCTATCCTAAACATGCTACTAACTTGACCTAGAGAGAAACTAAGTTCAAGTCCAGATGTGCATAGATCTAGATGAACAAATATGGAAGGGTGTTGCCACATGTCAACTACAACACTGTATCCTCAAGAAGTCCTAGGAATTCTTGAGGGTATAGTCCTACAGTTGGCATGTGCCAACATCTATTAGAATTGATTCATCAAGATGTACATACCCCCTTAGTGGTCATTAATCATAATTAAATTGGATTAAGATTCAGATTACAGCAACCATGCCTAACCCTAATTCCAACATTCCTTAAGTTCTTTATCCAACACTAGCCTAATTAGATATGGAGAACTTCATTAATTCAAGTTTGCATTGTTATTCATTAACGTGGCATAACAAGTAGTTATCCCAAAATACAGACAACAAACATCAACATTTAATTCTTAATGCAACCTAGCTATCCAAATCAAGTGTGTCATCCACCTAGATTCAACTAGTGTTTACTTTATAAACGAAGTTATAAAGATTAAAGATCATAACCACTATTCATTTTATCTTTCATTCTTTGAGAGAGGAAGAGTCTTCCTCTACATGGTTAGATGTTAGGTTTAACATAAAATTTTTATCATTCGTTACTCATATAGTTTAATTACATGCCCATGCATATTTCCTTATTAGACTTTATTTGTGTAGTTAGAGAACGACATCTTTTGCAATTTAACAAGTTCATTATAATAAGGGAGATTATACTATCTCCTTAATCCAACTCATTATCTGATAACAACAATAGTATACAACATATATAAAGAATACCACCAAGATATCACTATTATTTCTGGCATACAAGTACAAAATAATTCACATCACAAATTGGAGTCCAACACAAAACCTTTCAATTCATGATGATAAATATACATTTACAAGACTCGCATTTCACACATTCACGCATGTCAATCATAATTAATATCTTAAAAGAACTTAACTTTTCTTTTCCAATACAACTCAAGAATGATTCAAACTATTTGCATAAGATCCAAAATTAAATAATCCACCGCATCATAAAAGTCCTTTCCTTATTTTATCACTTACGATGTCCATCTACAAAAATTGCTAGCACGGGTCAGTTCAATGAACTGAGCATGATAAGAAATAAGCATTAAAGTGAAGTGCATTCCACTAATTGTTCCATTAAAACAACTCTACTTTAATGAAACAATTAATATATCATACAAATAATCATAAGTAATAACATCCAAAAATAAGTACAATTAAAGAGTCTGAATTCACTTTTAAGAAAAGAGCATAATATAATCCACAACATCTACATTATATCATAAGGTTTAATTGATCCTATCAATTACTTTAAAACAATCAACAGGTCTTGTCATCCAATTGTTTCATAGTTCTATAAGAATAGAAATACACATTTATCTTTAATAAGTAGAAAATGAGTTATATACAACATAGCTCGTATTGGGATGATTCATCTTTCCATATAAGCAAAAGAAGAAGAATCAATACATATTTTTCCCCATACACTAAGCATCTGAAAGATAGAAATAAGTTTAGAACACACAAAACTGCCTCAGTTCAAATATAAAAATATAAGGATTCAACATTAAAGGAACAACATCTAACAAGAATCCCAAATCAATCCAAGTAGGGGTTGAGAGTCAAAATAGTCCTCCTGCAAGTCTAAACTAACTTCCACATGTTAGAAGATATAATTCAAAGATCTGAAACCAAATGTTCCACAACCCAAGCTAGACTCACACAAAATTAATCTCTTATCCAGTCCATCCAAGAAGGGTTCATAATAAGATAGAGTGCAAAAAGAGACAACCTTCCAATATCAATCCAAATGGAGTATGACTCAATCAAGAAAAAATAGTCGGTCTAAGCATGTTATTATTTTCTTTCCAACATACCGACTCAGCTAATCTCTTTCCACATCATTACAACCAATGACTTATACAAAGTAGACCAAACAATCCACAAGAAATTTCCATCTCAGAAGAGAATCGAATACAGAGAAGTTCAATCAAATGAACTTATCCAAACAACAAGAAAAGGGATCTCAATTAGAAAAGGCCAATCAATAATTTATTTCATTTATACCATCAAATGAATTCCCAATTCTATTTCAAACTTAGAAGTTCTTTAACTAGTTCCCAAGAGAGAACACAAAACCAAACACACAGCTAAAAGAAAGCACACTTCTAATTTCCTTTACCAATCTTACCAACTGGTTTACCTATTCCCATTCATCAAACACAAGTTTGAATTCAAATCTCAAAATGAAATACACAGTACAGTCCCAAAAATAGTATATTGTCCCCAAGAGAACATATTCCTTTCTCTTTTAGAACCTAGAGATTCGTTCAATGAATCCAACAAGGAATAGAAATTCACAAACAATATAAGATATACAAGGTTCAATACAACCCACGAACTCAATAGATATTGTATTCTCAACTTCTAGGTCTTACACGACTCCAAATAATAGAGACATAAAGTTCGTGGTCATCATGAAGAAAAAATCAGTGAGACAACCCTGAACCAGAGATGATAAATCCTATCAACAAGATTCAACATGGGAGAGTAATCAACTCTTCTTTCCCTAAAAACTAGAAGTCTATTTAAGAGGATCTGAAGGTAAGTAAGAAAACCCAATATACATTTAAGACAAGTATTGTCCCAAACTTACCTCCAACGTGATGAAATATAATCACAACAAGGACTCTCAAGTTCCATTTAAAAAGATTATGATAAGGAAGGTATTTGTTTCAAACATCTATTACAAGAAGGAGAGTAAATACTGCATTTCCATAAACCTCTAAACTTGTTATGAATGTTCCAAATGAACTATAAATCAACCAAACCCATAACAAGATGTAGTTCCAGTCCATTAATCCCTCAAACAAAATAGTCAAGATTTCCACAAGACGTGAGATTTCTCAAAGAAGAGGAGGAGAGAGTATCCTCCATACTTACATGCCCTTACCAGTTCAAGAACATGGTACAATCTAAAAGACAAAAGTACCACAACCATTCCCACTCATGAAGCTACATGGAGAAGATCTCAAAAGAGATTACAAAACAACTAAAACCAAAACTAATCTCTCAAGTCTCTTTCAAGAAGACAGTTCCCAAAATGAGTTCAAGAATTTTCAAATCCTTGAATATGAATAAAACTCCAGCTCAGAGTACAAGTATAGAACAAAACTCATCAACTTGACTACAAGTTCATAATACACAAGTATTGAATATGAGTACAATGTCAAATACGAAGATTCAAATAAAAGTTTAGAACTACACAAAGCTCCAACACAACTTAGAACAAACACGAAGTTTCCAATACAATCTCATAACAAAACACAAAGCCCCAATACAAGTTCAAACAAAACACAAGGCTCCAATAAAATTTTAGAACCATACTAAGCAACAAATGCCAGTTCAGAACAACACCAACCTCGTATACAAGTTTTAGAATGAAATATAGAGCTTCAAACACAAGTTTTGCATGCATGTCACCATTAAAATAGCACAGAGAAAGTTTCCCAAAAACTAACATTACTATGTAATGGATTTTCATCTCAAAATAAAAAGATTCATAAAAACATGCAAGTAATTAACTAGACAAATCATGAAAATATTTATCTCATGAGAGTAGAATTGTTTTAATGAATCACTTAGAAGAAAGCAAGAAATCTTAATGGGTAGAGCCTATCATGCCTGATAGTGCCTTTGCCAATTCGAAGGAGACTTCCAGCCAAGCTTCCCACTCTTTTTCTTCTCCATGAAAGATCAACAACCAAACAACTTTTCTTCCAATGCCTCATATACATTCCTTTGATCGAAAATAGACCAGAGAAACCAAAAATAGCCATAAAGTAGAAGTCAAACTGCTGGTTCAAAGAACCAGATAGCTCCATGTAGAGAAAAAATCGTGAGACATGCAAAACCAAAAAACCTATCACAAACCTTCCTCTCGTGTTTCCAAGATGGTTTTCACACAAAAAAAAAGGTCCATTAATTTCATAACTCCCAAATCTCCCGCTTATCTCTCCTTGCCACTGCCTCCCAAAACTGACGAATGCCATTTCCAAATTAATATGCAATTCCATAATTAGTGAAGCCTCAACATAAGCCCCCACCAAAGTTAACTAGCCTTTGCCAAAAATGGTAGTACCTCCATGCATTAAACCCAATCAAATCACTTAAATGCCATTGGAACCATCACCTTAGTGCCATGTGGCCCTTAGGTTCTTTTTAAATAGTTTAGGATAGATTTCCCAAAAACTTAGGTTAGTCTAACAATAATTACCCTAGGTCTTAAACATTTCCATAGGTAATTTTCCAACTTAGGTTAGATTAAATTCACATCCATATAGTATTAGGTATTAGGTTAATATAGCCTAACATTACTTTAGTAATTTTCTCCCTTATTCATTTAGCACAAGAGCTTAGGTTAGGACACCACCCAAACACAATATAATAAGAAGCTTAGGTTAGATTATAACCCAATTAAGTAGACGTAGCTAGGAAGTAGGTGCTCTTACCTAGTTTAGGATACCATTAGGATAATCCTTTAGTTTTAGGATTTTGATCCCCTTCATAGTCTTGAAGTATACTATATTTTGTTTACACCATTAATTTCCTATAGAGATCAATCCCAAAGACCCAAGCACAAACATACAACTGAATGAAGACACATTCACTCAAGCCCAAAGAATTTGTAACATACAAAGTTCAGTCCGCTATGTCTCTCAACTAATGAATGTCAATTTACCATTCAATACATTAAAGAGATTTAAAACATTCCTTGGATCACTTAAATTGATCCAAGGATGATTCAAGAAAAGAGATAAGTTTGCAAATCTCAAAATCAGATTACACTTATTAACAAGAAGTGAAAATGGATTCTTACGCAAGCCATATAGGTTTTTTATAAATAATCCAAGAGTAGAAATGATTTATACATAACAAGCATTATTTTAAACAATCAAGGGAACACACCTCATTCAAGAAAATCACATGCCAATGCTTGTAATGCAAAGAGAAATATAATAGTTTGTCAAAGGTGTTACACCAAAACACTTTGGCTCATGAATTAGCTATTTTTATGGATAACGAATATTTTAGGAGATAGTGTGTGGAAAACACATAGATATGAAGGCTTGCGCTACATGCAATGGTATTTTGGGAACAAGTGGTTGTTAAGCGCCATGCATAGTTTAGGCTAATAATAGGATTTCTTCTTAAAGTTAACTATAGGACATCTATTATTAGAACACTTGCATGTTGTGCAAGCCATTGTAAAGGTGCATGGTTATTATCAACATGTGACCTATTTTGAGAAGTGCATGGGTAGTGAAGGGAAAGTCCCCACCTCTATAAATATGTATTGAACTATGTAGTTTAGAGAGTGTGAATTATTATAGAGTTATGTTGCTGAACTTAATGCACACATGACTCATGGAGATACTTTATAGTGTAAGAATATTCTATGTTTTATAGTGTTTAATGCAATGGAGTATATTGGCTGGATAATGGTGTTAAACATAACTAAATCTAGTTCTTGTATGGTTAGCCTTATTATAGTTATTGTTTAGTTCATGATTCCATAAGATCTAGATCTGGTTTATGCACTGTGAAATGTTTATGATTAGTTATGGATCTGAATATGTATTATCATCATCACACTAACATCCTACACAAACAAATCTAAAGAGGGGCTTGGTACTCAAGCGCACTTCAGGTGAGCCGTCAACTCAAGATGAGTGTTGTGTCAGCGCCCTAAGTTTTCTTTAATAGATTCTAGGCCGCATTACACAACTAAAAATAATTGTAAGAGTAATTAATTAGGTTCCCATATTGGAAAAATACACAACATGCACTTGCATAATTTTCTTAAAACTATTTAGTAAACGTGAGTAAATGAAAAAAAAACCATTCCAAATTATATATGGGAATATCCCAAGAGGAATTACAAAGTTGAGAGACTCACCCCGCGATGAAGAATGGAGTGCTAAAATGAGATAGTTTGTAGAAAACATGAAATAAGTAAACCAACAAGTGCATAGTCACTTACATAGGATATATGCATACTAAAAAAAAAATGTAGATGAGAAATTAAGGGAAACTAAATATCAAATTGAGACATGGTACTGAAATAATTATGGAAGGAAAAGTTTCAAAAAGAAACATATAATAAGCTTAAGTGGAAGAAGATAGGGCCATTTAGAATCATTAGGAAATTTACACAATGCTTATTATATTGAATTATCTATAGGAATATATATTTATATTATCTTTAATATGAAATACTATTTAACCATACTACACAATATAGGAAGATGATGATGAACCTAAATCAAGATGGTGGATTTCATTGGAGGAAACATACTCCTAAGAAGGGGTGTGTTAAATCGAAGGATCAATAAACACCAAGATAAAAAAGACACAAAAAATATTATATAGAGTATTTGGTCAAGTGGAAAGGTAAGAATACTAAATATGAAGCTTTTCTACATTTTAAAGATGACACATAATATGCCATATTAGTTCCATCAACAATATCTCCAGTTTCAAAATTACCTAAGGTGTATAATGCAATAGCATTTGGGTTTACTAGTAATCCTATATCAACTAGAAATAGTTTAATAGTTTTATTCAATTGTGTTTGTATATAATTTCATTTTGTGGAGGGTTTTGTGGGTCATGATTTGAAGAATTATGTTGATTATGAGTCATGGAGTATAATGTTATATATTTTGAATTCATAAATCATTTTCACAATGTTTTTGGAGTGTGAATTCCCTCTATACAATGGAATGTATGTTGCACAATTGTCCATCATGAAATATTATTCATGCAATCCTAATCAATCTATAAACTTGGAATATTTTAATGTTTGAAGGAAAAATTATTGGAGAAGGATGAGTAGTTTTTTTGGGTCCTTTGATCCTTTCATTTGAATTTAGAAAATTGGGATTCTTAGGAGCTGGTATGAATGACTATATAAATGAGCCAATTTCCTTAGGAAAGTAGTTAAATTTTTGGAAAGAACTCAAAGTTATTAATTAAAAATATGGATGTCATTTTAGTACTCACCAATTCATGATTATAGATTAATAACCATGGTAATGGTGTATAAAAATATTCATGAGTCTCATGGTGATTTTAGGTATGATCTAGGTGTTGAATTATAGTATATAGAGAATTTTCCATCTCCATATGTTGTGTAGAAGGTTGTATTTTTTTATTATTTTGATGTCGTTGTTTCTCTAATAACATATTCCCAAAGTTTGATTTTTTCAAATATGTGTTCATTTTTTCTTTATGTTGATGCATGTTTCTTTATTTTGGAGCTATTTTCTATGTATAGTCTATGTGTAGAGAGGTATGGGGTGGATGTTTGTTTAAATACCTTGCCCCATCTACATCAAGGATAAAATCCTACGTTAATATTTTTCTTTAGTATTCAAAGATAATATTTTTTTAATTTAGTGGCTCACCCACTAACTAAATATAAGTTGTCTTATAACCCATGATATTGTCACAATGAATCTTGGCAATTGGTTCTACTAAATATCATTCTTCAATGATTCTTCCACATGGAAAAGTCATGAAGAATAATAAAGAAAAATATAGATTTACATTAGATTTTATATATAGTGTGATATCAAAAATATCATTAAAATTCATTTGGGTGGTTGAGTTGTTCCTACCAAAAAAAGCATTATCAAACTCATAATTTAGAATTCCAAATGATAAAATACCTCTAAAAATTTCACCTCCGTAGGTAGTTGGTGGAGGATACCAAACCTAACATTCTTATTTATAGAAAAAAACTCACAATAAGTCAATCCGAAACATCACCAAGAAACCTTAGAGAAAATTTATTGAATATATTGTTGACATTGTATGAGGATTGGCTATTTTATGGAATCCCAATGTATGTTATTACAAATCAATTTATTTGTCTAATAAATTTGGTCAAATTTTACAAAATAATTTTTTTAGTCAAGAAAACTTAGAGAAAATTAATTGAATATATTTTTGACACTGCATGAGGATTGGATATTTTATGGAATCCCAAGGTATGTTATTACAGATCTATTTATTTTTCTAATAAATTTGGTCAAATTTTACAAAATAAAATTTGTTAATATTTTATTCATAATAGAATCCATATATGTACAACAGTTCACTCCTATAAAATATGAGAGATTAATTATCTTGTATAACCACTAAGATTATTATGTGTAAGTTTTTTAACAAACTAACTCATTCAACAATATTCTCTCTCACACAATTATTCTCACGTAAACACACTCACAATATTATATTCCAAATATAATATCTCACATTCTTATCTAATGTCACATTATAAATATCACAAAATACCAATAATGCATCATGGAGTATTAATTCCTAACATATTCCATTCATTTCATCAATGTATTTTTTTAAAGAGGTGGCCTCAAAACACACTTTTTTTTTTTTTTGTTTCCAATATATGGAGCCGTTGAGGTTGAAGCTATAAAACTATTTTGAAAAAATGTGTGACTTGAAGAATGAAAATCATGCATCAAAGGATACTCTTAGGGGACTCTAATGAAAATTTTAATCTCTATAATAAAAGTGGGATTTTCTAAAAACACACAATTTATGTGTGTCTTAATAGATTTTTATAGAAGTAGGATTGTCATATTTTGAGGCCTAGGGGTTTAGTTTTACCTAAAATAATAGAGAGAAGGAAACTAGTTGATTTTGGAAAAGCTTAATTGATTTTTGTCAAAACATGACCAAATACATATAAAATGACCAAACATGTATTTTTAAGAGATTAAATATATCAAGGTGGAGGGCATCTAAAATTTTCTTGAGTATTTTAATTTCTTGTATTATTTATAAATATTTATTTAGTAGGAAAATTTTAAAATATTTTTGACCAACAAGTGGGACACACTTATATGTTTCGACCTAAGATAAACGACCCATTGATATAATATACATGAAGAAAGAAAGTATAAGGCTATCGAGGCATATCTAATTATGAAATGGGGAAAATAGTCTCCCTTTTCCCCAACTATGTATGCCTTATAATACAAAGAGTCAAAAATCATGGTTATAATACACAATAGTTACAAATCATAACATTTACAATTTTTTTCATCTTCCAATTTGAGTTATGGATGAAATGCCTCATTTATACATGAAAGTTATCTTTCAATTTCATAAATTTCATAGTGAAATTCCTGATATGCCATGGAACCGAGACTATGCAACTTGGAAAAATGTGTATAAATCAAGATTATCCATGTGGATGTCAAAGCCTTGTGTCTAGACTCCTTAGTCTCTAAAAATTATCTATAATCTTTCAAAAAAGTTATGCATGTCATGAATTAATGAAAGCAATGTGTAAAAGATAATTTTTGGTAGATATTTTTAGTTGTACATAGATCGTTTACTATTTATCTTTTGTTAGAGATAGGAATTGAACATGGAGCTATACATGTTATTGCATTGATTATAAGGAAATCCAAATTAGAATAGTGTAAGAGCAATATCAATTTTTTTGTTTTTAACCCAAGGAAAAATAAATAAAGAAGCACTTGATACCATTTTTTTATTTCATCATGAGTTTTATGTATAATATTGATACCATGTATTACAAGAGTGAATTTGAGAATTATGTGTGCTTTAGATATGTAAATAACCATGAATCTTCTAGTGTGTTCTCAAGACATGTTATAACAATTCAAGATTGTGTGTAATACCTAATATCTTGACTTAGTGTGAAGAAATAATGAAAATTTGGTGTTCCATAACTCTATCTCTAATACTATTGATCCACACTAATCCAATGAGGTTGTGCACATGACAATTATATGAGTAGTTAAGCTAGGAAGACCTACTTAAGGTGAGTTATAGATTATTGAAAATCTAATGCAAACTAGTAAATAGATGCAGAAATAATCATTACACATTAAACATGTGATATTGGTATAATGATACTAATTATAGAATAAAGTAAAGTAAACTTGTGTATAATTCATAATAAGGATAGTAGAAAAAGATGATGTGATAATTTTATCATATGGATTTGCACGCATGCAAATGACATGCAATAGTGTGGGAATGAAGTCCCTCCTCAATGAAGGTGAGGCTGCCTTTATTGAAAACCAAAACTGTATTTACATATGTACATTCAAAATTGTATGTGGGGGTGTTTTGGAACATCAATGGAAAGAAAAGTGAATGAGGGAGATGGAATGGAATGAAGGAAAGGAGTGGAATGGAATGAATTGAAAGAAAATGCAAGAGTTAGGTAAAAACAGAGCCTAATATTGCATGAAGAGGAAAGATGAATAACCAACACAAATAAAACAAAGTTTGAGTTAGCCAAACAAGATCATGTAAAAGGGAACACACATGAGAAAGTAGATAATCATAGTTTGATCACCGTGAACTAGAACTACTGATAAATAATGTTGACAATAAGATCAAAGATAATATTTACATGCAAGATTCAAACACCTAACATCTAATGAACATAAGAACATCAAATGTTACACGAGAAAATGAATGAGACACAAAGTTTGTATTCCATTAACTGAAAATGTTTTTCACAAAAGAACACAAAGTTTCTTCTTGAAATAAAGCTTGCACAAAAGTATTTTCTTCTCCTCTCTCAAAGTCACCCTTTACAAATGAGCCCATCACTTCCTTTTATAACCCAAAAGTTGGTTACAAAGTAGTTAGGATTTTATATGATCATTAAATAAGGCACTTAAGTGACCTTTGACTTTTTCAACAACTTTATTAAAGACAACCCAAAAATAGAAATTACTTAAAATAACCACAGTTTCCCAAATAACAACACCTTTTAAAATATACAATAATAACTAGTGCCTTATCCATTGAAATGGGGTCCACCTATCTCAAGCGTATGAGAAATGGACTCTCCCACTTCATTAGATACCAAGAAAATCAACTCCCTGCACCGCTGGTGAAATTAGGATCTGCCGCTTTTGCCAGTTGAAAGGATCTAAACCTTCCCAAAGTCTCAAACATCTTTTCCTCTTACGGAGGTTTAGTTGGCTGAAGAATAGCCTCACAAAATACCTGCAATTCAAGAATTCTACTTGGCATATCATTTAAATTAACAATTTTGGATTGAGAATTCTCAAATAAGTTCTTCAATTTGATGCACCGCTCCATGGAAACTGACGAGAAATTGTTGACGGGAGTGTACAAGTCTTTAAACAATTGTGAAAAATTTTCTTCCACCTCGCTCTCGACGAACACCTTTGATTATGCTCATTTACGAGGTTACAAGGAATCTCAACCATGAATTCTGAATCAAGGAGAGTGAAGTAAAGGATTCATTACACATGCTTTGTCATAATGAATCATATAATCCTTGAGAAGTGTTTTACTTGATTTGAGATGCGCATACACCAAAGAAAACGTGTCCCTTGATGTTCAAATTCGAGAATTCCTTCAATAGCTAAAACAGAATATTCCATACTTGTCATCTCCTATAAACCGGCAATATCTCATCCAAATTTGATATATTAGAAACAAAATTTTCTTTGAAAGAAATAATTGGATCAAGATATGCACCGACATCTTCATGAAGCTTAATCTGCGGTCTTGATCATCCCTTGGCCTAAAAAGAGAATCTCTGAAAGCTAAGTTTTAGTGAAATGGCCCAATGTGTTTATTTCCCTCGACAAATTGAGAGTCTCTTCATCCGGGGCAGCCACCGCATCGTAGCACCGGGGAAGGTGGGTGATATGGGATTTATCAAATATTGAATATACTCTACCAATTGATTCTTTTCAGCCTTGAGCCAAGAATTATGAGACATGTATTTCTCAAGTCTTTTTAGTACGATATCAATTGAATCTCAAGCCATTGCCATATCACTTTCTAATGTAGATCTTCCAAGTTCCAATCTGGAAACTTCATAATCAGCAGGTGTTATAGCATTGCACTCTTTATCCACTTGTGGAATGGCAAGGTCTGCAAACTTGTTTCCATCATTATCCATCATTATTCGAAAAAGCACCTTAGGCTTCTTAGGAATGGTGTCATTTGAAAGTTTGAAAAGGGCATCAAAATCAATGTCAATTGGCTTGACAACTCTCTTCCTTTTCTTCACTTCGGAATCAACCCAAGAAGGAGTATCATTCACTATTTCAGCATATAGAATCCTGGAGCTCGAATCAATATTCTCATTATTCCCGACATCATGGGATCCATCTTGAATCCTATCTACGACCTCGATTTGAGGAGACACAACCTCAATATCCACTTCCTAATTATTCGGAAGATTTTGGGAAAACCCTTCATGAACTACATGCTCCGAAGTGTTTGATATTTGAATTACCTCATGCACTGAGTGGATGCTTTTTCAAGCATGGCCGAGAATCATTTGCTGCTAGCTTCGTAGTAATATTAACGATGTGGGTAGAATAATCTCTACTCGAGGTAGAAAATCCAAACACAAGCTCTTTTCCTTCTTCGGGGTTTGGATATTTGGATCTCTCTCCTCGTGACACGTTACTTGGTGAAGTGGATTTTGGCAACCACTCTTTTCTTGCCTGTTGTGTATGATTGGATGGTAATGAGGTTGATCGAGAAGAGACTTTGGTTGAATGGAGACCCCCTCGTATAGGCAATTTTTGTGATCCCGAAACGTGATCTAGAATTGATTGAAATTTGGAAAGTTCCCTGTCATACCAAGATATGCTTCTTTCAATAATTGGTTGGTTCTTGCCATCAAGAGAAAATTCATCTCTTTTAGTCCAGTCATTTTGAGGAAATGGGGTAAAGGAAAAAACATCATATGAGGGATCGACGACATCCTCATCATCATCTATGAATGAATTGGGAGGACTCTTGATGTGGAAGGCCTTGATTTGAGCAAGTGTTAGGTGAGAGTACTCCCATCTTCTTACCTCATGTTCATCCGAACAAGCAGCCTAGAAATCCTCCATGGTAGGATTATGTTGGTACTTTTCTCCTAGAATATTTTCCATATATCCATTGATACCGAACTGGGCTCTCTTCACATATGGATGGACGGTTATGAGAGCAAACTCTTTTTCCATGAGCTATGCACTGAATAGATTTGGGCATTGGTATTCCCCAATTTGGATCGGGAAATGGATTCCTGGATGGTGCTTGTCACTAAGAAGGCAGTGAACTTGGAATAACTGTCATGCCAACTCCATTAATGCCCATCTGTCACTGATGTACTTGGGGAGTTTCCACAGGGTACCAGCAAAGCCACTCACGTGAATGTAGGAAAAAGATGAAAATTGTATAAACCAGGTTCCCCATTGGGAAATGACACTCATGGCTTCTTTAGAAAATATTTCCTCAGTATTCTGATTCAGGTTTCAGATCACATGGAAGGTGAATGCATCATTGAATCTTCTAAAATGGTGAGAACTATTTTTGAAGCTGAGATGAGGGTAATAGTGAAACACACTGTTCGACGACCCCATGACTCCTCTCATTTCAAGTATCAAAATAGCTTTCTTCGTGCTATTGCATAGGTCAAATATGAAGTTATGTAGAAGCATCCAATCATCTTAACTTCTATTAATTTCTTGTGAATGGTGTTACTGATGATGGTGGCCCAATCCACAAACTCCTTCTTGGCTAGGATGATATAGATAAACTAGTACATCCATGGGTGAAAAATCCTTGCAGAAGGTAGACCAAAAACTCGACTTAGGAGAGTGATCATGTCTCCAATTTCTTCCACAAACTCAATGCAGTACAATTCTTTGGGGAGTCTATTAATTCAAGGTCTCTTGGTTACTAGCTAGTTGTTGTTGACCATTTTGCTCCACCTCGGGGGTTCTTTGTTCTAGAACTCTTACACTCGATTGGTGAGTGATATCCACGTTCTCGAGAAGTTGGGTATTCCGAGAAACTCCTCAATGTGTTCAGGTGTGATTAAGAGGAAAGGCTCGTGATTATCTTTGAAAATTCCTCATCTCTCAGGGTCGTAATGCTTTGCGCAAGCAATCACCAATTCCGGACACTACACCGAGACATGGAATGTTGCTGCTTGGGGTAGGCCACTATGGTAAAGCCTATCTGAGAAAATATTTTTGCCTTCAGTTTTCACTCACTCGCAAAACTGTTGCACATTGATGTGACCTAGATTTATATCGGTGATGTTGTCATATGCTGACTTAATGGAACTGGGAGGGATAATTCCTTGGAATTCATATTTTAGGGTAGATTTGTTAGATTTCTCCACTAGCTTCCTCGATCTCCCCACAGATTTGGATTTTTGGCCATTATGAATTTAACAAAAAGTGACTCAGGCATGCCAGACAACACAAATGGGGTAGGGTCTCAGTCTCCAACACCCCGTTGATGCAAGAAAAATATTTTCCGTTATACTATTATTATTATTATTTAAAAAATAAAAATAATAATTGATCCCAAATTACAATTTTTTTATATGTCAATACAAACAAATCAAGACTAAGCTCGAATTCTAGATTGAGCGATATAATGAAAAATATTTTTTAATTAAAATTTCCCGATTTTAATATTTGACATAACAAATTCTCCTTGATATGTGTGGGTGCTCGTGGATGGACGCGTGAAGATTACATGGAAACTATTTTTCTTTTATTGGCTGCCTCCTCTACCCAATGCGTGGAAAAGAAGTTTTTAATATTTATTTTATTGAAACATGTGTAGGTTTGTCTTGTTCTTTCCTCCTGGCGCGACTTTTGGAGTTTTAAACTTGGTGTCCTCATTTCCACGCGCATTTCTCCTTCAGAGGTTGGGTGCATGGATTTGAAAATAGTTTTAAATTTTTCTAAAACTATTCTACTCTCCACACAATCTGCCTTTAATTTTATTTCTTCTTCCCCCAAGTGCATGGGCAATTGTTCTTTCTTTTTTTTTATATTAAAAACTATTCTATTCTTGGCAATGCGTGGAAAGCTCCTTAAGGCCTATGTGTGGATAGCTCCTTTCTTTGGGTGCGGCTCAAATTCCTTTAATCTTTATGCTTTTGAAAACTATTCCTTTCTTTCTTTTCTCTGGCATGTGGACAACTATTTGGGCCACACCTCCTATACTGTAAAAATGCGTGGAGTTCTCCTTCTCGTTTTCAAAAACAATTATTTATCTCTTTGTCTTGTGCATTTTTTTAAAAATTGTTATTTTTCTATTTTCCGTGCATGGATTGGTCTTTCCTTACTATGCCCAATGTGCCTTCTCCTTTCCACATGGTGAATATTCCCTTGGTTGTTCCTTCTCTATTTCTGGCGTGAGCAAACTTTATTGAAATGCATGAGCTTGTTTTATTTAAACAATGTGTGGTCCTTTAATCTTGCAATTTCTTGAGCTATCTTTGGACTTATGCGTGGAAAAGTTTGGGCATTTGTTTATTTGCTATCCACTATCTTAATACCTGCGCATTTTTAAAACTATTCTATTTTCCCTTCTGTCCACATGCCTGCTTCTTTCTCTTTCTTATTTAAAACTGTTCTTTTTAATGTGTGGAATTTCTCATGGGTCAAGGGCATGCTCTTGAAACTGTCCTCCTTTTCACTCACAAGGTGTCTCTTCCTTGGCTGGGAAAAAGGAATTTTTGTCTCTCTTTGGACTGTGAATGCGTTGAAAGCTGTTTGATCTGACAAAGTATTATGTCCTCTCAAGAAATAAGAAGCGAAGCTTCACATGAATTTTTCCAACGGGTTTGATGGAGGAAGTTACGAGGATTAATTCAACTTCCTCTCTTCCCGGGTAGTGGCTTAAGTGCCACGGGGAAATGGGGAAAGCAACGAACAATTGCCAACGAGAATGGAAAAATGGGTTGGCAATCCCCATTCAATTTCCCCATGTGGGAAATTGGGGAATTTCCTGTCCGTTAGCCAATCCATGATTTTGCAATTGGAAAAGAAAATCCCACGTGCAGGAAAATTGAAGAGGATTGCCAGAAAGGGGAAATCCGGGTTTGGGAAGCCAGATTGGCTTCCCGGCAGTTGGAAGCGTAAGCTTACTTCCCTGACATTAAAATTTGTTGAATGATTTTTAATTTATATTTATTTAATTAAATACTCCTCAAGTGATTTAAAAATTAATTTAATCAAACAAGGAGCAATTAATTAATTAAATATTAATTAATTAATTTTAATGTATTTTAACGCGTTTTAAAGCCTAGCGGGAAGAGTTCTCACCCGAAAAGGATGAAACAAAGACCAAAACGATCACAAAAATGAGATGGTCGCAATGAGGGAAATGAACCACGTAAGGTAACACTTTTCAAAATTTCATTTTTTTATTTTTTATTATTTTTTTAACAATTTTGCGAAGTCAAAATTGGCTGATATAGAGATAAAAAGATAATGCATCCTAATAAGTTGCATATAGTATGAGTAACTATAAATATAAAGTGATAAAAATCATGTTATCAAGAAGGGGATATTGTACACTCTCAAATTTGGCAATTTACCCTTTTGACACTACTTATTACAATTTTACTTCTTGGCTAAGAAAAATACCTATATCATATTCCCACTCAATACATATTGTCATCTCTTGTCTAACTTATTTATTTCCAAACACCTATGTGACGACCAATTATAAATATTAATAAACAAAACCATTTATTAATCTCTTATTTCTAAGATGCAAATTTTATATTTCACTAAGCTTATCCCTCTACAAAATGGTATAGTTATGTCATGTTGTATAATCTAGTCTTGGTTGATCTATATGGTCCTAAAAAACATTTTCTAACTCGATTTAAATTCACTATTAGTTTTGGGATATTTTTACCCTCTTGGGTTTTCCTTATCGAATAAACTACCTTTGGAACCATATGTAAGTATATTACACTCACCTCATTTGAGAATATAAAAATCACATGGGATTTTACTAACCCACTCGTTTATAACACTAAAAAAAGGCACTCAAGGCTACCTAAATATTCCTAAAGTTGATTCCCATCCGTTAAAGCAACCAATACTACATTTCTAAATCACTCAACCATTTCAAGGAGTATATATTTTCTCAATAACAATAACACCAAGTTCCAACTTCCAAAATTCTTAGTAAGAGCACAATTCTATCAAACATGATCGAAGAGGTTCAAGTTTCCAACTATTTGCATTCATATATATGTTACATTCTAGATGGATAACTATGTGTGGTTTGTATAATCTTGAGATTAGTTCTAACATAAGAAGTGCACCAGTGTGCAACACAACCCAAACACTAACCATGTTATAGGTACCCATGGTAAAGGGTTTGGATTGATTCAATTGATTACATATGATATTGATATTATGCAATAGTTAGGGTTTGAAACTGAAGTGAATTTTGAGGCCATTGAAGGACCTATAAAGTCACATGACCTAGTTATACAAGTTTCCAAGATTTTATATAAGAGGCAAGACTAGATTATGCATCAAGACCAAATTGTATAATGCTACATCAAGTATATTTTCAAGTTATAGTTTCAGCAAGTGAAGTTTCTCGAGGCTCTACACTTCTATATTTTGTATAGTATGCCTCCTAATTTCTTACTATACACCTATGTATAGATAAATATCTCTATATCTTGTGTAGTTTGATCTTATAAACATATTTTGAAAGAACCAATATATTACTATGACTTTGTACATTTAATGTCGTAAATTAATTTCTCGAATGAATCCTATTTTCCTAAACTTATATTCATTTTATTGTTGCATGTTGTAAAAAAATCGTATAATCTTAAAAGGGTGTAAACATTTGGTGAACCCAACTTTTGATTTAAATATTTATCACTCAAAACCATATCTAACCTAGGGTTTCTCGGGTTTTATTAGTGTATGCTTCTTTCCCTCAAGGGATCATACTCATCATTTTAGATACCTTCATGGATTCTTCTAGTAGTTCTCCCATTTCCTTAAGTTTATGCAACTTCATCCCAAATATAAGGATATGATATATGTCACCTTTCAAATTTATTATATTCATCCTTTTTGTTAGTAAAACTAGTGTTATCATGGTAATTGGTAATTGGTAATTTCATCGTGTGGTAATATTATTTTATAAATGAGTTGTTTAACCACTCATATATATTATGATTTTTGTTGTGTACGTAAGAATAGATAATTATAATTTATAGTAGTTATGTGAGTTAAAAAAATCATGTAATTGGGATAAGTTGTTATAGGAGCATTTGTAGCTCTCCTATTATTTAGGAGAGGAAAATCCTATATATTTGTAATGGTTCAAATGAAGTAATATAGTGTGTGTAATAAAATATTAATTTGATTTAAATATGTGTTATTTTATGTGAGTTTTATTGTTAAAACTATGAACCAAATTTACATTTAGTATCATGGTGTGGATACTAGTCATATAATGGAAGAATAATCTCTTACGCTTGGTGTCTCCAAATTTATAGGTTTCTAGGTCGATGGTTACAAGATAGTAGAGTTCTCTTATCTTAGGAGTGGTGATTATAAGAGGACACACTCTTATAAATTAGGAGTTGAAAATTAATTACAAGAGACTTATTCTATGTGTGTTTCTATCTTCATCCCAATTAGAATACATTTTACAATAGATCATCCTAAAAAAATGTGTGCAGATCTATATTTCATACATTTTGATATCATACATTGGCCAACAAAGGAAGTCTTCCAACATGGCATGTATTTCTAGTGCTATTATTTTCATGTGTTCTCATACAAACCACAATATGTCCTCCTCAGTGAATCGTGCATGAATATTTTTACATTCACATTGACATTGGTGCTCTACGACGTTTTAATTTGTGTGTAATCATTAGTAGAAGATGTGGTGACAAGAAGTAATCGGGATTTTTGGAAATTTGGTGCTTGGTGTTGATTATCATTAGCATCTGCTTCTATCATATAGTGAAAAAATCCTACATCATATTTACCTTAGTTTTATATTTATTTCATTAGGAGAAATCAATTTGCATTTCCTAGGTGTGCATCAACATCACACCCTTCTCTCAGTATTGCATTCTCGATCCTTCCTCCTAGTCTCTTCCCACAAAACAAGAAGGAGAAAATAAAAATTAGCCATGAGTTACTTTCTTTCCACACATCCATTTTTGATTGACGATTAATTTTATTTATTTCTAGACTATAATTTTAAAATTTTAAATTTTAAATATTTTTTTCTTAAATAATTGCATTTTGAGGTCGGTTAATGCCTTTTTGGCCAAATTAATAATTTTCAGCGTTATTTCTTTTGAAAATTGAATTATTTAGAATCTTCATTTCCTCCTGGTTTCAACTAGTGGTCACATGATAAATTTTCTCTCCATCTTGAGCAATTTTTTAATTGTTGAGCCAATTTTAATTAAATTGGTCTCTTTTATGGGAAATTGAAACCTTAATAACTTTTACATGGTAACTCGAAATCAAGTGGCATTTTTTACAAAAATCTTATTTTCACCCCCATTGTATTGATTCTAATTTCATTGAAAAATATTAAGTTTTAAAAATACCATCTTTCTTGGCCATCCTTTGGGCATCTCCTTGTTCCGGGAGTGTGTATACTTTTGGATATTTTTATAGCCCCTTTGAGCCTCCTTGAGTCATTAATCATATTTTAAAAATAAAAAATGAATCAAGAGTTATCTTTTGTGTTAAGTCATATCTTATATATAATCAAAATAGAAAAATATTTTCCTTACGAATGCATTATTGGTGGAATCTAACATTCGATTAGGGTATGTAATATGTGCTTTGTTTAAAATTGTTGGAGGGAAACTATACCAATAAATCCAATGTAGAAAATATTGAGCTTCACTACCATATTTGTTGACTAAGTAACATGTTACTAGAGGGCTGAGGCATAGGAGGTTGGAGTTCGACCAACGACCTCTTCACCATAATCACCAATGATGGGGCTACAAATTACTTGTGGTGGTATTTTTGGTGTGTATTTTGCTTCCTTATATGGTTTCATACTTCTAGTTTTAATTATGTGTGCTATGGTATTATTATATTTCATATTACCTGTGTATTCATATTCATTTTTTAGTATGTTCATGTGTTCATGTTGAGAAATTGTTCCTATATACTTCCCTAATGTAATAACATAGTGAAGAACAAAAAAACACAAGTGAAAAGCAATATCACGATACTTGTAAAGGTTGAACATTCGATGTGTTCTGTTTATACCTATTTTGTGGTAAACCTTTATAAACCATTGAAGGATGTGTAGATGGATCCTCTCTGCGAGTTCCCATATTGATTAGGTCAGATGTTTCCCCTACAATTATTGGTTCATAAGAAGATGGTTCCTATATATGCTCCCATGTCATTTTAGTCGATGTGTTCCCAATAATGTATGGTTGATAAAAAAATTGATGTGTTCCTTTTACCTTCGTTAGAGTGTGTGGCAAGATCATGAGCGATCGAGGAAAACAAGCTATAAAATAAGTGTGATTATTTATACCATGTTCACACTAGGGGAATGTTAGGAAAACTAGTGTTCTCATGGTAATTGGTAATTGACAATTTACTGTGTGGTAATATTATTTTGTAAATGAGTTATTTAACAAATCATATATATTAGGATTTTTTTGTGTACGTAAGAATAGATAATTAAGATTTATAGTAGTTTTTGAGTTACAACAACTCACGTAATTGGGATGAATTGTTGTAGGAGCATTTGTAGATCTCCTATTATTTAGGAGAGGAAACTCCTATATATTAAAATGGTTCGAATGAAGTAATATAGTGTGTGTGTGTGTGTAATAGAATATTACTAAGATTTAATTTTTTGTTATTTCCTATGAGTTACATTGTTAAAACTCTTAACCAAATTTACACTTACATATATATGTAACATATAAAATATATTCTTTAGAAACTCTCCCTTATGTCCTTCCTCCTATGATGTTCGGATAGCCAATCTCTCCTATACGATGAATTTGTTACTATTTATAATACTATTGATGATTTTTTTCTATTTATAAATGTTGTCCCACCTCTATAGATGATGTACATATTGATCATAACATTCCACGTGATAATAATTCTACCATTTTTGATGTCAATTCTAATGATGTTGCACATGATGATACTTATTTATCTTCTCTTGTAATGGACATAAATGATACAATTTCACCTCATGTTACAATGGAATCTAAACTTAGTCATGATATACCTATTTGTGATACTTCTCTTCTACATCATAATGATTACATTACTTATACTAACCATTTTTATCCTATTACTACTTCTACTATAGCTATGACCTTTTGAGTAGCCCATATTCCCTTTATAATTTTACCATGTCCATCACTTTAAAATGTGTTACTTGGAATAAATATTGATACATATCTAATAATATTATGATTGCTAATCAACATGATTGTATCATTACCTCACTGATGCTACTACTCTACCTTGATTGGCCATATTTTCTATAAGGACTCATATTGATTTCCCTTCATGAACTTCTGTAGAGATTTTATCTCCCCTATGACTACACCAACTATTATTACATCTACATGTCTTACCCATTTTGTGGAAAATCCTATCCCCCTCCAAGTTTTAGACCGACTATGTATTTTATACATATTCCTTTGCACATGTCCAAGTCCTTATCTAATACTATGCAAATAGCTACAATTTTTTCTTATGATCTTACACTACTACAAATGATACACTTATCTATGTTGTGTTGTATATATATTATATGAATTATGTATTTCATGTTAATATTACAAATTCTACTTTGGGTATACCTTGGTATGTTATTATTGATACTAATGATTATATATTACCTCTTTTCCTAGTGGTTTTCCTTGTGTATCTCCTTATTTTTTAGGTTGATACAAATAAACCTCATGGAACTAAGTTTATTTTGTATTTATTATAGCCTTATATTCCTCTTGCTACTACACTTGCATGTATTCCATATGCAACTAAGCCTTTAGTATATATAGGTTTTTCCCCTCACACTCTTATTCACTGATCATCCAAGTCATACATTACTTATTGTGGTTCTAGTCCACCTAGTTCTCCTCCTAGGAATTCTATGGCACATATTATCACCTTTGTATAACTCGCACATGAGCATCATTCTTTGGAAAAATTGAGAACTGGTCTCTTTTTTATTTTAGATCAAATCTTCCTCTTCATGAATCCCTCATTGGGTAGATATTTTTTATCCCTCTCCCTATAAATAACTATATTCAATAATACAAAAATCATGTCTTTGTAAAAATAAAAAAATAGGTCCTATGCACATAACTTGCATCATTGACACTTTACATTGCATGTGTTTTAACTCACTATGGTTTGATCGATAGCATATATTTTATACTCTTTACACACATGAATTCATGAGGTATATTGAGCTTGTCACGAGAAACACAGATCATCGCATACTAATAGGAGACACCATGGTTCCTTAAATTCTTCTCTTGGGGTCATCCCTCTGTACTTTATAGGTGTTATAACTCCATTATAGTTCCTTTATAATTTCTCATTATGATTTATGATGTAATGAATCATCTAAAATAAATCATCCATAATGTTAGAATGATCCAAATAACTAAAACTTGTTCTAAACTTGCAAATTAGCTCACTAGTTCTAGTCAAGAAACTCTTCAAATCATGAAACATTTTGGATTAAAATCCCAAATTGGCTTATGAAATAAATACATCCTATGTCTTAAGTCTACACCATGAAATACGAACTATCAAACTTACTCAAATAAATCAAAAAAATTCTATTGCACTTATCTTTCCCCAAATTGTACTTTAGGCTTCTTAAGAACTAGCTCTTGGTAGATTCATGATTGGAAACATCTGTAAGCACCCATTAAATAATGAAAACACTTCTAAATACCCTTTATGCCCATGATGGTTTATACCAAATTTCAAGTTTCATCTCTTAGGTAAATACAATTTTCTATCACCTCTACTCTCTTCACTAGCTTCTTCTTCAACAAGCCATGCTTTGACTATTTTCCACTCATAACTTTTAGGTCAAATCATATAAGTGTGTCCCACTTGGTGGCCAAAAATATTTTAAAATCTGACTAGTAAATAAATATTTAAAAATACTATAAAAACTTAAAAAATCAAGTAAATTCTGGATGCCATGCACCTTGGTATTTATAATCTCTTAAAAATACATGTTTGGTAATTTAATATGTGTTTGGTCGCTTTAGTTGTCGAACATATTTTGTTGAAAATACAAAAAATATAAAAATGTGGGACAAAATTAAATGATTTTACCCTTTTGTTCTAAGAGGTTATAAACCAAACTAAGAGAATTATGAGATACCCTTTTTCATGTTTTGTTTATCTACAAATTTTTAATGTACCTTTCCTCTCAAAAGTTCCTCCAAATCCTCTAACTCAGGATCCTAATTAGGTCTTACATCGCAACAATATTTTAGTTCCTAACTTTCATCAATAATGGATATTTTAAGATCTTTTAATCAAAATATAGTTTATGGGTTTGTTAATAACATTTCTCCCAAATTTCTATTTCTATTTCAGAGCATAAGGTCTCGAATTCTTGTTTTGAATCAAACCTAGGAAGGTTTCTAGAAACCCGGAGGTCTAAATATTCCAAAAATGATTATTCTTTTAATTCCAAAGCCCCAAAATCCTATTGTAGTTTTGTATTCACCTTTTGAACATATCTAGTGTGAAAGTGATGGGAAAAATTCATCAACTCATAAAAATGATACTTTTCTTATCTATGTAAACTATGAGAAGGGTTATACCTTCAACAAGAAAATTATTCAAAGCCTTGATCCTTATCTTCCTTCATAAGTATAATCCCTCTAACAAATCTCTCTCATTATCTTGATGAGGCATTCAACCATTCATTTTATTCATTTATCAAATGGGTATTCCTTGTACCAATCTCAAAGACAAACTGTCACACTCGGACTTGAATGAATCTTGTTGAAGAAACAAGCACAAAAATAGAGTATTTACTATAAGTCCTTGAAATGACACAACTATAAACTTTACACCACGTTATTTCTACTATAATCCCTTCATCATCAAGATCATAAATCTATTATACCAAATATATTCTTGAAAAATGTAGTATTATTGTTGTGGATGGTCATATGAATTAGCTTCATACTAGAAATCATGCCTTTTGCAACTCAAATATTTATAAATCCTCCTGAAAATATCCAAGAGAACTCTAAAATTACTCATAATAAATAACCATAAGTTCTTAAGCCACAAATACCAAAAGGAAATCATAATCCATGCATAAAGAAGGCAATATCATAACACAAAACATAGTTACTTTACACCGTATTTTTCATACAAAATTCCTTCTCCTCGACCTATTATTCTTAGAATCCTCAAGGTTTATCCCATAAATAACTCTACATTCAATCCTTTTATCTCATTTTCTTCTAGTGGCTAAAACTCTAACTCGATTCTTGTTTGCATGAAATGAGCTTCAAATATAGAAAAGACACTTTTAACCTTTTTAACACATTATTTTTCCCCTTACACTCATTAGAATTATTACACAACATGACTAGACTCTAAACAAGATCCCCTAATCAATCTAATCCACTAAAACTTACATCATAAGCCAAGAATGGCTAATACTAAGAAAAATTTCAAAATATCACTTTTGGAGGGAAATATAAGATTTTTAATTTTTTAATTTTTGACTCCACCAAATGGCTCTATAAGGAATTTAGACCTCCTACAACACCTTTCACAACAAAAATTGACTTTTCAAAAAAAATATGACCCAAGGAGAGATGTGTTTCACCGTTTTGTTTAAGTTTTTGGATGAAACAGATAAGGATGTGGGACAAGGAGGAATACCTGTTGTAATGGTGTGAGAGATTCCTTTTGGCTAGGAGGAACTACCTGAAATACACAACAAGACCACAAAAAGAGGATTAAATAATATATGTTAGTGGGCTACCTAGCATGTGCTAGATCCAAGAAGTGTGATACTTCCTCGGTGGCAGTCAACCCACTATTTAATACAATTTAATGCAAGAAATAATGTAAGTAAATAGAATCCTACTATAATTGATATGATTTAGGTATCTCATCCAAATACAATAAGTAAATCTAACATAATAGGCTAGGCTATGATCGGATATGGAGGTGGGGTAGTTGGTCAGGGTTCTGGTACTGATTAGGGTTGGGTTATGGGTCACTTAGGTTTCTTGGGTGAAGATTCTTAGGTTATGTTATTGATAGGATGGCCAAAACATGGAGATTGGTATTTGGTCGATATAACGATGATGGTTTATATAGAACCGATTATGGTCATGGATAACGTGTCGGTACGATCGGGATGATAGGAACTCAATAAGATTTGATTGTGGAAATTGGTCTGAGGTTAGACAGAGATAAAAAGGGGAATGGTGAGGTCTGTGGGGATCTTAGGAACACTTAGAGATGTATAAAGGTCATGTATAGATGATCAAATGGTATGGTGGTGAAGGGTTGAGTTTACAGGAAAGTGAATGGTGGGGAATGGAGATGCTAATAGAAAATGATAACAGAGATGACAAAAACCTTTAAAAAGAATAAGGATGGAATGAAACAGGTGATAAACACTTTATTGATGTTGCAGGTCCAATGGTTGGGTGGTGGTGATGATTGATCGGTGGGATGGAGCTTGGTGTCACGGCGGTGCTTCCCGGAATGCTACCGTGAGAGTGATACCTTCTGGATCTGTCTTGATGCTGGCTATGGCTACTTGGATGTGTGAAAGAGTTATGGTTCTTGCTTGCATGCAGATCTATTTTTCTCCCCAAAATTAAAATGTGTCTAACTCTCTCAAACAAGGTTACCAAAATGGTTATATGGTAACCAACGATGGTTTCAGGTTGATCGACATCGTTTTAGGATGATCGGTGTCGGTTAAGGTGGGATTCCCTAGGTTTACTAAAAATGATAGATCTTCCTAATCATTTGGGCCAAGTTTGTCCATTTATCATGGATCAAAATAGACGTTATCTTTTAATGAGCGGAATGTGGTTAGAGGAATAATAGGCATTGATTTTTAGGGTTGAACTAAGTCTTAGTTAGTTATGGTGAGTAGATAGATACTAAAAATAGGTTTATAATGAGGTGTCTAGGTGAGGTGGTGGGGTGAGGTGTCTAGGTGAGGTGGAAATTGGTTTAATTAAGATAATTAAATAATGAATAAAGTGAGGATGAGTATTAATTTAATTAAAGTGATTAAATTAATATTAATGTGTGATGTAAGGGTCATGGTTAGGTAAAAGTGTTTAAGTTAGTTGTTCGAAAGGGGACCAAGGGGAGTGTGACCCAATTTTGGTGTCTACATTTTTCCCCTTTTTGTTGCATAGCTTGTATTGGTAAGCAAATTGAAAAAAATAGGAAGTGAATGCCCCATGTGTGGGTGAAGGTGATCCCCTCAAACCGGCAATTGATGAGGTGTAAGAGGAATAAGTGAGTGGTTTGATAAAGGTAGGTGGGGAAGATAGGTGGGGAAAGGTTTGAATATTGAGGGAAAAGGTGATGGTCAACTCGGGTAATGGGTAGTAGGTCATGGTCAAAATCAGGTCATGGGTAATGGCAATCAAATGCACACACATGTATAGATTGCAACACGGTACTAGTTGAAGAGCTTTCAAAACTCTACATCATCCAAGGTCAATAGGTTTATCCAAACAAGGGTGAAGTGATTCAAGTATCCAAGGTATAGGATATGGTCGAGAAACACAACGTAGGTTAGGTGCAGGAATGTTTAGGTATGCTCTGTACACCAAAGGTTTGGTTAGGATAAACGGCACATGGCAAAATAGGCAAGGTATGGTTGTTAGGCTAAAACAACATAGGTAACAACATCGTAAGGTATAATGAGTACATAAGGTCAATGGTCACACCAAGTAGGTCAAGTTCAGGAAAATAGGTCATGGCATGGGTAAGGCCAAGGTATAGGTAAAATAACAACTCCTAAGATGTAACAAAGGAAATGTAGGGGTAGGTTGGGTTTGTAGGTATGTTTCAATGGGTGGCCAAATGATAAAAAGTGGGTGAGCAGTGTGAGTGGTGATATATGAAAATGGAAGGGGAAAGGGCAACTAGTTTAAGTATGACCGACACTGGTGACATGTTGACCGACGACGGTTGGCTAGGGCACCAAAATGACCGATGTCGGTCATAGCGATTGGGATTAAAAAGGAAAATTCCATTATTTTTGTGGAATCATTTTCATTTTCCAATAATAGAAAATGAAAAAGGAGCAGTGGAAAAGTGGAAAGTGACGGAGAGCGAGATGGAGAGTTGAGTCATGAGAGCCTCGAGCGGGGTAATCGACATTCGATAGGTGAGTCCATGAGATTGGTGTGATTGATTTGATTAGGTGGAGGTGAGGAGGGAATTCAGTAATGGAAAAGGTAGAGAGAGGGATCGGTGGACCACCGGTGCAAAGGCTCCCACATGCCACCATGTAGAAATGACATCGTGATGAGGTAGGATTCGATCCCCTTCTACGTGTGGTAGGTAAATTTGTTTGTAGAAATCAAGTTAGGGTAAAATGGGTTTTGGGGAAATTAAATTTAAATTGGGAAGAAAATGGATGAAATAGGAATGGGGGAAGGTTGATGTAGGGTAAGAAGGAGTGGGGTTGGGGTGAGGGGAGATTTGAGGAGGGAAGGGTAGGTAGGGAGGGTAGAATATGGGATTTTTTAGAGAAAATGGGTAGGGTTTCATGATTTTTCACCGCAATAGTGACCGACATCGGTCAAGGGTTGGCCAATGTCATGTGGGGAGTTAGTTGGCACATCGGGTCATGAATGAGGTGACTGATGCTGGTTTTTAGGGAGGCCAAGCATTAATAGGAACCAATGATGATCGGCATTAGGGAAAATAGGGCCAAAGAGGAGAGGAGATAGGGTGGGTGGGGGAGATAAGCCATGAGATAGGAAGATGGTGTTGATGGAGAATAGTGTGGGTAAGAGGTATAAATAGGAATGAGTCGAGGGGTGGGAAATTGAGATGGGGAAAGGTAGTCATTAGGGTTGGGGTGGGGAGATAGGTCATGAGTAGGGGGATCTGGGAATAGGTTGGGGTTCAAGGGTGAAGTGGAGTATGGTCGAGGTCTAATGATGTTATGGTTTGTTGGATGCAGTGAGGGACTAGTTATGGATGATGATAGGGTACCACCCCTGTTATTAGTGGTATGAGGGAGCAACGATAGCTAAGGAGTGGCACCATGTGGTAGAGGTTGGCCTGATTGGGGTTAGACATTACCGGCACGTAGTCCGGGAGCCGAGTTTGATGGTCACCCTCATCGACAGATGGGATTCAATGACCAACACATTTTGTTTTCCGACAGGTGAGATGACCATCACCTTGAGGATGTTTATAGGATCCTGTAGCTTACCGATAGTAGGGACGCAGTGTATTCCATTTCCTCAGAGGCATCTGAGGAGTTGATGTTGATAGTGTTTGGTGAGGGGTCATGGTGAGTTGAGGTTCCATAGTGCCAACATGAGTTATGGAGATATGTACCAGCCCATCTAGAGGAGATGAGGTTAGTGGTGCTTGATGATGGAGGTAGTCTATTGTTTTGTATTGCTAGATGCAGAGGGTGGGGGAGATTCCCATGGGCATTGATGGGGTTCTTCATGACATGATGGAGGATAGGACCCAGTTTATCATGGGCACCAACATTCTTGGTGTAACTATACAGAGAGTTATGGGCCTATGGGAGGTTACGGTGGTTCAACCTGTGTTGCACATTCCTACTACACTATTGGGCATATGAGCACATCATGTGTGTGTATCCAATGGGCATGCCCCGACCTGATGCATTCGAGGTGGGCATGGTTTGGGTGGGCTACAGGTGATGGGTACCTACTGTTGGAGAGCATCAAGTTCCAGGGCTACACACGATGTAGCATATTATAGGCATGCATTAGAGGGGTTTTCCAGGTGTGGACATCATTTGGAGGCCATGTGGGCTTCCCATCATATAGGTAGATGGTCGAGGAGCTACAAGAGCTACAATTTCTCCGATGGATAGAGGGGCACCATGCAGGAGAGCACGAGATGATACCTATTGATAGGGTCAGATGACAGTTTGGGTTGCCGTAGGATGTACCTCCACCATTTCCATAGTATAAGAGGGATGACATGGAGAGGCCTATGCCTCTACCATAGCCGATGATGGTGCCTACAGGGTAGGAGGAGCAGGTGGTAGACTGGTGGATTGATGATGTCGAGGTTACAGATAGGTACAAATAGTGGTGGGAAGCATAACTATGGGTAGTACCTTCGCCAAGGCCAGGAGGCTAAGGCTTACCCGACTTAGCCACTATCATAGTTCAGAGGGATGCCCTACAGGGGCTAGGTGACTACCCTTGGTGACACAGTTGGGGATAGTGCAGGGGAAGCTGACAGGGTCAGAGGCATAGGTGGCCACACTACAGGCACAGTAGTAGCCCTACAGCCCAGTGTAGGTAGAAGACATGAGGACACAAGCCCGCACAGGGTGGGGGGATGGAGATGGGGTACAGTGGCCACCCTACAGGCAGGTAGTAGTAGTAGGTTAGAGGGCCATTGGCCACTACACATAGTATAGATGATTATGGCCCTTCAGCCCGTGCACAAGCACACAGAACCTACACATGCTCAGGACAAGGTCCCATTTTATAGGTAGGGGCAGGGACAGGGTCCCATGGTAGGTAGGTAGGTCAGGTCGAGGCCGATGGCACCACCACAGATAATACCCATGGCTAGGTTCAGGATGCCCTAGGTGAGGCGAGATATTATCAGGATCACCTGATGGCCACAGTAGGGATAGATGTCCCTACCTATGTAGAGTATAGAGCACAAAAGCCTCGAGTGAGAGGACCAGTCTCACACTCACATAGTGTTAGGAGAGTACAGGGGCTGGAAAGCCCCATAGATAGGGTCAAGAGGGCCACTAGTTCACGGAGGCCAGCCCAGGTGAGGTACCAAAGAGGTACCAGAGAGGTCGATCGAAGAGGCCATGGAGGGTGGTGAGATGCTAGTGGGATGCCGCATGGGAGCAAGAGAGGGAGGAGGAGACAGGTGAGACAGGCATGGAGGATATCCGATGGGGAGATGCCTGATAGTTACATACTTCCATTTTTTTGTATTTTTGGTATATATATCGACTCATGTGCCAAAGAGAGTGAGGTTGTATATGAGAGTTTTGAGATTTTTTGATCATATATCGGCCTGCGTCCAAAGATGGTGAGGATGTATCTGAGTGATTTGAGATATTTGTATTTATTTATTGTATGGACATATATGTATACATGAGATCGATTTCTCATTTATATAGATGATGATATTTATAGTATGGATAGTGTACTTGTTTTAATTTCCATTATTATGTGTGTATGTGATGGAAACTAGGTGAATTAGGCATGATGATTGATTCATCAGTAGGCATGGGTGAGTTAGGTCATTAGCATGTTGAGTTAGGTCATTTAGGCATGGTGGAGTTAGGTGTAGGCATGATGGAGTCAGTTATGCATGCATGATTAGGAGTCATTTAGGCATGATGGAGTTAGGTGTAGGCATGATGGAGTCAGGTGATGGAGTTAGGTCATTTGGCATGATGGAGTCAGGTCATAGGCATGATGGAGTCAGGTTATAATTTTGATTTTAATGTCCAAGTCATTGGTAACATGGGAAATAAATGATGATGTATATGCATGTTATGGTTTAAGTTTCCAAATATTTTCTATAGTGGAAATGTGAAAATGATAAATGAATGATGTGATGATGTGGTAAAAATGTTCATCAATTGTTTTTTTGTTTGGTTTAATTTCCAATTGTTGATATAAAATGGAAACAAACTAAGGTAGGATGTGAATAGGGAAATGAAGGGGAAAATAGGTTAGGGTGAAGAGTGGTCGAGCTAACCTTCAAGGGCCCCATGCCCTCAAAGTGCTACCTACATAGCCCCGATGAAAAGGGGCCTCAAGATGATGTAGTTCTCCCATAAGCTAGGGAAGAATATGATGAATTAGGGGGATGGGTGGTGAATTTTTAGGCATGGTTGAGTTTAGGTCATAGGCATGGTTGAGGTGAGGTTATAGGCATGGTTGAATGTAGGTCATAGGCATGATGAGTTAGGTCATAGGCATGGTTGAGTTAGGTCATAGGCATGGTTGAGTTGTTTTAAATATAGGTGTCGATGATCTGGTCCTATATAGGATAATAAATAAGTAATGAGGAAGGTGAATGGTAAGAGGTGGTAAAAGAGCCACTTAATTGATAAGAACCCTAATGAGTCTACCATACCCCAGATGGGCTTATGAACGTAAGACCCTAAAGGCCTTGCATAATGGACTATTCTAAGGGTGAAGAAAGTCACATGATCATGAAATGTCATGGTTATGGAAAGTCCCTTGAGTAGAGAGGAAATTAGGATGAAAAGGAAATGAGGTGAGAGTGGGTGGTTTAGCGTAACTTAGTGTATGACAACATGTTTTTTTCTTAGCAAGAAACCCAGATCAAAAATAGGCAAGTCCATGACAAAAATTTCATCATTTTCTTCATTTTTTTTTTTTTTTATAGATTGATCAATGCGGGAAGTCTATATGGGATGAGTATATTATCTCCTTGAGGTCTTCATAAAGTTGATCGATGTGGGAAGCTTCTAGATATTTTTATTATATTTTTTTCAATGACTTTATATAGTTGTCCTTCAAGGGAGCAATCTATTTATAGAGGTGAAATAGAGAGAAGAGATGTCCCTTTTGAGGGAGTCATCTTTTTCTAGAAGTTTGACTCAAGGAGTTGAATCCCTTTTTTTTTTGGATGTTTAAGTCATGGACAAGACTATATAGGAAGATTAGGTTCTTGTTTAGAAGACAAGACCATAACACACAGAGGTTAATTATGAAAGAGGTGGTTTTGAGTGATGAATGACCATGGGATTCCATCTTTAAGAAGATGAAAAGTATCCATGAGAATCATGCTATGAGTAGAGCCATGGTACTCATATTGAAGATAAGGTTCTGAAAGGTGATGGGTAATCACATGATTCTTGTTTAGTCATGGATCCTCAAAAATGGGTAATATGGAAGGTGAACAATGCTCAAGGGACAAGTGATCAATTGACAAAAAGTGATATAGGACTTGATGTCAACAATAAAATGGTCAAGATGCAAGGCATTGAGGCTCAGTTCAAGTTTACCTTCGAGTGAAGACAAATGATAAGCACCTGATCCATAGGCATGGGTAACGATATAGGGTCCAAGCCAATTAGGAGAAAATTTTCCCCGTTTACTTTTCTCTTCTTTGGTTACATGTTGATTTTCCTTCAGACAAGGTCACCAACCTAAAAGGTTCATTCATGGACACATTTTTCATAGGCACATTTGATACATTTTTGGTAGATTTGGAGATGGTCAAGAGCATTAAGACGACATGTTCATCTAATAACTCAAGTTGCGCCAAACGATCCTGGCAAAAGTCATCATCATTGAGCATGTCTTGTAGTGAGATGCAGAGATGGAATCTGACTTCAAGAGGTAAGACAACCTCTGGTACCGTAGACCAGAGAAAAAGGTGTGGCAAGTAGTCAAAGTGTGAATACTAGTGTGATAAGCCCACAAGGTGAAAGGAATGTGTGAATGCCAATCCTTTCCAGTATCATCAACTACTTTCATAAGAATTTTGTTCAAGGTTTTATTGGTCGATTCTACTTGGCCATTGGTTTTTGGGTAATAAGGTGATGAGAAACTAAGTTGGATGCCAAAAGCATCACATAGCTTACGTAGGGTTTTGTTTTTGAATTGCTTTTCATGTTATCAGTGATGAGGCGATGAGGAACACCAAAGTGACAAATGATGTGATGGTTGATGAATTCACATATTTTCTCAGCTTTTGTAGAAATGAGGGGAATGGCTTCTACCCATTTAGTATAATATTCAGTAGCGGTTATAATCCATTGGTGGTGTTGTGAAGAATGGGGATTGATCTCACCAACAAGATCCAAGCCCCATTGAGAGAAAGGCCAAAGGTCTCGTGTGACCTACAAGGCATGACTAGGTGTGTGATGAAGATTAACATGTTGTTGAATTTCACACAACATTTGACATAGTCACAACAATCATGGTTTAGGTTGGCCAAAATAATAGCCAAGGTGAAGAATGCATTTTACGATAGCTAAACCACTAAAGTGACCTCCACAAATTCCATCATGAACTTCCTTGATGGTGTAGGGAATTTTAGAACTTGTAAGGCATCGTAAGAGAATACCATCAAAGCCACTTATAAAGGAGACCACCCATGATGACATATACGAGAGACACTTTTAAGAAAGGCACGTTGTCCATTACGAGTGAGATCAGTGGGTAGAATGGAAAGGGAAAGATAGTCTACAAACTACTTATACCAAAGGTCACGTGGGTCAGTGTAATGGTTCCGATGAGTAGACCTCACGAGGTAAATAAGAGGGTGATTGTAACCTTTGTATTGTGACAAAGATTTTAGAGTCGAAGGGGTGAAGTGGGTATCTGAGAAGCCAAGCAAGCCATGGTATCCACAAACTTATTGGTAGAACGTGGGTGGTTTGAAGTTCATAATGGTCAAAGGTGGTCAAAAGTATGTCTACGTGATGTTTATACTTTTGAAGTATCTCATTACGACACTGGTATATACCATTGACTTGGTTTACGACCAGCTGGGAATCACCAAAGATATTGATTGACTTAACATCTAGGGCATAAGCATCTTGGAGACCCAATACGAGTGCTTCATATTCAGTGATATTATTTGTACAATCAAAATCTAGTTTAAAAGATAAAGGCATAGGTTCACCATCAAGAGGAATGAGGATAACACCAGCCCCACCTCCACGCTGACACTTGGAGCCATCAAGAAGAGTGTCATTTGGTAAGTGGGTTCATCTAAGGAGAGGGTAGCTATGGATTCATCTAGGAAATCAAAGTTAGAGGGTTGATTCCCAGAAAGAGGTGCATCTACTAGTTGGTCAATGATAGCTTGGCCCTTGATGGAATTTTGATGAATGAATTCAAGGTCGAGGTCGGCAAGAAGCATAAGCCAACGTGTGTGTACATGATGTTGATAGGGTTTGGCATACATATAGTGTAAGGGGTCAGTATTGGTAACAACAAAGGTTTTGTGGTTGAGGAGGTAATGGCGGAGTTTGGTGGTGATGAAAACTAAGGCTAAGAAGAGTTTTTCGCATGGGTGTATCTAGTTTCATAGTCCATAAGGGTATGACTTATGTAATAAACCACTTTCTCTCTGTGTTTCTCATCGCAATGAGCGAGCATGGCACCTAAAGAATGGTCAGTGGGGAAATATATAGGTAAAAGGGTTGGTCATCCTTAGGAGGAATGAGCACTGGTGGTTGAAGAAGGTATTGTTTTAAGGCTTCAAAGGCTTTATGGCATTCATCATCCCATTTGAATGAAATGTCCTTCTTGAGAAGATGATGAAATGGTTGACAACGGTCATGGAAAGTTACGAGATAAAATGATGAATGGATTACAACTTACCTTGTAGGCTTCAAAGTTGATGGAGATTAGTAGGTGGAGGCATTTCTAGAATAGCCTTTACTTTAGCAGATCGACTTCTATGCCATGCAAAGAAATGATGAAACCAAGGAGTTTTCCTAAAGTACCACAAAGACACACTTCTTTGGTTGAAGATGAACACAATACTTGATGAGGTGGTCAAAGATGACCTTAAGGATGGTCAGGTGTTCAATCGATGTTTGATTTGGCAAGAAGATCATCTACGTAATCTTCCAATATGTGATGCATGATGTCATGGAAGATGTAAGTCATGGCTCATTGGTATGTAGCACCAACATTTTTAAGGCCAAAAGGCATGACTCGATAGTAGAAGGTCCCCCAAGGGGTGATGAAGGTAGTCTTGTGTTGATCTTCTGAGCAAGTAATATTTGATTATAACCCGAGAAACCATCCATGAGTGATAGCATTTCATGGCCATGGTGAGATCAACTAGTTGGTCAATGCCTGGTAGGGGAAAATCATCTTTGGGACAAGCTAGGTTGAGGTCACGAAAGTCCATGCAAATGCGGAGTCCCCCTATCACCTTTGTGATAGAACGATGTTAGAAATCCATTGGGGATAATCAATGGGTAGGATGAAGGAAACTGAGAGAAGGCGCTAAAGCTCTTCTTTTTGACTAAAGAGCAATGCGAGGATGCATTTTCCATAACTTTTTTTGATGGGTTTGGCATCAGAATGGTTACGATATTGTGGACCATGATTTTAGGGTCAATACCGGCATATCGGCAAGATAGACCAGAAAAAGTGTTGCTATGGTCCTCAAGGAAAGAGGCAAAAGCTTCTTGTTTAAGAAAGATCTAAAGATTGACCTATCTTTAGAATGTGTGGGTCATCCTAAGTGTTAATGTTGATTTCAATGGTCGATTCATGTTCAACATGGTTTACGCATCTCAGAGGGGGTAATGACGACTAGTGAATATAAGAATCTTCCACACCAAGGTAGGTGAGGATGGACTCATCATCCTGACATTGAATGACATTAATAGAAGGTGTATCATCATCGATCATGTCAGATATAGAATGGGAGAGAAGAGGGAGCCTCACCATCACGTTGATAGGTTAGAGGTCCCAGGAAATTGTGTTTATGAAAAAAAAAAAAAGTTAGGAGGAATAGATTCAGGATCTATGGACTCCATGGGTGAAGATGGTGACATGGGTGAATGAGGTGGAGAAGGTTTGTCTTCCTCAATGAGGTCGACACGAGCCTTCTTGGGAGGTGGTGCGTCAAATCCAATGCCACTATGGTCATTGTGTTTATTGGTACAAGAGATGATAAGATGGTGGCCCTGTTCATAAAAACTAAAGCCAAAGCCTTTCCATGCGCAACGGTGGAGGAAAGTGTGAGTGAAGTGGTGGTTAGTAAGGGAGTGTAAGTCAGATGAAAATGGTCATGTTTGGGATGGAGGTTCGGGTGAATAAGTGGCAATATCAAGTCCCCCATATGTTAGATTAGTGTGAAGGTGGGGAGGACCATAAGGAAAAACCTCACCTACGCGGTAGTCATAACTAGGGTGCTAACACAGTTCCCATACTCTTGCGGAGTGAGGAATGTGTCGATATTGTATAGGTGGTACTCCCCAGTGAGTGAGGCATTGAAAAACACCTTCTAAGGGATCAGTAGTCGATATGTGGGTAAAGGGATAGATGACTCACTAGATGATTGGGAAGTAGATGAGTCACCAGAGAGGTCAGGGCAAAGTAGTAGGAAAAGGGGTTAGATGTGGGAGAGGTGGTGGTGCCTGGTGGATGGGCTTGTGGGTGAAGGTGAAGTGGGGGTAGTGGCAGATGCCTTGACTGGTACAAGTACATCATTGGGTCGGTACAACATGTTACAGGTCTTGAATGGTGATGGGTCGGTGGGGATGGTGTAGTTATGTCCTTCATGCTCAAATTTTACACAATGGTGTAAAGTTGAAGGGACACAACCCATGACGTGAATCCAGGGTCTACCAGAAATAGGTTATACTAGAATTCCCCTCTAAGATGTAGAATAGTTCCGGATAATGCGAGGGCCTACGTGAACATGAAGGATAATAGTGCCAAGGGTGGAGGTGATGGCATCATTAAGGAGCGTAACATAACTGAGGTTATTATGCATATAGTTAGAAGGAATACACATTTGATTGTATGCGTGGGAGGAGATGATGTTAATGCTAGCACCACCATCAATCATGACACATCATATGTATATGTTATCGATATAAATAGAAATGAATAGGGTGGGATCAAGGGTCATCTGACTGAGAGGTACAATCTCCTCTTTAGAGAAGCTAGGGGGCGATGACGTGAGGAGGGGTCATGGGGGGTAGAAGGAGGAGCTGATTTTGTTAGCGAGGCCACATGGTGAGGGGTGATAATCGAGGCCACTGGTGGGGGTCATTGGGTAGAACTTCAATGGATTGTAAACCTCGATAAGGGCTTGTCTGATGGGATTCAGAAGTCTAGATGAGATCATACAAAGACATCTTTAGAGGAGACTGATGTAATTGTTTTATCATTACATGATGGGTGACCCCATCAGAGATAGGGTATGTAGGTCCATGGATGGTGATTTTGGGAGTAGGTGTAGATGGTATATAGGGTATAGGGTTGGTTGATGGGCTAGTTGCTTTTTCTTTTCCTTTGTCTTTTCTGAGCATGGGTAACAATGTGAACCATGTTAATCTGAGGGGAGGTGGATGGAGAGGGTGTGTCATGAAAGGTATAATGACATGAGGGGAAAAATCCTAGTGGTGGATAAGAGCCTTGTGAAATGAGTAGGGCACATTGACATTTGGGTGGTGGTTTGGCCAACTCTCTATACGACCATGTTGATCTCAAATTTTGAGGTGGGAAAAATGGTTGTGGGGGTGGAGATATTGATCACTGAATGGGTAAAGGATGATGATGTATGGTGACAGGTGATGGTGGAGCATGGTCCTCATCAAGAGGTCATCATCATCAAAATTTTGTTCAGAGGACAAAGTTGAAGAAGAACGGTCTTCAGAGCCTTACAATTTTCAACATCATGTCCTGGCACACGATGATAGGCACAAATCTTGGTTTCATCAAACCCTTTTGGTTTGGGTTTGAGAGGATCATAAGGTCAAAGCGGTGGTAATGTGATGACGGAAGTCTCTAAGAGATTGGTTAAAATGTTGGCATAGGACCCCGCTAATGGATCACAATGGGAGGTGAGTGTGGGTTTGGGTACAGTGTGGTGATTGTGAAGGAAGAGGCTTTATAGGAGGGGGAATGGGTTGGTCTACTAGTTTGGTATGTGGAGTGGTCTTAGGTCTTGTTGGCATCTATTTGGGTAAAGGTGGGGTAGAAGAGCTAGTGATGGAAGGTTTGGTTGGTTTGACTACCTTAGTGGAGGGTAGTGATTCTTAGCTTTGGGTTGCACCTTCTTGGGTAAAGGTGACATGGGAGTACGAGATGTAGAAGAAGAAAAAATGATGGTGGAAGAGGATGGGTTACCCATGGGGGCAAACTGAGTTAGTCAGGGGAGGTGGTTGGTAAAGGTGGGTAGGTGGCATTGGTCGGTCAAGTCATATAGGCAAGGTTGGGGTTATAGTAACTGGTGGAGGTATAGGTGGTAAGAAGTGCATGGGTGAGGGTGAGGGAGCTTGGTTTTTGGGTGAATGAGGTGTAACAAAGGCTCATGATGTAGTAGTAGGTTGTTTAGCTTTTGACTAGCTTTGGGTGTGAGATTGTTTGGTCAAGGTTGATGGATGAGGCCCTAGGATGGACGGGGGGGGGAAGGTGACAAGGGTGTAGTAGGTGAGACCAGGTGTACATGGCCTAGAGGGTTGGGTTTTCTTTTTAGGTGGGAGGATAATGCTACTGCAGACTTTGGAAGATGTGGCTAAGTCCAATCTGACAGGTGGGTGAGTAAGGCTTGATGTCGGCATAACACCCAAAGTAGTGATGGGTCTAGATACGGGTGGGGAGATAAGTGTGGGTAGGTTTTTAGGTTTGGGAATAGTTGTAGTGATGGGTAGAAGTTTGGATGGAAGTAGGGATGATGAAGAGGAAGTCCATTTCAATCGGCATGGTCAATGTAGTTTTGGTTTCCAAAAATACCTTTGGGTAGATCGTGGAAGTATCTTCAGAAACATTTGCATTTGGGTCAAACGGGGAGCCAAGACATCCCCAGAGCATGGAATGATCAACGTAATCCAAATGATCGACCAACCATGAAAATGGGATTACTGAAGAAGATGATGGAATGGGTTGGGTAGAAATCCCTAAAATATGTCTGTGAGATAGGGAATTGGCTGGCCTCATATTCTATAGGTAAAAGAGAGCCGAGATCATGTCAATAGGGTCCTGGATGCTAGGGAGAACTATCCCGATAGGTAGTGACATGTCTAAAGAATCTCCCATGGGTAGGAGAGATAATAGGTCGGGTGAGGTAGACTTCTCTCTCAAGGTGGAGGAGAAGGTGATGATGATTCTCTTGTGGATGGGAGAATAACAAGTGTTGATGGTTCAGAAGGTTGGGAAGCAGATGATGACACGACATCGATAGAAAGTGTGGGTTCCTCCGTGAGAGAAAGGGGAGATGAGGGGACTCCTCTGTGGGTGGAGGAGTAGAAGAGGTATGCTCCTCTGTGGGTGGAGGAGCTCATGCCAAGATTTCCTCAATAGATGAAGTAGGTCAGTTTTGAGGAACAATTGGCATGATATCAAAAACTATGAACCTCACGGATGTTGTTGTCACTGGATGAAGGTTCACTATTTTGATTAGATGATGGTTTATGATTAGGGAATGGATTTTTGAAGATGTGCAAATTCTGATTTGCTGGCATATTTGGGTTGTCTACGACAAGGTCTCCATTGTCTATCATCTCTTGAACAATGTTTTTAAAAGTTATGTAGTTACCATCACTATGTCCTTTAACGCGATGATAATTATAGTAGTCATGCTCTTTATACCATGTGGGCATAGGATGAGTGGGGTCAAAACCTTGTATGAGGTTTTATGGGAGGAAGTGTAATGGCTCCAACTTTAAGAAGTTTTTCCAAGACCAAGAATAGGGATCTCCGATCAAAGTGTACTTCCACTGCTCCCCCTGAGCTGAAAATCCTAGACATAGAGAAAGATTGAAGAAGGTTGAGCCTGATTAGAAGGATGAGGTGGACCCACCTTGAGGACTACCACATTGTAGATCCTTTGGGATTTGAATAGTTATTTTGGGGTTTTGAAGATGAAGAAGAATCATTGATTTGAATGGGGTGTTCTTGTTCCATAATTGGATTTTCTTTTCTTCAATGGCACAAATTTCTAGTTTTTGGGCCATGGTGAATGCTTCATCAAAGGTTCAAGGTTTGGACTTACAGAGTTGGTGAGATGTGTCTGCACAAGCTCTAGTGAACAACTCAATAAGTTCAGTCTGAGGTAGTTGGAACGTCAATTGGTTAATAAGACTTCACCAACAGGGGCAAAAAATCATGTGATAGATTCATCTTCATACTTGCCAAGTTGAATAGAGATCGGTCATGGTGACTTTCTTGGTAACATTGATTGAAAAATGATCTAGAAAGCTTGGGCTACTTGATTAAAGGAATAAATAGAATGTCGAGGTAGTCCACTATACCAATCCAATGTTGGTCCTATCAGGGACATTGGGAAAGTTTGTAGGAGCAAAGCATCATCATGGGCGATTAGGTAACACCCATGTTTGAATGACCGTAAGTGTTGTTGCAGGGTCTTCTTTACTATTAAGTGATTAAATTTAGGCATTTCCCAATGCACTGGGTAAGGACGAATGGGAATAGATGGATGGATAGGCTCATTACAAATTTCATCATATGTTAAAGAATTACGGGAGCCAAAAAAAATGCTTCTAAGGTCTACATCTTCTCCATCATCATTTTAATGAGGTCATTAGTAGGTTGGGATGAATGGGTGCCCCTGCAGAAAAAAGGGGTTGATGCTGAATGTATGAGGTAGGTGGTATGTTGGTATATGGTGGTGTTGAATATGAGAAAATGCACAGAGGAATAGATGTGGGTGGGTGGCACATAGCCAACATAAGCAATAGATGAGGTCGGGGTTGTTGGTAGTATGTGTAAGTGGGTGGGGTAGTCGTAAACAACTCTAGTGGTGATTGGGGGTAAGGATTGTGGGATAGAAAGGATGAGGTTTTGGAAAGGGGTGTAAGTTTCAACACCGGAGGTGGTTGTGATGCAATGGGTATATGGGAAGTGGTGGGTGTAGATGGAGCTAGACTCATAGGGGTTGTCGAGGGACAATCGATGTCACAGTGATCGATGACGTAGATGTTGTGGTTATAGTGGTTGTGGGATTTAGCTGAGACACCACATGTGATAAAGTGGATGATGGTAGTGCCATTGAACTAGTGCTAGCTGATGCAAAAGTGGGGGCTAGAGCCGAGGGATAGATATGGGCATGTCATATATTAATTATCCCGAGGAATCCTGGGTGGAAGAATGAGCAAGGTAGTACTAGAGGGCAAGCAAGGATTCTAGTCGAGGAGTCTCACAAAATCCTCATCACTGGTGGTGATGGGGATAAGCTGAGTCAGATCCATAGGTGATAAAATGGACATGGTGATGGACTAGGTGGGAGTGGTTGATGGCTAGTGTGAAACACGAGGGTGTTAGTTTGGTTACGAGTCAACACCATGTGAATCAACGTAAATCAGGTGAATTGTACTCTATAAATGACACAGGGACAACAGAGATGGGAAAAATAGATTTTGAGAGGAAAATTGGGTAAATATTTTGATAAAAATCAAAATAGGGACCGATGCCGTTAGTTTAAGAACCGATGTGCCGAAGGTGTGTGACCGATGTCAGTCACAAGATGACCGATGATTATTATCAGAAGAATAATAGCTTTTAAAAAAAAAAAAATGGGTGATTGTTAGATAGGAGACTATATTGGAGGACTATGATCAGAATACAGAGAGTATGGTGACACACAAAAAAATTTAGATAGAAAAGAAGGTGAGATGAGTGTTCTCTGATAAACTGATCCAACAAAACAAGGAACCGACACCGGTTTGGTAAACCGATGCCGCTTGATGATGTAAACCAACGATGGTCTTGGACCGATGCCGCATCATGAAATCTGAAGAATGAAGAAAATGAGGTGTTGTGAATTTAGATTGTATGAAGAATCAACCCAGAAGCCTGGGTATGATAGGATGATGCCCTGACACACTCAGAGAAAGTCAGAATACTCCAACTATGATGGTAGAGTGTGAAAGGAAAAAGAAAGATGAAGAAAACGTATCCTCTCACCTCAAAAACAAGTCAAGCACAAAGCTATGAAAACACGTAGTCCTAAAAGTGAATTTTATATTTGTTGTAGCTTATGCTATTTATGACTGACACGTGAATTCAAAATAAAGTTTTTGGTTGGGAAGGCATCCTACAAAAAGGAAATCTAGAGGGTGAGGTTTCAGGTTATGTTATGGTGGGGGCGTCCTTCCTCTGATGGGGTACTAGACAGAGATAACCAGCTAGGGATTACCTATCAATCCTCTGATCGTGTGATCATTGACAAGCATTCCTAGGTAAGATGTCATTTAAGAAGGTGTGTATATTCAAATTTTTGTGTAGTTTGGCAAGAGAGAGAGAGAGAGAAGCAAGTGCTTTCTATGGTTCAATTGTGTCAACCATCAACTGGGCATGACTTCCAACGATATAGGTTTCCCTCATTTTTAATGTGAGCTATAATGCACAAAATCAAAATGCAATGCAAGTGTTTTAATACCCAAATCAAAATATGATATTCGATGTAGCAAATGATGAACAAGAAGAGGGATGCTTTTTCACTAATGCAATGCAAGAAAGAAGAAGTGGTTCATTTTAAGCCCCAAATGACAAATGTCATTTAGACAATTAGAAGAAAGGAATATTACCAGGGAGAAGATTAAATGTGTAATTTTTGAAATGAAAGAAACACACAAAAAATTTTCCCTATATGAAGAAAATGCAATGAACCCAAGAGAGGGTCCCACTGGCATGCCAAAATGTTTCACCATTTTCTTTAAGTTTTTGATGAAATAGATAAGGGTGTGGGCCAAGGAGGAATACCTATTGTGATGGTCAGTTTTGAAGGTTGTTGCATGCATTCTAACTTCTTGATCCAATGTTGACTATGAGAGCTTCCTTTTGGCTAGGAGGAACTACCTAAATACAAACAAGACCACAAAAAGAGGATTAAATAATATATGTCAATGGGCTTCCTAGCATGTGCTAGATCCAGGAAGTGTGATACTTCCTCGGTGGTAGTCAACCCACTGTTTAATACAATTTAATGCAAGAAATAATGTAAGTAAATAGAATCCTACTATAATTGATATGATTTAGGTATCTCATCCAAATACAATAAGAAAATCTAACATAACAGGCTAGGTTATGATCAGATCTAGAGGTGGGGTAGTTGGTCAGGGTTCTAGTACTAGTTAGGGTCGGGTTCTGGGTCACTTAGGTTGCTTGGGTGAAGATTCTTAGGTTTTTTATTGATAGGATGGCCAAAACACAGAGACCGGTATCAGTCAGATATAACCGATGATGGTTTAGAGAGAACCGATGATGGTCATGGGTAAACATTGTCAGTACGGTCGGGATGATAGGAACTCAATAAGATCTGATTGTGGAAATTGGTCTAAGGTTAGAAAGAGATAAAAGGGGAATGGTGAGGTCTATGGGGATCTTAGGAACACTCAGAGATGTATAAAGGTCATGTATAGATGATCTAAATGGTATGGTGGTGAAGGGTTGAGTTTACAGGAAAGTGAATGGTGGGGAATGGAGATGCTAATAGAAAATGATAACAAAGATGAAAAAACCTTTAAAACAAAAAGGATGGAATGAAACAGGTGATAAACACACTTACTAATGTTAAGTCCAATGGCTGGGTGGTGGTGATGATTGATCGGTGGGATGGAGCTTGGTGCCACGGTGGTGCTTCCTGGAATGCTACCATGAGAGCATACCTCTAGATCTATCTTGATGTTGGCTATGGTTTCTTGGATGTGCAAAAGAGCTCTTGGTTCTTTCTTGCATGCAGATCTCTTTTTCTCCCAAAAATTGAGAATGTGTCTAACCTCTCAAACAAGGTTACCAAAATGGTTATATGGTAACCAACGATGGTTTCTGGTTGACCGGCATCGGTTTTGGGATGACCAACGTCGGTTAAGGTAGATTCCCTAGGTTTACTAAAAATGACAAGATCTTCTAATCATTTGGGCTAGTCTATCCATTTATCATGGATCAAAATGGACGTTATCTTTTAATGAGCGGGAATGTGGTTAGAGGAATAATAGGCATTGATTTTTAGGGTTGAACTAAGTCTTAGTTAGTTATGGTGAGTAGATAGATACTAAAAATAGGTTTATAATGAGGTGTCTAGGTGAGGTGGGTTAGGTTTTGGTTTAATTAAGATAATTAAATAATGAATAAAGTGAGGATGAGTATTAATTTAATTAAAGTGATTAAATCTTCTTGCTGATCATAGCTTCAAATTATTAGAATAGACAATTTTGATTGAAATAAGCATCTTCATGTGATTTATCTACCTCTATCTCCTTTGTCAAACCTACATACACAACACTAAAAGAAATCTTAGATTGATAAAAATAATCTTCAACAACCCATTTTTTCATCTATTTCATCACTTGCTTTCTTTATTTTAGTTGTTTTTCTTGAGTTTCTTCTTGTACTAGGTATTTCTTGTCTTCTTTGACTATTTTTCTCCATTCCCCATGATTGTTTTTACCTTTCCCGAGGTCTAATTTCCTTCTATTTTCTTCATACTTTGAATATTGGTCATGCTTGCTTAAATTTTTTACTAATAGAAGCTTATCTTTTTCTTGTTCTTCCTTGAGATTTGCATTTTCACTTAACTCTTCATATTTTCTCTTTCTTCTTTAAAATTGGTCTTGGTATTCTTCCTCACCTTTTAACCACATCCATATCTTCTTGATTGAACCTAATTTTCCTTCCACATTATCATACTTCCTTTCACTCTTTTCCATCTGGTTGTAGTATCTCTCTAACAATAAATTCTTGATCTTCTCTCTCGCTTTCTTCAACTCACTCTTTCTCTCTCCTCAAGAAAGTATTTTTCACCTTGTTTCCTCACAACACCTCACCTAGGATTTCATACCTGGTCTTTTTGTGTTACTATATTCTTCTCTTATATGTCTAAGTCTTTTCACCTTGGATGTCTTCCTCTTATTTCATCTTCCTTTCTTATAACTTGTCAACACTCACAAGAACTTTAGCACTTCTTGTTAGAATTAATAAATTTTCTTCTAAAAGGCCTTACTAGAATCTAATACCATTATGATGTAGGTCATAATCCAAAACAACTCACCCAAAATGTTATAATTATATAAATAAATCAAACTTACTCTAAACATGCACATTAGCTCACTAGTTCTAGTCAAGAAACTCTTCGATCATGCAAATTTTTTGATTAAAATCCCAAATTGGATTATTAAATCAATAAATATTGTGTATTATGTCTACACCATGTAATACCAACTATCAAACTTACTAAAATAAATGAAAAAACTCCTATTGCACTTATCTTTCCCCAAATTGTCATTTACGCTTCTTAAGAACTATCTCTTGATGGATTCATGATTGAAAACATTTGTAAACACAATAAAAAATGAAAACACTTATAAATACCCTTTACGACCTCAATGATTATACCAAATCTCAAGTTTCATCTCTTAGGGAAGACACTTTTCTATCACCTCTACCTTCTTCACTAGCTTCTTCAACTAGCCCCGCTTTAAGTGTTTTCCATGCATAACTTTTTTATAGGAAGTTATAAACCAAAATAAGATAATTCTCAGATACCCATTTTCATGTTTTGTTGATCTAAAAACTTTTATTGGAGTTTTCATCTTAGAATTTCCTCCAAATCCTCTTACTTGGGCTCCAAATTAGGCCTTAAATACCGTGTCAACCTTCTAGTTCCTAACTGTCATCAATAATGGATATTTTAAGCTATTTTAATCAAAATATATTTGAGGGTTTTTAAGAACATTTCTCCCAAATTTCAATTTCTATTTTAGTGCATAATGTCTCTAAAATCTTGTTTTGAATCAAACCTATGAGGATTTCTAGGCAACGCGAGAGGTCTAAATCTTCTACAAAATGATTATTCTTCACTTCCAAAGCCAAAAATCCTATTGTAGGTTTATATTCACATTTTTAACATGTCTATTGTGACATTGAAGGAAAACACTCATCAATTCACAAAAAGAGACTTTTCTTATCTGTGTAAACTATGAGAAGTAGGGTTATATACCTTCAAAAAAAAAATTATTCGAAGCCTTGATCCTTATATTCCTTCATAAGTTTAAACCCACTAACATAGCTCTCTCCTTCTCCTAATGAGGTCTTAAACCATTCATTTTATTTATTGATCAAATTGGAATTCTTCATACCAATCTCAAAGAAAAACTATCACATTTAGACCTAAATGAATCTTGTTGAAGAAAAAAGCATAAAAATAGAGTATGTCCTATAAGTCCTTGAAAACAACATTAAACCTTCCACCATGTGATTTATACTATAAGCAATTCATCATCAAGAGAAAAAATCTAACATCACAAAAATATTCTTGTAAAATACATATTCTTTGTTGTGGAAAATCATATGCATTAGCTTCATACTAGAAATCAAGACTTGTACAACTCTAACATTTATCAATCCTTCTGAAAATATCCAAGAAAACTCTAAAAATACTCATAAGAAATAACCATTAGTTCTTAAGCCACAAATACCAAAAGGAACTCATAATCCATTCATAAAGAAGGTAATATCATAACAACAAACATAGTTACTTTTATTTAAACTATATTTTTAATACAAAATTTTTTCTCCTCCCACCTATTCTTCTCACAATCCTCGAGGAGTCTCCCCAAATAACTCTACATTCAATCCTTTTATCTCTTTTTCCTCTAGTTTATAAAACCCTAAGTAATTATTTCTTTCATGATATGAGATTCAAACATAGAAAAGACACCTTTTAACCTTCTAACACATTATTTTTTCCTTACACTCATTAGGAGCCTTACACGACATGATTAGACTCTAAACAAGATCCCCTAATCAATCTAATCCACTAACACTTACATCACAAGCCAAGAATGGCCAATATTAACTCAAACTTTCAAAATATCGTTTTGGAGGGAAATACAAGATTTTGAATTTTTGACTCCACAAAATTTCTCTCTAAGGTCTTTAGACCTCCTACAACACCTTGCACACCAAAAAATTAACTTGTCAAACAAAAATATGACCAAAGAAGAAATTCTCCTACATCACTTGATTACATATACTGTGTATATGATATTTTTCAAACTAAGATTACTAACACATATTTCTTGTGTAGTATTGACATATCTTGTTTCATATGATATCTTACTTCATATTTATTCTATCACTACTTGAAATAATTATTTATTACATCATATTTTCTATTGCTTTGTGTTACTACTGTTATCCCAAATTTTCCCCGAAAAATTTGGTCAAGACAACTCCTGCACATAAGGAAATTATGAAGGAAATGACTCAGACCCACGAGCTCACATTCTAGAATGAAAAAATGTTATAGATGGGCTCATAAATGAAATAGTAGGGTCAAAAATGAAGGAGCAGTGTCGTAGAGAAGCCAGGACCAAGAAGGGGAAGAAGCACCGAAGATTCAAAGTCTTCGGGCTCAAAACAATTCAGAAAGAGTCCAGAATCGACTAAGTATGGAAGAGCCAGTAGAGGGAACCACGTGTCCTAATGGCACTCCTCCAAAGATGAATCCATAAAGGGAGGCTCAAACAAGCCTGCATCTCCATGTGTCCCAGTCAAAGCGGGCCGTTGGGGGTTTTTTGAGTTTTACATTTCGCGAAAAGGGGGAAAAGGTAAATTACGGACCCGCAAGCCCGATTTTTCTCTAATCTAGCTGCCACATGTCCCATATCAAAAGGGAAGCCCAAACGAGCACCAGGCTACCGTGTGGCCCTGGTAGGTGAAAATTGAAGAAGATTCTTCTAGGCCATTAACACAGAATCCAATCTCTTCAACTACTAGATTTGATTCGATTCAATCCACTGGGAACCAGAAGCAACATATTGTGGGTGGATTTACAGAAGGAATTGATATTCAGTGGTTGAGATTTCAAGGTAGGATTTAATGCATATCTCATGGTGGTTGGAGTAGGATTCAACTTTTCCCTCTTCTCTCTCTTTTCTTCTATATATACTGTAACACTTCTCGTTTGAGAAGGAGAGACATTCAGGCATAGAGAAACTCTATCAAATTTGTTTCTCGATGCCATTTTTGAGTAGCGAACCTTCTCCCACACCTGGAAAATGTATTTGTGCCTCTATTCTAGAAATGTAATGGTCTGTGCACCTTCTAGAGAAAAAAAAATGTGTTTTTGTGGTGTTCTTCAACCCTTTACATCGTTTTGTTGTTTCTTCGTGCCTCTCCCTTTTAGTCTTGGTTTTCTATGCATGTATTTCACATTTGCAGGTGCAGGATGTTATGTTTCATGGAGTTTAATGGATGATTTACATATCTGGGCTATGTCACTTTTGTCTGACCTCCCTCATCTCCATTTTTCTGTTTCTTTCTCCCTCAATAGAATATCTCACTTCCTTTGCTGGTGTATCACCACTTTAGTGTAGGCTCTATTTTTTCCATCTTTATCTCTCCTTGGTTCCTTGGAATGGTTAGATTAGGTTATATTTAGTTTTCCTGCATTAGAGTAGCTCATGGCAGGTAGTTTAGGAAGAGGAACCATCCTTCTCTGGAGGATCATTCCCATTTGTAAGTCCCATAGCTTGGGGAATGATCCAATGTTATGCAAATCACACCAAATGACCCTGCCTTAGAAAAGTAGATCCATAACTCATTTGGGGTGTTGTTATTTCACACTAACAGTTCTAGCATGCTCGGTGGGATAGGTCTAAAGCACCTTACCACTTCACTTCATCAAGTTTGATGTGCTCTTGGTGAAGATTTTAGCCTTTGGAGGCACTTTCAAGCACATCTCAGCGACTCCATCTGGTCAACAACCCTTCCTCTGAGTTGCAGACCTTCTTCCCATCCATTTCCACCCATGATTTCTTCCATATCCTTCATCTTCTTCAATCCCATGAAGTTTTGAAATCATGAATTATTTCCCACCATGGAATTCTCAATTACAACAACATAACTATTTCCCTCCATCCCCACAGTTTCAAAATCCTCCTCCAAATCAGTTTTATAAGCCCCATTATCCCAAAATGCATACAACCCCCTTTTTCTAACCAAAATGTTTATGAAGAATAGGTTTATGTAGATGATGGTGGAAACTCCTTGGCCGAAGCTGATTTTGAGAGGTAGATGCAAAAGATTGAGATGGACATGATGCAGCTCAGAGTCAAGTGCTCCATAATGGCAACTGAAGTTGGCTACAAGGCCCCTTGTCCATGGGTCGGCCCTGTACCAAGCTGGTTTAGCACCCAACACAAGCTACACCTCATCACTGAGATGTTGCCCTAGATTACAGTGGGTGGAAGGAATGGAGGCTCAAAAATCTAGTGCACCTTCCATCCCTTCTGCATCCATCCTCCCATTTTCTTCCAAGTCCCCTCTACCTAGTTGTACCATAAATGAATAGCCCCCTACCAACGCACCTTCCCCAGCCAATGTCATCATGTTCGACAACTATAGGATAGTTGAAGAATGGCATGACTCATACGAATCCAATTGGGAAGAGGAAATCATATGGGTTCTGTTCTAGATGAAAATCAGTTAGCTCTAGAGGGCGCGGTTCGGAGGAGAACCATACGGTTTTAAAGGCAACAAGTGCAGAGCAAGCCACAAAAGAACCTTCAATTCTTCCTCCCACTTCATCCCCTTTAAACTCTAATGTCGAAGAAGAGTTTGAGCTTTCAAAATTCATGTTTGAAGATGAGGGGAACCATGGTGAGAAAATTACAAATTCGAAGGACACCATGGAGGAGGTCAAACACACGCAATAGGACAATGAGGAGGTAGATTATCTGTCTAACTTAGAGGATTGTCTTGATGGAGAGGAGCTTGAGGAGATCACATCATTTTCTCCTCCATCATCCACCTTCCAAGAACATGAGTCTGTTGTCATGGAGGAGAACATCCAAGGACAACAACTTGCATCTCACAACGGCCCTCAAGAACCAAGGTTGGAGGATCTTAATCTTCCATGTTCTTCTTAGGAGGAGGAAGGAAACAACAAAGACCCCATCTCTCCCACACCATCCAATCAAGAAGGTCCATAAGAAGACTCCATTTTTGGAGTTTAATTTTAGAGAAATGGGCACATCCAAAGGATCAGATCATGCCCAATCAGGTACTTGGCTTCATTGGAGCCAAAGGAGAAACCAAAACCAGTCATGCCTACTTTAGGGCATGAGGATGAGCATCAAAGTACCAAGGGTCACCATCAATACCTCTAGGAGTCTAATGCAAGTCAGCTTGAGGAGGTATTTTTGATTGATCTTGATACCTTGATGATTTGGGTGCTATACCAGCTTATTGTTAGTTTTTCACTCATACTAAGCAGCAATATTTAGTGTCAAATCATTTACATGGCTGCTTCTCTCAAGAAAAGGAAGCTACTTCTCCATACCTATTGCGGGCTTTGTTTAGAATTCTTCTCTCTAGTTAGTTTAGGAGTAGGTAGATTTTTTTTCGAAGAATAAGTGCTTTTGCACACTCTACATATCCCACTTAGGGGTATGTATGATTTTTAGTTTGTACATAGGTTTGGCGATGTTGTTTTTCTCTTGAAAAATCCATTTTAGTTGGCTTTTAGTGAAGTTCAACTCCAAGTTCGATGGGTTTCCAAGAGGTGTAGAGGTTAGATATTCAAAAGTTCAAATGAGTTTCATATTTATCAAAATGAGACTCCATGCCTAATAGATGCTTCAAAGCCACTTTGGTTTCTTCATCTTAGGCTAGTAGGAAGATGTCCCCGTGAGTCACCAAATTATTATCCCAAATTTTCCCCTCGAAAAATTTGGTCAAGATAACTCTTGCACATAAGGAAATTATGAAGGAAATGACTCGGACTCACAATATCACATTCCAGGATGAAAAACAAGTTCTGAGATGGGCTCAAAAATGAAATAGTAGGTTCGAAATGAAGGAGTAGTGTTGCGAGAGAAGCCGGGAGCAAGAAGGGGAAGAAGCGCCGAATATTAAAAGTCTTCAGGCTCAAAAGTTCAGAAAGAGTCCAGAATCGACTAAGTATGGAAGAGCCAGCAGAGGGAACCACATGTCCTAACGGTTATCCTCAAATATGAATCCATAAAGGGAGGCTCAAACAAGCCTCGCATCTCCACGTGTCCCAGGTCAAAGCGAGTTGTCGGTGGTTTTCTGAGTTTAGCATTTCATGAAAAGAGGGAAAAGGTAAATTATGGACCCGTAAGCCCAATTTTTTCTCTAATCTGGCTGCCATGTGTCCCATATCAAAAGGAATCCCAAATGAGTGCCAAGATGCCATGTGGCCTTGGTAGGTGAAAAATGAAGAGTCTTCTAGGCCATTAACGTAGAATCCAATCTCTTCAACTACCAGATTTGATTCGATTCAATCCGCTAGGAACCAGAAGCAACATATTGTGGGTGGATTTGCAGAAGGCATTGATATTCAGTGGTTGATCTTTCAAGGTAGGATTCAATGCGTATCTCATGGTGGTTGGAGCAGGATTCAAATTTTCCCTCTTCTCTCTTTTCTTTCTATATATACTGTAACACTTCTTGTTTGAGGAGAGACATTCTGGGCATAGAGAAACTCTGTCAAATTTGTTTCTCGATGCCATTTTTGAGCAACTGAACCTTCTCCCATGCCTAAAAATGTATTTGTGCCTCTATTCCAAAAATGTAATGGTCATGCACCTTCTAGAGCAAATAAAAAACGTGTTTTTGTGGTGTTCTTCAACCCTTTGCATCGTTTTGTTGTTTCTACGTGCCTCTCCCTTTTAGTCTTGGTTTTCTATGCATGTATTTCACATTTACAGTGCGAGGATGTTGTGTTTCATGGAGTTTAATGGATGATTTGCAGATCTGGGCCATGTCACTTCTGTCTAACCTCCCTCATCTCCATTTTTTGTTTCTTTCTCCCTCAACAGAATATCTTGCTTCCTTTGTTGGTGTATCACCACTTTAGTGTAGGCTCTATTTTTTCCCTCTTTCTCTCTCCTTGGTTCCTTGGAATGGTTAGATTAGGTTAGATTTAGTTTGTATGCATTATAGTAGCTCGTGGCAGTGGTTTAGGAAGAGGAACTAGCCTTCTCGAAGGATCATTCCCATTTTCAAGTCCCACACTTGGGAATGATCCAATGTTATGCAAATCATACCAAATGACCCCTTAGAAAAGTTAATCCATAACTCATTTGGGGGTGTTGTGATTTGACACTAACAACCATTATATGGTCTTAGTGCCTTAATTTTCTTGTGACATTATAGGTGGCTGTGTTTATGACTCTATACCTTATTGTGTGATATTTATTCTCTTGTATATAGCCTAAGTTCCTTTATTTTTATGACACCATGGCTGTCACATGTTTGTGATTCCATTCCTTGATATGACTATACTTTACATGATTTTGTTTGTGCTTGCTCAATTTATTGTTATTTTATCTCTACTCTAGTTTTATTACATCTATGTTATTACTATTATTGTTGTTCTTGTTGATATCACTACTACTCTTTCTCTAGTTACTATGGTTGTTTGTGTCTTTTTGTTCCATGGTTTCCACCATGTGTAACCCCCTTTATAGGTATAGGTTATCCAAGGTGAATACCTCTTCATTATTCTACATTCTACTCTAAATTCTCAAACATACAATGCATAGACAAACATTTTTCCTTTTGAGCTACAAGATCAAATGGTTTTTCACAACACCTTAAAAGAGGGTTCATTCATCAAGGTTTTGTTTTTTCAAAAAAGTTGCACCCTAGGATTTAACATTACAGATCCCTACTTTTTCTAACATGGAACCATTTCTAAGTTTAGGACTTGCATCTTGAGATGGACCTCTAGAGAATGTCGTCTTCCTCTACCTAAATCTACATACTAATCCTAATTTAAGAATGAAAAGGGACCAAGGAGAGAGAGAGGGTTAGAAAGGTGCATGAAAAGGTAAATCCTACACTAACGAGAGGTGATAGAACCAGAAAAGGGGGTGGAACTATCATGCTTTGAGGGAGAAAGATCGGGGAAAATGGATTTGAGAGAGGCCGGAATAGTTATGGCATAGTCCCAAGGTAGCATTCACCATCTAATCTCCATGAAACACAAACAAATAGACATGCAAATGAACAAAACATGCACAAAATGAAACAAAAAAATAGAGAGGAAATGGAAAGATGATAAAACATGAGCAAGGGTTGAAGAAACACCACAAAAATATTTTTATTTCTTCAAATTATTGCACATTCCATTACATTTTATGCATAGAGGAATTGGAACACTTTCTAGGCCCAAGAATATTCAAATAGAGTTTCCCCACATCCCAGAATATCCCCCTTCTCAAAAATGAGAAGTTTACATTATATAGAAGAAGATGGAGAAGAGAGAGATAAAAATCACAAAATTCCCCCTTCACCCACCAAAAAATTTCATTAATACGCTAAAAAAGAGTATGGGAGACTTGAAAAAATCATTTCTCAATGTCCTTTTGCTTTTGGAGAAGAAAAGAGACCATCTTGCATCAAATTCCAAGAGTTGAGCTGCTAGAACTGTTCATTAAGTACTAGAATTGTTTTTAATTTTTCACCAAATTAACCCCATCTAAATTTGAATTTCATGATTCCATGGTGTAGGTATTGATGAGACATTCCTAGAAAGTCCAATATCTTGAAAAATGGAGTATTAGGGAGGAAGTTATGGCCATTTACTTCTATTTGTTACGGGAATATGAGGTGTAACTTCTTTAATTCTTTCCTTCTTTGTGGGTTTGCGAGGTGTAACTGCTTGACTCAGATTTATGAGTGAGAATTACTTTGTAGTAATTTCAGGTTGTATTTCAACATTACTCATCTTTCTCTCCTTTTCTTTGCACAGTTTTCGGGCACCTTTACTTCCCTCATTGCCTTACTTTATGGGTTTTCGGCTTTGTTTTATTTACATTTTTTAGTGAGTTTTACTTTGCAACTATGTCACTTCAAATCTCTGGGATACTCTTCTTTTTCCTTCTCTATGGTTTTTCAACCCCTAACTACTTGACTAGGGATTTTGGAGTTGCTTTACTTGATTGCTTTTAGAAGTAGAGTAACATCATTTTCCTAAGTTACTCGCCTTCTCCTTGCCTCCGCTTTGTGCATTTCCACTACTTCTTTACTTCAAATTTTTTGAGCTCCATTATTACGTAGTAAGCATGAGTCAAAAACCCGAGTTATGTTAGTCTATCGCTTTTGAGGTGCCTTAACTTTAGCTCACTTGGGCCATTTCCCCACACAACTCTCCAACTCACCCATGAGCTCACCGAGATGATTTTTAACCCTTTCTCCAAACTTCAAAGTTTCTTCATTTTTCTAACTTTTTAGATTTCTCTTGGATTGAGGAGTTAGAAAAAATATAGTAGAGTGCCCCAAAGCCAAATTTTCCCATTTTAACCATTTTTCCTCAATTTTTTTGGGTAAGTATGAAACTCGGGCCGAGGGAAATGCCTTCAAATGATTCCAAGTGCCCAAAATCAACTACAAGTGCCCAAAACATAGAAATTACCTTTTTTTTTTGCATATTCTCCATTAAAGCTCCATCAACCACCCAAGTCCAATTTCTTCCAGTTGTCCATTTTTGCCAGGGGTAAAAATGGATAACAATTTGGTGACTCACTAGGAAATTGGCCTACTAAATGAGTTGATCAGTGGCCTTGAAGAATCCATTAGGCATGGAGTCAACCTGATAACCTAAAATCGTATATGAACATGGAGAACACACATTTGAATCTGCAGGAAGGATTTGTTGAACTTGGAGCTTATCTCGCTAACTCTGAATTGACCATTCACATCATAAGAAATATTCTGAATAAGTTTTTATGTGAGTGTAAATTTTCTCTAAATATGAAATTTCATCTATTTCCCTTTGTAACTAATCTAATGAGACTGAAAATGAAGCTCTAAAGCTATCCCAAAATTTGATTTTCGCCAAGTTTGAAGAACACTTTGAACGATTTCTTGGTAAACATGGAATATTGCAAAGTTTTGGATTACTTTTTGATTTGATGGATGCACTTGAATTGACATAATATCTTGCTTTCCCATGAACATTTCCTTTCCAAAATGGACTGTTAAAGAGCAAGAAAACTCCATAAAAACTATGTACAAAGGGGAATATTATACATGTTCCAAGTGGAAACATGAAAATTGTGCACAAGCACTTATTCTGCTAAAAACAAACCTACCTACTTTACTCTAACTAGACAAAAAAATAGGGATAAACGAAACTGCAATAGGCATGGAGAAATAGATTCCTTTTCTTACAAGGTGTGGCCATGTGACTTGTTTGGAAACAAAATCACATAGCAGAAGTGCAAACATGATCCAAACCTCCCTTCTCTTCAAATTATCAGCTAGGAACAAAACATATACCTCCTTAAGTTGTTCTGCATTTAGATCTGGGAGGTGTTGTAGCTAATATTTGGCATGTTGTAGCTTATCCTCATGCTCTAGAGTGAGCATGACTGGTTGCAACTCCTTCTTTGGCTCTAAATAATCCAAATAAATGATTGTGCATGGGTTTGTACTCTGAATCTTCCCATATTTTTTTCTTGCACTCCATAAATGAAGCCACAAGGAGCACTTTCTTCCTTTTCTTGGGTGTCTTGATTTGTGATCTTTCTCTCTCGCTATTAGAAAAACACCTTTGTCTCCACACTTGTATTCTGATTTTATTCTTTAAACAAGAAGTGTGAAAACTCAAACTCATTATCCATGATGACTGATTTTGCAATGTTGTCATCGTTTTCCTTTTCTTCTTGCTCATCCACCATGAAGTCTGAAAGATGAAACTCATCCATATCTTCTTCATGAGGACTGATGTGGGCAGCAATATCTTCTGATATGTTTTCCCCTATGGTTGATCCTTGAGTGTTGTTTGCAGCAAGAGGTTCCTCATGTTGAAATAAGGATGGTGGAACTAAAAAGTTAGTGATTTCAATGGGATCTTCCTCACTAATGAAATTCTCCAAATTTGATAAAAAATCAGTGTCTTTGTTGTTAAGCTCTAAAATATACTCCCCTTGGATCTCATCCTCCTTGTGCTCTTCAAAATTTGATCTGCACTCTTCCATTATTGATTCTGCAAGCTAGGATGAATCAACAACCTCGAGAATATATTGCCAACATACACATTGCAATCATAGCATAGAGATTTATGATCATTTGTCTCTCATTCTTTCTTTGTTGTAAAATTAGCTTCCACCTTGTGTTCTTCGATCCCCACCTTTGTTGAAGGTTTAACTAGCATTAGCATCTGATTGGACCGAAACTTGGCAGCCCAATTATTAAAATTTTACACAAGCTCTTCTCTTCTGGGATATTTTTCTTGCTACCCCCTTGACTGATTTTCTAATTTTCTTCCCGAAATGGACTTGGGAATGTGTTATCACCTAATTTTGACTACATTAAAATTGTTATTAAAAAAAAAATTTAATTTTTTTGTGAATTACTAAGTTTCATGATGATTCGTCTTTGCCACATGTTCTTATTTTCTTCCCGGTTATGTCGAGCTTCGTTTCACTCAAATCGGAATAAAATTCCTCTTGCTATGAATTTAAACGTAAAAATTATTATTTAATTAATATTAATTAAAAATCGTTCTTTAATTAATTAAATTGATTTTATTAATTGATGGAGATTTTTGATTAAATATTATTATAATAATAATTAAAACTTTATCGGCAAATTTTGTTTAAATTTCCCAAAATGATCATTCGGCTTCCCGCACCCGTTTTCCCACTTTCTTGTCAAAACCGCCCGGTTCCTCCACTGGTGGAAAGTAAGCCGCTATTTGCCAATTTAATAAATTGGCAAATGGGCAAGGATTTTCCCAAATCCCCTCATGGGAAAATTTGATGGGAATTGCCAAATTCTTATGACATTCCCGTTGGCAAAATTCATCCAATCTTCCCCTTTTCCCTTGGCAATTAATGCCACTTCCCATGATTCAAGGAGTTTGTTTTTCTCTTAACAGGGAAGAAGGAATTGGTCACTAACAATTCTCCTATTCTTTCTCCTTCTCCCGTGAGAATTAAAGAAACAATTTGTTATACTCATTTCATTCATGTATTTGAATAAAGAAGGGAGAGACATCATCCATCATTTTAGGGAAGAACCGAGTTTATTCTTTCTGTTTACACTCATACATTGGAGAAAGAAATCCAAACAAACTGGAGTCTATTCAATAGTTTTCACACAACATACAAGGAAGGTGAATATTAATACAAAAGAAATAATAGTTTCCATGCAGCGGGAGGGAGAAATGGAGGTTCACATGGTAGAGGAGCATTCAACGGTTTCAACGCAGCTGCGAGACCATCAAGCCTTCACTAGTTCCACACCTTTTTCTTAAGGCCACATGGGGGAAGAACAATCATGCCAAGTCAAAGCCTGCGGTGAGATATAAATAGCCCAAATCCATCAAACACCTCTCAATGGGGAAGAAGACCGGAAAGAGAAATCCACATGCCGAAGGAGGAATATCCATCATTTGTCTAGGCGGCTGAAGGAGAAGAACACCGAAGCTTTCCATGCATACAAAGGATGAGAATGCAGAAAGCAATTTTAAATCCTAGGCTAGAGCACTTTCCAAATAATGAGGAGTAGCCTCCAAAGAATTCTGAATGTTTCACACCAAATTTTATCGACCATCTTCATAGGAGTTTCAATGGTCCATAGCTAGCTGCAATTCAATGGGTGGTTATTATGCATACGATGTTGGTACAAATCGAGTTGGTCTCATAGATGGTATGAACCCTAGCCCTTCACTCTAGTGCAAGGTCCACTAGGGACAGGAAAGACACACAAAGTCAGGGAATATTGAATGTTATTCATCTTGTTCAATATCAACACTATTATGGTGCACTACTTAAGAAACTTGCTCCTGAAAGCTACAGGCAATCTTCAAGAAAAACCAAAGTTCGGCACACCATAATGATGAGTTTTAGGACAGAGCTCTATGGGAATACCTTACACAACCTCTTCCAGAATCAGTATGGATAGCTCACACATAGGCTTTTACACCATCTATTTGTCTTATGCATGCCAACAATAATGAGCGATCACTATGGGGAAGTTGCATGCAGCTAGCCCTGTGCACTATGCATTTGGATTGCAATCACCAATGATAATGAGTTGTCACCTTGCACGTCTTCTCCAGTCCACCTTCTATCCAATTGAATCAAACAGCAACCGGAATAATTTCAATCAGATAGTAATGCACCCATGAGTGATTACTTGTAAACCAGCTTTCCTCATCCATTGAGACCTGGAAAAATAAATCTTTATTGGAAAACAAATCTTTATTCCTCCTGGTGGTTGCTATAAATAGAGGGATTGAACATTTTAAGAGGTAAATACGAATATCCAAAAGGAGGTGGAGCCTAAGTATGATAATGGTCCATTGGCACAGGATCAATCGATGATGTTCTTTAGAGTATGGATTGCACACTGTTCCGTATGCTTCCTAAACTTTGCCCTAAACCACAAATGCTTGTTTGTGCTCCATCAAATGCTGCAACAGATGAATGGCTACAACATGTTCAGAATCATGGATTCATTGATGGTGAAATGAAGGTCTATCACCCTGATGTTGTGAGGGTGGGTGTGGATTCTCAAAATCAGGCTGCACAGGCAGTATCAGTGAAGCGTAGAACTGAAATTATCCTAGGAAAGTGCCGTGAGGAAGTAATTGGCTATATGTAGTAGCTACAGGGTAGAGAAGTAAACTTATCTTAGAAAATCAGTGGCCTCCAAAGAGAGCTAAGTGCGACAGCTGCCACAGGGTGATCCCAAGGAACCGTTGGTGTTAATCCACGATGTTCTCGTTGCGAAAGCGACCACGATCGTGATCAGTTGTTGCAAAATATTGCAGCTGTAGTAGAAGAATGAGATAAATTTTTATTTGAGTTGTCTCACCTTTTCATTTTGGAAAGTCGCTTCCATGGAAGAAGCTCGATCAAATCTTGAGGCAAGTTTTGCAAATGAGGCTAAGATTGTGTTCACTACTATTTATAGTAGTGGCCGGAAGTTATTCCAGCACCTAGCCCATGGGTTTGATATGGTGGTTATAGATGAAGCTACAAGCTAGTGAAGTAGGCATGTTACCTCCACTTTCATTGGGTGCTACAAGGTGTGTTCTTGTCGGGGATCCACAACAACTGCACTGTGATAATTAACCAAGTAGTAGGCATGTTGCGGTATAGTAGAAGCCTTTTTTAGCACTTCTAACAAGTAGGTCATCCAACTATGTTTTTATTTGCTCGATGATCGAATGCATCCTCAAATTCATGATTTTCCTTCAAGATATTTTTATCAAAATCGATTAAGTGACAGTGAGAGTGTTACCAGGAGACCCGATGAAATTTATTACAAAGATTCTCTATTGAGACCTTACTTGTTTTATGATGTAACTCATGGAAGAGAATCTCATAGAGGCGGATCTGTTTCATATCAGAATATTCATGAAGCACAATTTTCTTTGCAATTATATGAGCATCTTCAACGAGTCATCATCATGACAGCATTGGGTCTTTATTGGTAATGGAATTTTCTCATCGTTTGGAAGGTACAATTGTGCTTATTATGGAAAAGCCAAAACATTCTTACTACAAGTGTTATATGATGAGGAAGAACCGTGAGTATTGTGGTAAAACCATTCTTTTCAGAAATGTTGGGTTAAGCTTGAATATAAAGTAGTTGAGCTGAAAAGCTAAAAACAATTCTGATTTCACTACAACAAACTTAACGATTATTGACGAGAGTTAAGTGTAATCATGGTGGCAAGGTCAATCCTTATAGATGTTGGTTTAAGCCTACGGATGAATACCATGCTATGATTTGAATTTGGTTTAATTCTATGTATGAAGACCATAAAATGATTCATACTGTTTTTGGAGGAGATAGATTGCACAAACAATTACCCACGAGATGAAGGCAACAGGGTATTTTTCAATTCAGATTCCTGAATGATGTTCACGAGTAAAATAATCATTCCTTTGTCACCTAAATGAGAAGTTTGCAATGCCATATTGATTGATAAAAATGTCCCTTGGAATAACTATTTGACTTGATAAGAACCTTCAATTGTGTGCATGCTGACACATTGTAACCAAGTTTGTTGTGAAATATGAGAACTGCTTCCATCATTTCAAACAAGGAAAATGTTATTTTTGGTGATTATTGGTGATGTTAAGTGAACCAATAAAAGATAGGTTGTGCAGTGAGATGGAAGAGTCAGGTTATTCAATTTGTAGAAAGTGTTTGCAAAGCTAGACAATGCTTTCGACTTCATCAAATCAGATGTATAGTGCAAATAACTGGTTATATTTATTCATGGGGTGTTTGTTAAAGCCATGTTTTGTAATACCATTGGAGGTGAATTGCAATTTTGGCTCTTGGAGATCTTCTCAATGGCAAAAGACCAGAAGCTAGATTCTGATAAACCAAGGTGGTGTAACGACTACGGTCTCGCGACAAATGAATAATTCACCATGGAAAGGTACTTAGAGCATGTGGAGAATTGTGAATGTGAATACGAATGAAGACAAATTTTCTCACACCAGGATATTGCTCAGACAGAGGGGTGGATGAATTGCTCAAGTTTCAAGCTCAACACTCTTGTCATTTGGAGGATTGTAGAGCACAGTCAATGAGTTCATTCCCATACGATCGGGATAGGCGGACTCTTGGCCCAATGGATAAGGCACTGATCCTAGGTGTCTTGATCTGGGTGGCGCATTGCTGACTAGGATGTCTACGTGTGCGTCCAAGTCATTTAAGTGGGTCCACATGTACCCATTTCTTTTATTTATGTATTTTTCCTTAAATGACTTTTTAACTTAAGTGGTTTCTATTTTTAGTCACTTTTTAAAAGTTGGTTTCAAAAAAGTCAAAGTCACTTAAGTGCCCTATTTAATGTGCATTTGAAACCCTAATTACTTTGTAACCAACTTTTGGGTTATAAAAGGAAGTGAGGGGCTCATTTGTAAGGGTGAATTTGAGAGAGGAGAAGAAAATACTTTTGTGCAAGCTTTGTTTCAGGAAGAAACTTTGTGTTCTTTTGTCAAAAACATTTTGGAGTTAATGAAATATGAACTTTGTGTCTCATTCATTGTCTCTTGTAACATTTGATGTTCTTATGTTCATTAGATGTTAAGTGTTTGAATCTTTCATGCATATATTATCTTTGATCTTATTGTCAACATTATTAATCTGTTGTTCTAGTTCACAGTGATCAAGCTCTAATTATCTACTTGCTCATGTGTGTTCCCTTTTACACATTCTTGTTTGGCTAACTCAAACTCCGTTTTATTTGTGTTGGTCATTCACCTTTCTTCTTCATGTAATATTAGGCTCTATTTTTACCTAACTCTTGCATGTTCTTTCATTTCATTCCATTTCACTCCTTTCCTTCTTTCCATTCCATCTCCTTCATTCACTTTTCTTTGCATTGATGTTCCAAAACACCCCCCACATACAATTTTGAATGTACGATGTAAATACAGGTTTGGTTTTCAATAAAGGCAGCCTCACCTTCATTGAGGAGGGACTTCATTCCCACATGGTTGTATGCCATTTTCATGCGTGCAAATCCATATGCTAACATAATGTAAGAGAATGGGTGGGTTAAAACATGATTTTTAAATGGTTGAGGTGGAAGGAAAAGTGCAAAATTTTATTTTGTAAAAGAAACAAAAGGAGAAGCTTTAAGGAAGATAGGAATTTCAACCTCAGGCTTGGTTGGTTGATCATAGACAAACATTAAATACTGGTATGGAAAAGGTGTAGGACCATCTAATTGACAGGTTTATCTAACCTTATACTAATTAGATTCTAATGCTTACAAATATGAAATGAAACCAACCATTTGGGTAAAGGACTCAATCATTACCTCAAGCCTTTATTGTGGACTAAACCAAATGGGTATGGGACCTCCTCATGGATAGGGTTACCTTAACCTTGGTTGAATAGCTTGTAATATTTGTATTTGATCCTTGATAACTTCCAAGATCTGCTATGATGGTGCAAATTAACTCACAACAATTAGTATGTTGTTTATTAATCCACATTCATTTAATTATCAAACCTAGGGATGTAAACTTTCAATATTTCTAGTGTTGTATGCATAGTTACAAATGTTGGGAGGTATAAGGGAAATTGTTGTCACTATAATTAGGAAATACAATGTTGGAATTGAACTAGTTTATAACTGAAATGAATACTATGGCTATCATTAAAGCATGTAAAAGACAAATCATAAATAAAGGATAAGTTCTTTGTAAATCTAATCTAATCATGTAAGAAACTATAACAAAAACAAAAGGAGAGGGTTAGTAGATAACAAGTGGGCCTTGCCTTAGGTATTAATCCCTCCTATGGCCACAAAATATCTACCTATGGATCGATCCCATTTTCTATAGACTTTATTCATTTTTATATTCTTCACTCAGAAGATACGTGAAGAGACTTCCTTATTACTATTAGTTACAATTTGATTAAGTAAAATATTACAACCAAGCAATCTGGAGATTCTTATGCATGCAACATAACTGTTATAAGGTTTCCTCCTATAATGACATAACTCAAATAACTGATCACTCTAAATAACTAGTTATCAAATTTGATCAACTAGTTCCTTATTAGATTTGTAGATCATAAATAGGTGATGGCATTGAATCTTCCGTGTTCTTATAACTGCTCTTTTTAGCAACACGTGAAAACTCAGGTGAAGTGTCCACATTGCTCAAGATTTCCATAATTATGGTCTTGTATATGTGTGTGACTTCCCTTGGCTGGAGGTGCTTTGTTGCGGATGAGTCCCAGGTTGTTGTATGTCGATTATTACGGATGGGTCCCTTTACATTGTGAATGAGTTTCTTTGGCTACATGTTAGTGGATATACATAAAACACTCTTTGGAAATCAATGAAACATTTATTCAAATCACTATTTAATCATCACATTGTATTCAGAAGAATAAATGCATCCATAATCCACAAAATAAAGTAAACTTAGTAGTAATTATATTAATTAATATAAGTTCCATAATTTTAGGATATAATAGATATGTTTAGCAGTATATGGGAATCATAATTTTAAGAGAGTGCATATGGATAAAACATACAATAGATGAGGCATTTGAAATAGTAAATAAAAGGGCTCATCACACCCCTGAATGAGCTTCTTGAATGTCCTCATTCAAGAATTCTTGCATTCTTCCTTTTCTTTCTTAGGGTCAACTTGAATAATGTTGCACAATCTCCTGAAGTCCATTGGTGTTGAGATACCTTCTGGTTTTGTGAAGAAATAACCCTCATTCCTTATGTACCTTTACATTATTGCATTCCTCCATTTCTTTCTTCAGTTAGCTTAAATAATGTTACACAATCTCCTGAAGTCCATTGGTGTTGAGATACCTTCAGTTTCTGTGAAGAAATAACCTGCATTCCTTCTATACCTTTCCATTATTCTGTTCTGTAAGTCCTCATCGAGCTCTATGTTTCCAGACCAATGGGGAATAGGAAAGTGGAATATTGGTGGATAAAAACCAATGGGAAACCAAGATTTTCCACATCCCTTGGAGACTTCAATATATGCATTTATCCATCTAAAAGTTGGGATAATGTTAGGATAATAATGCATCTATTTTCTCCTCATTTCTTGTGACATTTATTCCCACATTGACCTACAGGCCTTTGTACTATTTCTACACTATTAAACTTAATGTGATCTTGTGCTTCATCATGGGCCTCTTGTCTCATCCTATAAACCCTCTGTTTTATTTTTCTTCTCTGCCATAAAATTTCCATATTCCTCAATCATTTCTTTAGTGTTTCCTTCCTCTTCTCTTATCATCAAAGGTTGTACTTCACAAAATTATTTATAATCCACCATCTACTTCTCCCTGTATAGCTCATTGTGAAATTAGGAACACAGTGCCCAAATTTGTACATCCCCAATGTAAAGTGTAGGTATCCAATCTCTATCATACTCTAGAGCATAGTTATGCATATATAATTCACACAACAACAATTGAATTTCATGTGGCATTTTTAAATACAATCTAAAGAAGTCTGCGAGATGCACTAATGTCAAACTGAAAATCTGAATTGATGTAAGTATATTTAAGTTGCAACATTTGTTCCTTTAAGAAGACAACATATACATTTGAAGGTGGCCTACATAAAATTATTTCATTGGTTACCTTAACAATGTCTTCTTGCTTCTTCTTCAGTCTAGCAATCTCATTATCCTTATCCCTGAGATGCCTATCCTTTTCTTCAATAATTATCGATGCTAGAATAGAAATTCTTCCTTCTTTTTGTTTCACTTTCTCTATAGCTTGTTAACATAATTCTCAAATTGTGTTACCAAGTAGTCTAACAAGGTGGTTTGAGTTTCCATATCCCAACAAGATGGTTTGGGAGGTTCTATGAAAATTTCCTCTATCACAACATGTGGTCAGTAGGTTGAGTGGTGGAAATGGTTGATACCCAGGATCTGAGACTTCATGAACTTTTTCTTGGTTAACTATAGGACTTTCCAATTCTATTATCCCAATAGGATTATTAACAAGCTCTGGCTCAAGGTATTGGAAAATATTCTCAATTTTATTCTCAATATCTAGTGGAAAATCATCCACAGTGTCCATTACAACAAAGAGATTCTGGATCAAGGTCTTGGGAAATATTCTAGTTGTATATCCTATAGCAAATCATCCATAGTGTCCATGACATCAATATGTGGTTCAGGTATTGAATGTTTAAGTGATTCCTCGACCTGTTCTTCATTATATGTGGTCACGTGGGTTATATTTACAATTTCTTACATAGAATATTCTCCTTCATGTTGTTTTTGGGTTTCCTCATCTTGAATGACCTCTGTTTGAACTCTAATTGGTTCATTAGGGATCTCATGAGTAAGTTTCTCATCTAAATTCTCCTCCTTTTTCTTTCCCACATCCTTAGTTGTATCTTTTTGGACTATGTCCATTGCATTTTTGTCCCCATGATATTCCTCCTCAACTTCTATTGGAATGCCTTCCTCATTCTTTTCTATTTCTTCTTCTTCATTGTCTAGGAAGATTTGAATGTCTCTCCTAGGCTTAGAAGTTTTTGGATTTTTAGTATGGAGTCTATGGGATCTCCTTGGTGGCTCGAGGTTTTTTTTGAATAATTTCACTTGCCTTTGGAGGAAGAGGACTCAGGTGTGGATATATTTAGCAAAGTTTCAACAATAAGGATTCTATCAGGGGAGATTGGCCTAGATTCCTTCTCAGGAGATGGAGGTTTTTCATGGATAAGTGTTTCTACATGTATAGTAGGTTGTGTAGGAGTAGGGGTTTATGAGGGAACATAGGTTTCTGTAGGAATAGATGTAACAACTACAATTTTAGGTGGAGGAGGTGTAGAAGACCCAACTGATATTATCCTCTTTTTCTTCCCCTTCTGCAACAAATCATTAATATGTTTTTCCCTAGAAAACTCTCCCTAGTTTACTGTAGGATGTTCCATTTCCAATGCATGTTTCACAAATAAGGTGACAATATTCCCTACTCATTTTATTTAGACTTTCATGTAGGAATTTAGGTACATTGACATGTTTTCCATTTTTCAAATGATTGAGCAATTTAAAATGCACAATGTTTAACCGTGAGTACCTACCCTCACAAGTGAAGTACTTTATAACATAGTTGGCAACATCAGCCCAAAAGGGTTTTAAAGAAGTGCATAAGGTACCTTGTTTATCATTGATGAAGTTGTCATCTGGGTCTCCAAATTATCTGTGAGCTTCATCTGGATTTTCTTTCTCATGATACAAATATCCTTTTCTTTGAGTCTCGATCACTTTAGCCAAAATGTTGTCATCCACCTTAATGTCAAACCTTTTACTGTGGCCTTTCCGTCCTTGAAGGTGGCAGCAAAATCTACTACCATTGACTCATTATATCCCTAAAATTTGTTAATATACTCCATCCAACCACTGTCATGGAAATACTATAGAATATGTGGTTGATTATGGAGTTGTGTATGATTTGTAGGATCGTTTCTAATTAGGTCACCACCCATCTTGAATTCAAACTTCTGTTAGCTTTGAGAGTCAAGAAATTTCTACATTCGAATTGAATTGTGAAAATTTGAATGAGTCTAAATATGTGGAGTACTTAGTATTTTTTAAATTTGTGACCGACTTACACACACTTGAAAGGGCTTGTATTAATTGGATTTGAAGGATGCACCCATGTGAGGTGACGAAGTGGGGTGATGTGGGAGACAAATCACTTTATGGAACGCATTGGAAAATTATGGCAAATAAATTTATTAAGGACATGACACAAATATTAATTAATTATAATTATTCTTTCATTATTCTAATAAAGTGGAACAAGTGCTTTTGGTGCCAATCTTCTTCATAGGTGCTTGTAGGCACAATTTGATCCTTATTTCTCTTCATACAATCATGAGTTCTGCCAACAAGAAATAAAAACAAATCTTTGTTGCATGCTACTACAAGTGGATGTTTTATTATTTGCATCATCTCCTTCTGTTAGAGATTATGCACTCCTTGGAAAAGATACACCAAAACCTATGCAAAACAAAAATTCTAAAAAAACATGTTAGTTGAGTGGTGATGATAACCAAGAAGGTTGATCACACCACTTTTATTCTTCCTTGGAGTATCCAACAATCTGAATATTCCAAGGCCACTGAACTTCTCATTCCTTGGAAATTTTAGAAGATGAACCAATAGGTTCAAATTCTGATCTTAACTCTATTGTTCTCATCTCCATCATGTTTTGACCTCCTCTAAATTGAAGCATGAAAGTATTCCTATTAGCTGGTTTTTGTATAACTTCAATATTTTCCCATTCACTAGTAGTTTGAATGTCACAGGGTCTATGGTAATGAGTTTTAAATCCCCGTGGGGAAATATTTTCTCAATCTCATATGGGCCTAACCACCTCATTCTGAGCTTTCCCATGTGGTCCTTGTACTTAGAGTCAAATAAGAGAGCCCAATCACCTTCTTGGAATTGTCTTGTTTTGATGAACCTATCCTACCATTTGATCCTTTGCTTTTGTACCACCTTTGTATTATGAACAACTTTCCTCCTCATTTCATCCAACTCATTGAGTTGGAGAATCCTTTGTCTTTGAGATTCGAAAAATCTATGCCTAATTCAAGTGCATTCCTTAGTGTCTTATGCTCAAATTCAATAGGAGAAAAAAAAATCTTAACGTACAAAATCTCGAATGGTGTAAGGCCTATTGTTTTATTCCAAGTTTTATTGAACACTCAAATTGCTTCGAAGTCTTTCTGACCCATCCCTTCGATGGAGTGCAATGGTTTTGGTCAAGATGGATTCTATTTCCTGTTTGTAACCTCAACTTGGCCATTGGATTGGGGTGATAGGGTGTAGATTTCCTATGCCTGATTTCATATTCTTCGGCTAAATCAGAGATGAATTCAGTAGTAAAGTGTGTACCTTGATCTATTTCAATTTCTCTTGGAACACCATATCTTGTGAATATATGGTCATATCATAATTTAGCAACTTTCTCACTTTTTTGTTTTGGTAGTGTTTTCACTTCTGTCCATTTAGTGAGGTAGTATGTGCACACAAAAATATATTATTTCTTTTGAGACTAAGGATCTATGGGACCAATAAATTCAAATCCCCATTTTTCAAATGACTACAATACTAGCTGAGGTTATAGTGGCATCTCATTTGTCTTGGTAGGCCACCCCATTATTTGGCATTTATCACATCTTCTGGCATACAATGTTGCATCCTTATGCAGTGTAGGCCAGTAATATCATGTTCTCAACACTTTATGTGTTGTTCTTTTTGCAGAAAATTGTCCTCCACATGGTTCACTATTGCAAGATTTGAGGAAATCATATATTTCCTCATCATCAACGCATCTCCTCATAACATTTTCCTACCATGTGTGAAATAGGAAATGAGCTATCTAAGAAAATTCACACTTTTATCTAAAATATTTTTTTTTTCAGAGTATAGATAATGTAGAGGTGTCTTACCTGAGACCAAATAATTAGCTATATCAGCATACCAGGGTGTTTTAGTTGAGATGGAAAATAGGTGTTCATTTGGGAAGGATTCATCCACTACTTTCTCTTCAGTATTATTCTCCATTCTTGAGAGAAAATCAGCAACAACATTGTCTTTACTTGACTTATCCATAATTGTAGCATCAAATTCTTGTAAGATCGACAACCATATGATTAATTTTTTTCTTATAACTGGTTTTTGATTAGATATTTAATGGAAACATGGTCAGTGTGGATAAATACTAGATAGCCTATGATATAGTGCCTAAATTTTCTAATGGCATACATAATCGTCAAAAATCCTTCTCTGTGACTATATATTTGAGCTCAACATGTTGCAGGTTCTTACTAACATAGTAGATTGCATAATTAATAATTCCATCCTTATGTCCTAGAATAAATCCAATTGCATGGTCTAAAACATCGGTGTTTATGTGAAATGAAAAACCCCAATCTAGTCCTCTTAACACAGGTGCATAAGTTAACATTTGTTTCAAGGTATAGAATGCAACTTTACATTTCTCATTCCACACGAAGGAACCATATTTTCCAAGTAGAAAAAACAATGGTGTTGCAATTCTACTAAAATCTTGAATGAATCTTCGGTAATACCCAACATGACCTAAGAAAATCCTCACATCCTTTTTATTTTTAGGTGTTGGCAGATTTATAATCACATATATTTTTGATGGATCTACCTGAATTCCAACAGATGATAGATAGTGTCCCAACACTATTCCTTCAGACATCATCATGTACATTTTTTGTTTCTTAAGGATAGGTTATGCTCCTTGCATCTCTTGAGAAAATTTTCTAAGTTCTTCATTACTTTGTCAAAAGTACTGCCATGGAATGTAAAATCATCCATATATACTTCTATGCAATCATTGGTTAGACTGATAAGATGTTAAGAAATACTCTATGAAATGTGACAGTGCATTGCACAAACCAAAGGGGAGAATAGAGTATGAAATTTTTCCCATGGGCATGTGAATTTCATCTTGTCCCGATCATCATGTGTAATTTGAATTTGGTTGTAGCCACTATAACCATCCATAAAATAAAAATACTTCTTTCCAAAAAGAGTGTCAAGTACTTGATCAATGAAAGGAAGTGGAAAATTATCCTTCTTTGTTGCTACATTCAGCTCCTATAGTCCACGCAAATTCTCCATTTTTCATTATTTTTAGGTACAATAACAAGGGGTGACACCCATTGATTGTCTGAAATTAGATATATGAATCCAACATCTAATAATTTCTTTAATTCTTCTTTCACTATATCCCTCACTGTTGGGTTCATTATCCTTTGTGGCTATCTTATTGGCTTGCAACTATCTTTGATGTATATCTTATGAGTATAGAGTTTAGGATGGATTCCATGCATGTCTCCATAGTCCCATGCAAATGTTGTCATGTGTTTTTTGAGAAGAGAAATTAACATTTACTCTTGCTATACGCTCAATGTTTTTTCACATTAAGTGGTTTTCTCAAAGTCTGCAACTTCCACTTGCTTAGAAATATCAGTCATGGAGCATATGCTACTACTTACAGAATTCAATATATAATAATGTGGAAGAAGTTGGTGTAGGATGCAATTCTTACCTAGAACATTCATAGTACTCTGTTGTGGTAATATTTTATTTTCAGAACAACTTATGCATTACAATTTTCCACCTTCTTCTTCATTATTACCATAATTATTCTACAGAATGTTAGAAATAATAACATCCTCCTCCTTCCACTCTATTATGCATGAATTCTCCAACATCATGAGCTGTTGAACTAAGCTCTGATCTTATTCATATTCTTCTACCCAAATGGTTTGGTCTTCTTTAGTAAATGGTTATGCAAGGGGAGTAGAGCATAATATTTTTAGTGCCACTTCCATTAGAGATGATCATATTACTAGATCTACATCCTATGAATGCATCAACAGATTACCAACCATGGTCTTCCTAGGATGATAGGATATCCTCCCAAACTTTCTTTTGGTTGAAGAACAATAAAATTAGTAGGGTATTCCCAAGAGTCTACCACTACTACTAAGTCCTCCAAAACTCCTTCAAGATTAGCTATTAATCTATTTGCAAGATGCAAGACTGTGGTTATTGGTCTTAGCCCCTCTAATTTCAAATTATCCATAATTTGTTTTTTCATTACATTTATTTCTTCCCTTAATTCAATCAGAGTGTTCTTAATAATTGTGTCATTAATTGTACCATTTACTAGAGGGATTCCTAGGTATATGTATTTGGGAAAACTGAGTTCCCAAGCATAATATTAGGTAATTTTCCAATGACCTACAACTAGATGGATCTTTCCTTTTTCTACACCGGTTAATTAATGCATAAATATTTAACCAATTTTTATAGATAAGAACATCCTTGAATTAATGAAATTTTGACACAAATGTCTTTTAACTAGTTGAAAAAATCGAATCGATTCTAATTTGCATGTGGTCTTATTTTCTTGTAATATTTTAGGAAATTTTGGCTCATTGCCCTACATTTTACCTTTGTTGGAATTTTTTGCAGGTTGTTGTGGATCAACTGCGCAACATATTTTTTCCTTGTTGTGGATCATCATGCGAGTAATTGTGGTTCTTTTGTAATTTCGGTAATGGTAGGACTAGTTGGTTGAGAAGGTGCTCTTCTTGAGCAAAGATGGATATTATTGATATCATTAGAATAGGTATGGTACTTAAATGGTTCATTGGAATAGGTTAGCTGATCAACTTTATTTTTAGGATTACACATTGGTTAAGTCTCAGTAGTTGTGTATATTTTGGTTGGGAGCCTGCTTGAGGGTTTGACATCAGAGCATGTTACTACTACTAATAAGGAGGATTTGGATAATCTTGTAGGTAATTAGGAGGTGGGTTGTTCCACCGTTGCACTCCCCTCTAGGGATGTTTCCATGATTGAGGAGGTTATTTCCATTTTTTTGTGGTTGGCATTGGAATTAAGGTTTCCACTATTTTTTATATTGGTTAGGATATGGGGCCCATCCTTGAGGGTTATCCCAAGGTGGGGGATGCATATATGAATTATTATAATAATTTTGAAATGAATGCATAGGGTCCTATGCCATACCTCCTTGCCTTGGTGGCCATGGTTTTATTTAAGAAACATAGAAAACTTGCCCATATTCTATCTCTAACATCTTCAAATTAGGTGAATCCTTCGTTTCTTGAGCAATGATGGCTAATTCTTCACATCTACAGTCTGATTTCTTCCTTATACATACATGCTAGTACTTTGTGAGTGTTTCATCTGCATCTTCTTTTTCATTTTGGCATGTAGAGAATCTAGTTGATTGGACATATCATTAAAAATCTCCTGCTTAATGTTTTTGAACATTCTAACAATCTTTGACCTAGATATGTCCCCCATTGTTTTACTAGATAATCCACCTCTTGATCGTACATTTATTACACTCTTCATAGTGGCTCTTCAAAACATTTAAAAGCTTCATAGGTTTGTTAAAAAGAAGCTTTTTAAATGTCCCCTTCTCCTATCAGATCTAAAGTATCCATGTCCTCCTCACTGAGTCCCTTTAAAAAGTGTAATTTGAGGGAGTTAGGTGGTATTTTGGTGGTGTTTCTCAACTTTTGAATGCAGAACATGAACCTTTCCAAATAGTATTCCAATGGTTCATTCTCCTTTTGTTTCATTCTGTAGATTTCATCACCTCCTCTTTTACTTGGTCTATAATAATCGTGTTACTTCACGAGGAATTTAGCATTCATTTGTGCCCAAATGGTTACAAAATTTCTTCCCAATCCCATGAACCATCTCAAGGTTGAATCCTTGAGTGTAGTAGGGAATAGCTTCAATTTTTGTGCATTAGTAGTATAATCATAGCTCCACGCACATGACATCAAACTCAAAGAGAAAAGTGTTTGGGTCCTCTGACATAGCTCCATGGAAATTTGGTAAGGTTGATGGAGAAATATTCTTCATACCAACAACTGCATTGTTGTCAATGATGGGGAACTCAAAATTGGTTGCCCCATTTCGAGCATTCTGATTTACTTCTTCTATCATGCCAATATTCTCAGGTGTACCTTTAAATAATTCACTTGGAGGATTGTATTCAAAAATAAAACCTAGTACGGAGGTTTCCTCTTAAGAATCTTGAGAATCTTAAAAGGTAAAAGAAGGGATTTGTGTTACTTGTGGATTAGATAAAAATATACCATGGGCATCCTTTGGATGGTGCATGCATCAAATACTCAACTCATTCAATGGTAATTAGTAAGGGGGTTTAGTTTGAGGTGAATTCCTAAGACCTATACTACTTCTAAGACATGAAAAATTCTCTTCAACAACTCATAACTTGGAAGTATCCTTGAAATGATGCCAAAATGATGGTGCAAATTAACTCATGACAATTAATATTTTCTTTAGTAATCCAAAATCATTTATTTATTAGACCTAGGGACGTAAAATTTCAATATTGTTAGTGTTGTATGCACATTTATACATGTTGGGAGGTATAAGGGAAATTTTTGTCACTACAACTAGAAAATACAATCCTGGAATTGAACTAGCTTATAACTAGATATGAATACTATGGCTATCATTAAAGAACACAAAAGATAGATCATAAATAAAATATAAGCTGCTGCAAATCTAATCTAATCATGCAAGAAATTATAACAAAAACAAAAGGAGAGTGTTATCAAACCACAAGTGGGCCCTACCTTAGGTGTTAATCCCTCCTAAGGCCCGTGTCTACAAAAATTTAGCAAAACTTAGATTTTTATTCAATAACATGAAGATTACAAATGGAACATACAACAAAATCTCTACCTATAGATCAATCCCCTTTTCTAAATCCTTTATTCCTTTTTATATTCTTCACTCAGAAGATATGTGAAGAGACTTCCTTCTTACTAACAATTACAATTTGATTAAGTAAAAGATTATAACCAAGAAATATGGAGATTCTTATGCATGCAACAAAAATGTTAGAAGGTGTCCTCCTACAATGACATAACTCAACTAACTAATCACTCTAAACAACCAGTTATCAAATTAAATCAACTAGTTCCTTGTTGGAGTTGCAGAGCATAATCAGGTGATGGCGTTGAATCTTCTTTGTGTTCTCATAACTATTATTTTAATAACATGTGAAAACTCAGGTGAAGTGTCCACATTACTAAACATTTATAGAATCATGGTCTTGTATATGTGTGTGAATTCCTTAGGTGTAAGTGCTTTACTACGAGATGAGTCCCAGCTGCATGTCGATTCTTTGGGACGAGTCCCTTTACATTGTGAATGAGTTTCTTTGGTTGCATGTTAGTGGATATACATAAAAAATCTTTGGTAATTAAGACTAACATTTATTCAAAACATTATTTAATCATCACATTGTATTCAAAAGAATAAATGCATCCATAATCCACAAAATAAAGTAAACTTAGTAGTAATTATATTAATTAATATAAGTTCCATAAGTTTAGGATATAATAGATATGTTCAATAGTATATGGGAATCATAAGTTTAGGAGGGTACATATGGATAAACAAAATACAATAGATGAGGCATTTGAAATAGTAAATAAAAGGGCTCATCATGCTCCATCCTTTGAATTCTTCCCTCAAGGTCATCTTCAAGTGTAGGATAGCCTTCAAAATATGCATACTCCTAAGAACATGTAGTCTCCATCTTATTTTTTCCATAAGACTGATTTGGAGGTGTGCTAAAATAGTTTGAAGAAGTATTTTACAAGTTTGGAGGTGGATATAAACAACACTTCTACTGAAAATGATGATTCCAACAAGGAAATAAAGTCATGATTACACAACTTTATGGGAAAGGAAATGAAAATGAAAATAAAATGGTTTGTTGGTTAATAAAATGGGTTGTTTAGACCAGTGGATTCACAATATGTACTCAAAAATTCCTCCAAAGGATGAAATCTTCACCAAGAGCACATCAAACTTGATGAAGTGAAGTGGTAAGGTGCTTGAAACCTGTCCCACCAGATGTACCAAAACTATTATGTCAAAAAATGGCACCCTAGTATTTACACATTACAAATCCCTAATTTTTTTCTTACATGGGACTATATCCAAGTGTGGGACTTGCATCTCAAGATGGACCTCCAGAGAAGGCTGAATTCCTCTACCTAAATCTAATGCTAAACTACTCCTAGAAGGAAAAATGTAGCTAACTAATCATAACTTGAGCATGTCAAGGGACCAGGGAGAGAGAGATGGTTAGAAAGATGCATGAAAAGGGAAATCATACACTAAAAGAGGTGATAGCACTAGAAAAGGGGGTGGAAAGATCCCGCCGAGGGATAAAGAAGAGGGGAAATGGAGTTGAGAGAGGCCGGGACAGCTATGACATAGTCCCAAGGCAGCATTCACCATCTAATCTCCATGAAACACAAACAAATAGACCTACAAATGAACAAAACATGCACAAAATGTAACAAAAAAATGGAGAGGCAAGGGAAATACAATAAAACATGAGAAAGGGTTGAAGAAACACCACAAAAAAATATTTTATTGCTTCAAATTATTGCATAGTCCATTACATTTGATGCATAGAGGAATTGAAACAATTTTCATGCCTAAGAGAGGGCTTACAACTCATTGGTAGTGAGAATTTTTTTTTACAGAGTTTCCCCACATCCTAGAATATCCTCCCCTTCTCAAAAATGAGAAGTTTACATTATATAAAAGAAGAAGAAGAAGAAGAAGAGAGAGAGAGAGAGAGAGATAAAATCCCAAAATTCCCCCTTCACCCACCAATAAATTTTATTAATGCATTGAAAAAAAGTATGGGATACCTATAAACCTCATTTCTCAATGTCCTTTTGCTTCTTTGGAGAAGAAAAGAGATGATGCTACATTAAATTCTCGGGAGTTGAGCTGCCAATAAGTATTCATTAAGTGTTAGAATTTTTTCTACTTTTTCACCAACTAGCCACATATAAATCTGATTATCATGATTCCATGGTGTAGGTATTGATGAGATATTTCCATAAATTCCAAGATCTCAAAAAATAAAGAACCAAGGAGGAAGTTATGGCCATTTACTTCTCCTCTTTGTTGCGGGAATTCGAGGTACAACTACTTTACTTCTCCCCTTCTTTATGGGTTTGCGAGGTGTAAATTTTTGTCTCAGATTTGCAAGTGAGAATTACTTTGTAGTAATTTTGGGTTGAATTTATGCATTACTCCTCTTTATCTCCTTTTCTTTGCGTGGTTTTTCGAAAACATTTACTTCCCTCACCGCCTTGCTTTACGGGTTTTTGACCTTACTTTACTCACATTTTTTAGTGAGATTTACTTTGCAGCTATGCCACTTCAAATCTCTCGGGATACTCTTATTTTTCCCTTCTATGTGGGTTTCCGACCCCCAACTACTTGACTTGGGCTTTTGGAACTACTTTACTTGATTACTTTTATAAGTAGAGTAACATCATTTTCCTGAGTTACTCACCTTCTCTTGCCTTCGCTTTGTGGGTTTCTCCTATTGTTTTACTTCAGGATTTTCGAGTTCCATTGCTTCAAATAATCATGATTCAAAACCTTGAGTTACTTTGGTCCATGGGTTTTGATGCACCTTAACTTCATTTTTCCCGTGCCATTTCCCCACACAACTCTCAAAATCGTCCATGAGCTCGCCGAGCTGATTTCTTAACCCTTTCTCCAAACTTAAAAGTTTCTTCATTTTTAAAATATTTTTTCTAACTTTTTTAAATTTCTCTTAGATTAAGGAGTTAGAAAAAAATATAGTAGATTTCCCCAAGGCCAAATTTTTCCATTTTAACCATTTTCCACAATTGTTTGGCTAAGTATGGAACTTTGAAGCTAAGGGAAATGCCTTTAAATGATTCCAAGTTCCCAAAACATATAAATTACTTGATTTTTGTGCATATTCTCCATTAAAGCTCCATTAATTGCACAAATCCAATTTCTTCCAAGTTGTCCATTTTTTCTAGGGGTAAAAATGAATAATAGGTATATTATACCCTTAGGGGAATAATAATGAGGTCATACATATATTTTCAAAGATAAAAAGTACTTAGAGACAACTCAATATGTCCAATTTTGGTAGAAAATAAACAAGGTCAAAAATATATAGAAGGGACAAGATTGTATGGATGGTTCTGACCATACCATACTTTTTTCCTTATGGTAAGAACATAAAATTTGTCTATACTTCATATTTTCTATCATGGATACATTTTTGGCACAATTCAAAATTAGATGACATAGTCCAAATTAGTTTATAGGGGCATGAAATATTAAATTCCTACTCTTCAATACTCAATTTTAGTTACAAAATATAGGTGTTTTGGGGGCATGGGTATCCTTCTCCATTGATATTTTAGAAGTTTACATATTCTTTCTCAATAGTGAGGAACAAAATAAAAGCATAAATGTTTTCTATTTACTCATACATTATTCCTATATCTTTCTCAGTAATGGTGTGGTCCATAGGGTTATGAGAGTATGAGAGAAGATAAGTTCTTCATAGGTAGTATTTCCTCTCCTCTCGATGCAAGCGCATCTTCAAAGACATCAAAAAATGTAAATATTCATGGTTACAAGGTTAAGTTGATTATTTTATAGTGTGTTCAAGTAATTTAGGTGGAGTATTAAAGTTTACAATTTCAAATTTGTGTTTCCCTCCAAAATGTACTTCAAATCCTAAAAACATGTAAATGGGCCAATATGGCTTGTCAAAGTGAATGAGAGATGGTTTAAAGACTTTGAAAATGTAATAGGTATAGGTATAATTCCTAGGAGTGAGTTAAAGTCATGAAATGTCAAAAATGATGTACAATGCCCCATAATGTGATAGTGGGCATATGAAGAATCAAGTATGGGTCTTGGAGTTAGTTATGTTTTCAAGAAGTCACTTTTAAGGTGATGGATTTGAACTAGAGAGGAGGAGAGGAAGTGGAGAGATAATTCCTCAAGGAAAAGAAGAATAAAGAATGGAAGGAAGGAAGAAATCCTGCAATTTTGTAAGAATCACATAGTTATATGTATATGAAACTCTGTTTTGATGTATTGAATTTTTTTATTAGAGGTAAAAAAAGGGTTCAGGGGACCCTACCCCATACATAATGTTACTAGTTCCTTACAAAAGGCCAAGGGATAAACCATTAAAGCCCTACCACAAAAACAAAATAGTACAAGACCAGCAACAAGGAAATACAAACATAAAAGGAAGAAACCAAACAACAAATAAACTATCTAACAACACTTAACCAAGAGACTAATACAAAACAAATTAGAACTAACAAAAACAAGACAACATCCCATATAAGCAGTTACTCTTTTATCAGGTCCCCCACTGAATTCATGCATCTGTTCCATTCTTTGATGAGGGATTCAATGGTAGCTTTCCAAACCTTTTAGTTTGGCTCAAGGACCTCCACTTTGGGGCCTTTACCCTCTTTTCCCCTTTCCTTAGCAAGATCCATGGAGTGGATCATCTCAACTAAAAGATTGAGATGGTGGATGGTACTCTTAACATTGAGAAGATGGATGTCACAAATCTGGAACACAACTTCTTTCATTTTCAGCATGTCCTTGGCCATTTCCAGGCTTCTCTTGTTGGTGTTCTTGAGTTGTTCACTAAGGACCAACAAGGAAATATTTTCCACTTTATTAGTTAAATATTTCAAATCCATGGAGACCATACTAATCCTATGTATGTTAATGTTGGTATCAAGCCTACAATGCTTGAAATCCCACATGAAAGAATGGGTCTTGACAACCGAGTCTTGAGCAGTGAACAATTTAGACTGGGCAGTCTTCAGAGCATGCAAGCTCTTAATGACATCCTCAAAATTCTTGGAGCATTTTTCATCAGTAGAAACCAAAGCTTTCTCACTCTCCCCTCATCACTATTATCCCCTTCAGCAGTGGCCTTGTCCAAATTGGAACTCAAAAAGTCTAGATTCCCATCGTTGTTTTTCCTTGAATCTAAAATCTCCACTTCCTCCACCTATTTAGGATCCTCCTCAACCTGCTACGTTTTTGACAACACCATGAATCATATTGGATCTAGTACACTTAGCGACATGTTTTCCAAGTGGGTCTTCACTAAGACTGTCCTCCTTGGGCACTGATCCTTCGGGGCGAGGCCCCAATTTTGTCATTTTTCCCCAAAAGGGGAGTACCCATCCTAAGCAAGGCTTTAATGAGGCCCTAATGCAAAGGAAGGGAGAAAGTCCCTTTATCCACCATACCAATAGATTTCACCAAGGAGGTGTACATAAAGAAAGGGAAATTATAGGCCTTAACATTACGCACATGGTTCAACATGGGAAAATGGTAACCATAAATCACTTTATACCTGCCTTCTAAGGTGATGTATGACATAAACAACTGAGCAATTTCATCATAAGGGTGGGGAAGATTTCCACGAGCATATCCATTATGAAGAGAGACAGGTGTACCCTTACCTTGCATGAAACATTCTATCTCCAGACTGTAATCTGACTTTGGCTTGTAGATACATCTGCCTTCCAGAGATAAACCCGAGACCTTGGAAATAAGCTTAGGCAAAATGGTAAAAGAGAAATTGCTACCCGGACATGGCCCTCCTTCCACATTTTCACCACCACCTCACTAAGCTTCTCATCATGGCCATCAAAAATATTGAAAAATGGTAGCATGCCCACCTTTTAGATAAGAGTTTTTGCCTCGACAGACATCTCCTGCCTCATACAGGGGTTCAGTGCGAACTAAGTCTCCCCCATGCTACTGGCTCTATTCTTCCTTCTGTTATGTAAAATGATAACTTCCTAAGTCCTATCTTCACACTTCCAGAGAACAAAGATGTCCAACCTACCCCTTCGAGGAGAAGAAAAGAAATTTGCACGAGTGCAGTAATCATGGAAGATTGTCACGAGTCCAAATAAATTTTACCTCCTCATTTGTGGAAGTGTTAAAGTTAAACCTTCCCTTTTCATCTTTCAAAAATTCATCATGATGGGATCCTCTACCACCTTTAGACCCCTAGTATTCACCCCCAAATTGGCCATGTAATCTGCGAGAGAATTTCCTTCACGGTACACATGATTAAAGGAAATGGCCTCAAAAGTGGATGTAAGAAGTTTAGTTTTATTTATGAAGTCCTCAATAGATATAGAGGGTTGAGAATTTCCTTTCAAATAAGAAATAATATAAAGAGAGTCCCCTTCCACTTCCAGATGTGTTAAGCCTTTCTCCTTAGCTAACTTCACCCCTAGAACATTGCAGTAGCCTCAACAACATTGTTGGATTGGAGGCCAAGATCGAAGAAGTACGCAAGAATAAACCTACCTTGGGAGTCCCGAAGAACACCTCCACCCCTAGCTTTCCCTGGATTACCTTTCGCTGCACCATCAAAATTGAGTTTAAAGAAGCCATCCTTAGGAGGATTCCATTTAATCCCGAACGAGGATTACTTCTTTTGGATTTAGGGTCACCTGTAAGGTTCCAATTCTTAAAGAAAGGAAGTTCATTGTCAAGGATTTCCATTTCATTTTTCCTCAGTATAGAGAAGTTGTTTCTAACATCCTGTAGGAGTTTGTTAATATTCACCCTAATAGGAAGTTTCTTGTTCTTGAAAATCCTTCTATTTATTTCTTTCCACAATTCCCACCATAGGTGACCCAAACTCATAACCCGAGATTTTTAAGTCCTTGATTGAAGAAAGGGTAGCTCCATTGAATCCAAACATCCTTGATCTCCTTAGGAATAACCTAGAAGACCGAGAAACAACCCAGAATAGAAGAAAACATAAGATGGGAAAAGGGGCATTCCAAGAGAAGATGATTCACAGTTTCCATATTCGCTTCACACAGAACACATCTATTGGCCATCTGGAAACCTCTTTTAGCCAGATTATCAACAGTGAGAATTTTATTCATTACTGAAAGCCAGCTGAAGACATTAACCTTTGGGGTTATGTTCTTATTCCAAATCTTACCAACATTTAAATCTTCTTCACTAGTCCCTTCCTCAAAAAATAGGGAATAAGCAGATTTGACAGAGAAATTACCACTTTGATCTTTGTCCCAGACTATTCTATCCTGGTCCTTATTGTTAGAAGAAACATATTTTTTAGGAAATCATTGAGCCTACTCAAATGATCATTGAATTCCTGTATTTCCAGTTCCAAGATTTTCCATGTCTGAAAGTTGTCATCATCAACCATATAGTTAATGATTTTATCACCATATTTATCTTCAAGTTGACTAGCAATTTGGGAGAATTGATCTTTAAGAATAAAATTCCCAGCCCATTTATCTTTCCAGAAACTTATCTCATTTCCATTTCCTAATTTCCACCTGCTGCCCCTAGCCACAATTTCTTTTTCCTAGTTAATAGCTTTCCATATGCATGAGCCATTGAAGGATGCCGGTTTGAAAATCCATCTCTTGTCATTAATATCCATCCAATATTTTTTCTTTAGAATTCTGGTCCAGACTCCATTTTCCTTAGTTAACCTCCATCCAATTTTTGCAAGAAGGGCTTTATTCATTTTTGTCCAGTCTCTAAGACCAAGTCCCCCAAGATTTTTAGGTTTACAAACTCTGTCTAGGCCACCAGGGGAATTCTCTTTTTCTTTCAGTGCCACTCCATAAGAAGCATTTTTGAATTTTTTCCAGTTTGTCCCCAACACTACCAGGAAGTTGGTAGAGGGACATGGCATACACCGGTAGACTCTAAAGAGAACTAATGAGTAGGGTAATCTTGTCGGCCTGGGATAAGACATTAGCTTTCCAACCAGCAAGTTTTCTTTCAAATATTTCAATTAGGAAGTTCCAATCTGAACTTGACAGTCTCTTAACCCCAAGAGGGATACCAAGATAAAAGGTAGGGAAGGATTTGAAATCACATCCCAAAATATTTGCTATCTTCTTACAACGATTATCCGTAGTATTGAGGAAGAAGAGTGATCTCTTTCTGAAATTTACCATTTGTCCCGAAACTTCCATATAGTCATCAAGGAGAGATTTTATTTTCCTTGCTTCAGGATAGAAGATTCCCCCACTAGAAAGGTGTCATCAATGAAATGCTGATGCGAAACATTTTCCATCTCCCTTGCCGGAGAGATCCCTTTGAGAGAACCATTCTCAGTTTCAACATTTAATCTTCTACTTAAAGCTTCTGCTAGAATAATAAAGAGGAAGGGGAGATGGGATCCCCTTGCCTCAGGCCTTGAGAGCTAGGAAAAAACCCAAAGGGAGATCCATTGATGAGAATAGAGAACCAGACATTAGAAATACAAGCCTTGACCAGATTCCTAAAGGAAGCATCAAAACCAAACCTGTCAAGGATTTTATCCAGAAAGCACCATGAAACCCTGTCATAAGATTTGGCCATGTCCAGTTTTAAAAATAGAGCAGCCTTCTTGCTGAGCTTAGCCGAATGGATCGTCTCTTTGATTGTAATAATTCCATCCTAAATCTGGTGACCAATGAAAAAACCCCCTTGTTGATCAGAAATGATAGAGGGGAGCAACAACTGCAGTGAAGAGCCAAGATTTTGGTGCAGATTTTATAGGATGTATTGCAGAGACTTATAGGTCTGAAATATTTTAATTCCATAGCATTACCACATTTTAGAATCAGAGAAAGAAAGGTGCAGTTCATGTCTTTCAGCATAACTCTCTACCTAAAAAATTCCTTCACCACCTCAAAAACATATTTTTTAATAATATCCCAAAAGTGCTGAAAGAAAAAGGCTTGGAAGCCATCCATCCAGAGCCTTGTCAGGGTTAAGATGTTTGAATGTGAATTCCACTTCCTCCATTGAAGGGATCACTGAGAGCATCATATTATCTTCCTCAGAAACCAGTGGAGGAATGCACTTTAAAAAGTCTTGCTCCTTACTCAAATTTGGCATATTGTTATTAGTCAGCAGGTTATAGAAGAAGGAGATAGCTTCTTCAGATATTTATTCTTTTCTTCCACCATAACACCCTCTTCATTTCTAATTTTATTTATTCTATTGAACCCTCTATGTTTTAAGGTGGACAAGTGAAAGAATCTTGTGTTTTTATCCCCTTCCTTGAGCTAGGTAATTTGAGATTTTTTCCTCCAAAAGATTTCCTCTTTACTCAGAATGTTATGGTATTCCACCAGCAGGGACCTTTCCTTTTCATAATCCTCAACATCCATCTCAGATTTTTGACTCTTTGTCTATCTTTGAAAGTTCTGCAGTCCAGCTTGGATATTCGTTTTCTTCTTGAAAGATATTTCCAAAAAAAAAAATTATTCTAGTCTTTGAGTTGGCCTTTGATATATTGGAGTTTCTTAGAGAGTCTATACATAGCTGTTCCTTTAACCTTTATTTTCCACCATTCCTTAATGGGGTCATACAAGTCTTCATTCTAGGAGCTACATCTTCTCAAAACAGAAAGGTGTTCTTTTTCTAGATGGATTCTTGATTTGTAAGAGAATAGGATTATGATCAGATCCTATCCAGGGGAGAGAAAAGAGTGAGATATCTTGGGTTAACCACTCCTCCAAAAAAATAACCCTATATAATCTTACTTGGATAATATGGGATCCAATTCTTCTATTAGACCAAGTAAAACTGCTTCCTTTAAGATCAATATCATGGAGCTGTGAAGAAGTAATAAAGTCATTGAAGTCCTCCATGCCTACAGTAAACTCCTTAGAACCACCTTTTTTTCCCTCGGGTCCGAGGGGTATTGAAATCCCCTAAGAAAATCCATCTAGATCCTTTGATGGAATGATTAAAGGACATCAGGTGATGCCAAAGAATTTTCCTTTCCTTATGAAGGGTGGGAGCATAAATATTAGATAGGACCCAAATATTTCTATTTTTCGATCCCTCATCATCACCGCCATATGATTATCTCTTTTGACCAAGAGATTTCCTTCATAGTGCATAGGATTCCACATCACAGCTAAGCCTCTAGAGGAACCTTTTGAACTAACAAAGCAAAAAAACTTTAGAATTATTCCAAAAAGACTTGCAGGAGCTTAAAAAAAGATCTTCTTTCATTTTAGTCTCTTGTATAGCTAACACATCTATTTTCTATCTTTCAATCATATCTTTTAGAATCCTCCATTTCACTGGGTTATTTATCCCTCTACCATTCCATGAGATGCAATTCATTTCCACATATTAGGTTTTTTTCTTAAAGACCTTTTGGTCTAGGCACATTTGTTTCCCTAAATCTATTTCCTTTTGGGTATTTTTTTCCTTGATTCAAATTTTCTAGGCCTACCATGTTTGCTAGTGGCCACTTCCACATTTATAGGATTCTCAAACTCTTGAGATTTAGGAGAGGATAAAGAACTCTCCCCCTTTTTCCTTTTTAGTCCACCTTTCTTTTTCCTGAGGGGGTTTTTTCCTAGGAGATCCTTTGTTTCCTAGCGTAATTTCTTCTTTCTTTTCTTCCATCAATTTGAGAGGGAAAAATTGATATTCGTCATTTCTTCCATTGAAAGATCACCAAGAGTACTTCCTTTCAACTCCTCACCCACAAGGGGGACCCTACTAACCTTCTACCCCTCAGGATCTTCCCCCTTACTTTGTTCCTTAATAGGTTCCTCCAAACCTGAGTCCCCTAGCTTCCCAACATCCTTTAACTTGTGATCAATCTTTGCCGGTTCCATGAGAGATTCCTCATTCTCTTTTGAGGAAAAAATATCTATCTTCCTACCCTTCATGAAGTCCTTAACAGTTCTTCCATTTTTCCCCTAACTTAGAGTCCGACTAGGACAAATTTTTGATTTCCTTCTGTTTACCACAAGGGTGAAGCCATCCTCCTCCATTTCTGTGGTAGATTTAGTAGGAGTTTCACTTACTTCCTTCTCCTTTATTCTCAAAGGAGTAGAAACTTTTTTAGATTCTTTAGAGAAAGCTTTCCTATGATCTGCTGCACTTTGCATCAGACCTTTCCCTTTTTCCCCCTTACCTTCCATTCCTGGCACAGGAATATAAAGTTTAGATACCTTGAACTTGCAGTTCTGGGTCGTATGACCCCATCCATTGCACTTGGAGCATTTTGTAGGAGAGATTTCCATTTCAATATTTTTCTCCCAAGTCCCAAGATGTGAATTTAGTCTAATGTTGTTGGGAATATCCTTATCAATGACAATATAAATACAAAAACAAGCATAGATAAGCCTAGTCATTTTCCTGGTAGCATTATCAATAATGACCAAAGAGCCCAGGGAGTTCGATATGCCTTTGACAATGTCTTCATGCCAAAATTCCAAAGGTAAGTTGGGAAGGTGTATCCAAATAGAAATTGGTTCAAATTTTCCTTTTCCGGATTGAAAGTTGGTTCCCACTTCCTAAGATACCACCCAGATTTTCCCCAAAACTAGGGTCCTTCTTCCAAAACCTTCTACATATCCTCATGGGTATTAAACCTAAAAAGAAAAAAACCATTAGAAAGAGCACTTACCTCTAAATGACCTAAAGGAATCCATTTCAGTTCACCCATCTTCTAACAACATCAATATTGGGTCTACCACCAACCAACTTCCCTACCAACGAATTGTTTAGCTTTTCAGTAGTATGTTGCAGAAGTGTATCAGGAATTTCTAAGGTGCATCCAGAAGCCTCCTTAACCACTTGGAGAAATAAATTCTGGGATTTTGAGGCCGATCCATCGTTTCTCACTTTATTCGACCATGACTTAGTAGGTTTAGCAGAGTGTTCCTCCCCCTTGATCCGCAATCCCAACTATTTCCCCTTCCTCAGGATTTCCACCACTGAAACTCTGATCTTGGTGGGATTTCCCTTCCATCACTTTCCCTCCCAAAAATATTCAAAATCTCCTCTCCACTTTGCAAAATTTTCTTCACAAGAGTCTATTCTTGAAAAATATACGTATTGACTTATTCAATAGAGTCTTGTGTTTGATTTTTATGGACTTACAACTATTGAGTTTATTTATGAATGTATGGAGGATATGTGAAACCATATCAAAATTTCCATTATAATTTTTTGTTGTGAACGCTTGGTTTCTAGCATAAGTGTTAATGCATGGGATTGTGTAAAGGATTGAAAACTATGTTTGAAGCCTTAAACCATTGAATCTAGACCTAAAATTTGGAAGGAATAATGTTGATAGAGGAATATAATAGATTCAAAATGAATTTTGAGTTTCCATTGGATAAATTTTGAGATAATGATGACAATCTTGAAGGAGGTATGAAAACTCAGTTTGAATTGTGGAGAAACTCATTACCAGGTTTTGGGATAGCAACGATAATTTTTTCTTGTAATTTCCAAATTATTCAAAAAAATATTGGAGGTGAAAAATGTCATTATCCAGATTGGTTTTTAATATTTTACATTAATTTTGATTTTTATGGATTTTTGAAGTTTTTTCTATCTGGATTGAGAATGCATACAAACTATTTGACATAATGTCTTCCTGGAAAAAAGCCATAAATTTTAAATTACATAATGAAAATGAATTAAATTTAGAATATATGTTCCCTGCAGATACTTATAAAATCTATCAAATTTTTAGATCTATTTTCCTTGTGTAGAAAATATATACATGATAGAAATTACTGCAAATTGTTTATTCTTGAGAGTAAAAATTGGTCATTTTGGGTGAGATAAGTGAAAAGTGAGTATTTGATCCTTTTTAAGTCAAATTAATGATTGATATAATTTTTTTTTGAATGAGGAATAGGGTAAAAGGTTGATAGAGGCTATTTAATGCTAAAAATACCAAAAATCTACTTGTTTGAGGAAGGAAATCAAGAGAACTAGTGAAGAAGGGTGAAGGGAAAACTGAATAGAGGTAAGTATTAATGGATTTGTATGAAAACAGATCATTTTGTTAGTTTAAATGACATTATATGAGTGGTATAAATATGGTAAGATGCTTAAATAAAGCATTTGTGGTGAAATTTGGTCATTTTTTCAAGTTTTATCCATTTCGGACTACTACGAAGTGTCCCCGTTTGTAGAGGTTGTTGTTTTGATTCCTCCTAACTTATTGAATGCATGATTACATTTTTTCTCTTAATCATTTGGTATCAGATCTTTAGGATCTTAATTTAGGTTTCCTAATTTATGAATGAATGTTATTTATGGCTAATAATACATTGTGTGAGTGTGTGGATGAAAGTGACAGTTAAATTGGAAGTGGCTAATAAGAAGAGAAGTGTGAGAGTGAGAGAAGAGTGAGAATACCAAAAGACTAGGTCAACAATCCTACTTGAGGTGTGAGAGAAGAAAGGTGGAATAACTTTCTTGAAAAAAGAGGAAATATGGATAGAGAAGACTTGGTAACAAATATGTTGAAGGTGATTAGCCACAAGAAGAGACAAGAAGAAATAGAGAGAAAGAAGAGATAATATGCAAGAAAGCAAGAAGAATGGATGTAAAAAGATTTGACCGATTTGAAGAGAGATATGGAAAAACTTGAAGATTTGATAAGAGATGAGAGTGAGATGAAATATGGGATTGAGTTTGTGATGAAGAAGAAGGTAAAATGGTTTATAAAGGTGATTACGAAAAGGAATCATAGATTGTAGCTAAAAGAGATGATCAAGAAAGAATAAAAGAAGATGAGACAAGAGGAAAATCAATATAAAGATATTGATATGAAGAATAATTAAGAAAATATCCATAAAGAGCTCTCAAAATAAGTTAAGAAGCATGGATACATAGTACCTAAATGGATGCAAAAACTAGAAGCAAAGAAAGAAGAGTTCAAACCAAAGCATATGAATGAAAGTTCAAGAGAACAAGGACAAAGAAAACAAGAGAAATTGGGATTCTTAAGGACAAAAAAAAAACACAAATAGATGAATATGGTATGGAAATTAAATAGCACAATTATGGAGAAAGAAATAGTGAGTGAAATGAATAAAAAGGATGATGGTCTCATAGAAGAAAAGCAATTGCAAGAGGTCAAAGAAGAGATGCATGAAAAAGCTGAGTCTAAGGTAAGAAAAATTGATGATTTGTTGGTTGATATTGATACTTCATTGAGTTAATTAATTTAAACTTCTCAAGGTGACTCTAATTGTGCATATGAGAAGAATTATGAGCATAAGAAGTATCGAAATAATTTTTATATGGATGATGTTGATGAACTATTACAAGTTTTGTTAGATGAGATGGATGAAGGAAACACAAATGCAGGTACATCAGAAGAAGATATGATTTATTGGGCCAATTTTGATCAAAATTAATACAAATAATACACAAGTACATACATGGAGCAGCATGGTGTGATGGTGAATGAGAGAAAAAAACAAGTGGGCAAGAAAAATGCAGATTTTGGCAAGACAAGTGATGAGAACATGAAGAGTATGAGCTATGTAGTGATAAAGGAAGTGATAAAAGATGATGAACAATATGTTTTTTCTAATGTGTTGTTTTTTTATGAAATTATAAAATATGGGAGAATAAAGATGATGAAATTAAAGATGGAATTCAATAATTAAATAATCCAAGTGAACGAAAATGAGAGGACAAAGAGAAAGATTTGGGACCTAGGTGGACATAAAGCAAGAAAGGACACTGAGAATGAAGAAAGAAGGCTAAAAGTAAGAAAATATGATGAATATTCATCTATACAAACAAGGACATGGTAATTTTATCCACCTTGAGAGTATGACACATGGGCATCTTCAAAGACATAAAAATGCAAATCTTCATGGTAATGAGGTCAATTTGGGTTTTTTTAGAGTGTGTTCAAGTCATGTAGGTGGAGTATTAAAGTTTACAATTTCAAATTTGGGTTTCCTTACAAATGTTCTTAAAATCCTATTTCCTAGGAGTGAGTTAAAGTCATGAAATGTAAAAAATGATGTAAAATTCCCCATAGTGTGATAATGGGCATATGAAGAGTCAAGTATGGGTCTTGGAGTTAGTTATGTTTTCAAGAAGAAGTTAATTTTAATGTGATGGATTATAATTAGAGAGGAGGAGAGGAATTGGAGAGAGCAATCCTTGAGGAAAAGAAGAATAAAGAATGGAAGGAAGAAAACCCGCAATTTTGTAAGAATCACATAGTTATATGTATATGAAACTTATTTTTGGTTTATTTACTTATTAAATAGGGTCTTGTGTTTAATTTGTATGGAATTATAACTATTTATTTTCTTTATGAATTCATGGAGGATATGTGAAACCATCTTATAAATTCCATTATAAGTTTTAGTTGTGAACTCCTTGTTTCTAGCATAAGTGTTAATGCATGGGATTGTGTAAGGGATTGGAAAAGTATGTTTGAAGCCTTAAACCATTAAGATAAACCTAAAATTTGAAATTAATAATGTTGATATAGGAATTTAACATACTCAAAAGTAATATTGAGTTTCCATTGGATAAAGTTTTATATAATGATGACAATATTGAAGGAGGTATGAAAACTCATTTTGAATTATGGAGACACTCATTACCATGTTTTTGGACATAAGTGATAAATTTTTCATATAATTTCCAAATGATTAAAAATTTATTTTGTAGGTGAAAAATTTAATCATCCATATGTGTTTTTAATATTTTATATTAATTCTAATTATTTTTGGAGTTGTGAAGTATTTTCTATGTCTTGAGAATGCATGCAAACTATTTGATGTAATGTTTTCCCGGGAAAACAATCATAAATTTTAAATTACATAATAAAAATGGATGAAATTTGGAAAATATGTTCCTTGTAGAGACTTATAAAATATATAAAAATTTTAGATAAATTTTCCTTGTGCAGAAAAAGATATACATGATAGAAATTTACTACAAACTATTTGTTCTTGAGAATTCAAATTGGCACTTTTGAGTAAGATAAGTGAAAAGTGAGTTTTGATCCTTTTGAAGTCAAATTAGTGATTTTTATAAAAATGTTTTTATGAGGAACATGGAAAAATGTTTATAGAGGTCTTTAAATGCTAAAAACACTAAAAATCTACTTGTTTGAGCAAGGAAATCAAGAGAGCTAGTTAAGAAAGGTGAAGGGAAAACTAAGAAAAGGTAAGTGTTAATGGAGTTGTATGAAAAGTGATAATTTTTTTAGTTGAAATGAAATTTTATGAGTGGTATAAATATGGTAAGGTGATTTAATAAAGCATCAATGGTGAAATTTGGTCATTTTTTCAAGGTTTAGTCATTTCAGGATACTAAGAAGGACCCTCATTTGCAGAGCTTGGTAGAGGTTGTTGTTTTGATTCCTCCTAACTTATTGAATGCGTGATGAAATATTTTTTTTTTTTACATGATTTTGTATCAGATATTGAGGCTATTAATTGAGGTTTCTTATTTTATGAATGAATTTTATTTATGGCTAATAATACACATTGTGTCGAGTGTGTGGACTAAAGTGACAGTTGAAGTGGAAGTGGTTGAGAAGAAGAGAAGTGTGAGTATGAAAGAAGATTGAGAAAAAATACCAGGTAAAAATTCCTAGGTGAGGTGTGAGAGAAGTAAGGTGGAATAACTTTCTTGAAAAATACGAAATATGGATAGAGAAGAGTTGGTAAGAGAGATGTTGAAAGTAATTAGCCATAATAAGAGATGATAAGAGATAGAGAGAGAAGAGAGAGAAGATGTAAGAAAGAAAGAAGAATGGATGTAAAAAGAGTTGACAGAAGTGGAGAGAGATACGAAGAAACTTGGATAATTTCTAAGAGATGAGAGTGAGATGAAAGATGGGATTGATTTTTGATGAAGAAGAAGGTAAAAATTCCTACAAAGATTATTGTGAAAATGAATAAGAGATTTCAGCTAAAAGAGATGATAAAGAAATAAGAAAATAAGATGAAGTAACAGAAAAAGAGAGAGGAGGTTGACAAGAAGAAGAATGAATAAAATATCCCTAAAGATCTCTCAAAATTGGTTAATAACCATGGATAAATGGTACCTAAATGGATGAAAAACCAACAACAAATAAATAAGAGATTAAAGAAAACCAAATGAATGAAAGGTCAAGAGAATGATGAAAAACAAACAAGATAAATTGGGATTCTTAAGGACGCAAGAAAATCACAAAGAGATGAATATGGTGTAGCAAAGAAATGTTACAATAATGGAGAAGGAAAGAGTGAGTGAAATGAAGAAAAAGATGACGAGCTCATAGAAGAAAAGAATATGCAAGAGTTCAAAGAAGAGATGCATGACAAAGATGAGTCCAAGGTAAGAAAATATGATGAAGTTTTGCTTTAGATTGATACTTCATTGAGTTAACTCCTTGAAATTTTACAAGTGACTCTAATTGTGCATATGAGATGAATGATGAGCATAAGAAGTTTGAAAATTAGTTTTTCATGAATGATGTTGATGAACTATTGCAAGGTTTGTTATATGTGATGGGTGAAGAAAAGAAAAGTGCAGTAGAGCTAAATAAGAGATGATTTCTTGGGTCAATGTTGATCAAAATGAATATAAGAAAGACACAGGTACTTACATGGAGTAGCATGGTCTGATGTTGAATGAGATAAAATAATAAATTGGGCAAGAAAATTGAGATTTTGGCAATACAAACGATGAGAACATAAAGAGTATGAGTTATGCAGGGATAGAGGAAGTGATAAAAGATGAAGAACAATTTTTTTTTTTTCTATTGTATTGTTTGTGCATGTAGGTATAAAAGATGAGATCATAAATATGATGAAATATAAGATGGAATTCAAGAAGCAAAGAGTCAAAGTGAAGGTAAATGGAAGGAAAAAGAGCAGGATTTGGGACGCGGGTGGACATAAAGCAAGAAAGGATGATGAGAATGAATAAAGAAGGCTAAAGGTAAGAAAAGATGATGAAGAATGGGATATAAAACAAGGACATGGTCATTTTATCCACCTTGGTATTATTAATTAGGGGAATTTTCAAATATATAAAAAATTTAAATATTCATGGTGATGAGGTCAAGTTGAGTGTTTTAGAGTGTGTTAAAGTCATTTAGGTGGAGTATTAAAGTTTACAATTTCAAATTTGTGTTTCCCTACAAAATGTACTTCAAATCCTAAAAATCATGTGAATTAGACAATATGACTTGTCAAGGTGAAGGATACATGGCTTAAAGTGTGTGAAAATGTAATAGGTATTGGCATGAATCCTAGGAGTGATTTAAAGTCATGAAATGTCAAAAATGATGTAAAATTCCCCATAGTGTGATAATGGGCATATGAAGAGTCACATATGGGTCTTGCAGCTACTTATGTTTTCAAAAAGAAGTTAATTTTAATGTGATGGATTATAATTAGAGAGGAGGAGAGGAATTGGAGAGAGAAATCCTTGAGGAAAAGAAGAATAAAGAATGAAGGAAAAAAACCTACTATTTTGTAAGAATCACATAGTTATATGTATATGAAACTCTGTTTTGGTTTATTTACTTATTCAATAGAGTCCTGTGTTTGATTTTTATGGAATTAGAAATATTTATTTTCTTTATGAATTTATGGAGGATATGTGAAACCATCTCAGAAGTTCCATTAGAAGTTTTAGATGTGAACTCCCGGTTTCTAAAGCATAAGTGTTAATGCATGGAATTATGTAAAGGATTGAAAACCTTGTTTGAAGCCTTAAACCATTGAATATAGACCTAAAATTTGGAAGGAATAATTTTTATAGATGTATATAACATATTCAAAATTAATTTTTAGTTTACATTGGATAAATTTTTAGATAATGATGAGATCCTTGAAGGAGGTATGCAAACTCAGTTTGATGTCTGAGAAACTCATTACCACGTTTTTAGGACAACAATAATAATTTTTTTCTTATAATTGCAAAATGATTTAAAAAAAAATTGTAGGTAAAAATCACTATCTGGATGACTTTTTAATATTTTACATCAATTCTTAGTATTTTAAGAGTCGTGAATTATTTTCTATCTAATTTGAGAATGCATGCAAATTGTTTAACATAATGTCTTCCGGGAAAATAGTCATAAATTTTAAATTACATAATGAAAATGGATGAAAATTTGAAAATATTTTCCTTTTAGATACTTATAAAATCTATCACATTTGTATAGAAATTGGCCTTTTGAAAAAAATTATATATATGCCAGAAATTTCTGCAGATTGTTTGTCCTTGAGAGCACAAATTGCGCTTTGGGTTAGATAAGTTAAAAGTGATTTTTAAAATCCCTTTAATGTAAAATTAGTGATTGATATAATTTTTTTGAATGATTAATATTTTACAATGTTTAAATATTCCATTGAATTCTAAAACACCAAAAATCTACTTGTTTGAGTAAGGGAATCAAGAGAGCTAGTTAAGAAAGGTGAAAGGAAAACTGAGAAAAGGTAAGTGTTAATGAAGTTGTATGAAAATTGATAATTTTTTTAGTTGAAATGACATTATATGAGTGGTATAAATATGTTAATGTGCTTTAATAAATTATTCATGGTGAAATTTGGTCAATTTTTCAACTTTTAGCCATTTCAGGATACTAAGAAGTGTCCTCATTTTTAGAGCTTGGTAGAGGTTGTTGTTTTGATTCCTCCTAACTTATTGAATGCATGATGACATTTTGTTTTTCTTTGCATCATTTGGTATCAGATATTGAGGCTCTTAATTTAGGTTTCTTAATTTATGAATAAATGTTATTTGTGGCTAACAATACATTGTGTGAGTGTGTGGATGAAAGTGACAAGTTGAAGTGGGAGTGGCTGATAAAAGAGAAGTGTGAAAGTGATAGAAATTTGAGAATAAAAAATGCCAGGTCATGACTCCTAGTAGTGGTGTGAGAGAAGCAAGGTGGAAGAAATTTCTTGAAAAAGAGGAAATATGGATAGAGAAGAGTTGGTATCAAATATGTTTAAGGTGATTAGCCAAAAGAAGAGACAAGAAGAGATATAGAGAAATAAGAGAGAAGATGCAAGAAAAAAAAAAAGAAGAATGAAAGAAAAAGAGTTGACAAAGTTGAAGAGAGATATTGAAAAACTTGGATAATTTGTAAGATATGAGAGTTGAATGGAATGTGGGATTGAGTTTATGATGAAGAAGAATGTAAAATGGCCTATAAAGTTGATTATGAAAAGGAATTAGAGATTACAATTGAAAGAGATGATAAAGAAAGAATAAAAGTAGATTAAGCAAGAGGAAAATAAAGAGAAATAGGTTTAAAATAATAATAATGAAGAAAAAATCCATGAAGATCTCTAAAATTAGTCAAGAACCATGGATACATAGTTCCTAAATGGATGGAAAAACCAGCAAGAAAAGAAATACGAGATCAAACCAAAGCAAAAGAATGAAAGGTCAAGAGAAAAAGAAAAATCAAACAAGATAAATTAGGCTTCTGAAGGACACAAGAAAATAAAAAATATATAAATATGGTATGTAAAATAAAGAGCACAACCATGGAGTAGGAAAGAGTGAGTGAAATGATGAAAAAGGATGATGAGATCATAAAAGACAAGTAGATGCAAGAGGTCAAAGAAGAGATGCATGAAAAATATGAGTTTAAGGTAAGAAAATCTAATGATTAAAAATTTTAATTTTAGGTGAAAATTTTCATTCTCCATATGGGTTTTTAATATTTTACATTAATTTAGTATTTTTGGAGTTGTGAAGTATTTTCTATCTGGACTGAGAATGCATGCAAACTGTTGTTTGATGTAATGTCTTCTCGGGAAAAAAAATCATAACTTTTAAGATAATTAATGAAAATTGATGAAATTTTTAACATATGTTCCTTGTAGAAAATTATAAAATATATAAAATTTATAAATCAATTGACCTTGTGCAGAAAAATATATACATGACAGAAATTTTTTGCAGATTGTTTGTTCTTAAGAGCACAAATTGGCAGTTTTGGGTAAGATAAGTGAAAAGTGAGTTTTTTTATCCTTTTAAAGTCAAATTAGTGATTTATATAACAATTTATGTGAATTAGGAACATGGTTCAAGGTTTACAGAGGTCATTGAATGCTAAAATACCAAAAAGCTACTTATTTGAGCAAGGAAATCAAGAGAGCTAGTTATGAAAGGTGAAGGGAAATTTGAGAAAAGGTAAGTGTTGATGGAGTTGTATAAAACGTAATCATTTTTAGTTGAAATGATATTTTATGAGTGTTATAAACTGGTTAAGGTTATTAAATAATCCATTCAAGGTGAAATTTGGTCAAATTTGTAGGTTTTATCAATTTCGTGCTACTAAAAAGGTTCCTCATTTACAAATCTTAGTAGAGGTTGTTGTTTTGATTCCTACAAACTTATTAAATGCATTATGAAATTTTGTTTTGATTTACATCATAATCATATAAAAATGGGAATATATCATAGTTATGGAATAATTTGATACATGGTCTTCTTCCTTCACGTGAAGTATTTTTACCTCCCTCTTTACCTCTTTCTACCTTTCATTCAAGTGTTGGATTGCATGCACCTAATACTCTAGTTTATCATCTAGCATAGTTGGGGACTGATCATCACCAATCCTTTATAAAATTTCAACAAAAAATAATTTGAATATCTAACTACGAGAAAGGAATGGGAAGTTATTCCCTTCAAAAAACAAGCAGTGTACTCTTTCCATGTTTTACATCTCTTATTTCACTTTATGCAAGTTTAAATTTTATAGTTACTATTGAGTTATAATTCAGTTTCTACTATGGAAATCATTTAATCTCTTTGTTTTAGGTTTAATCGTAAATCATGTCAACATCAATGCATATGGATTAAAACAACTCGATTGAAGATAAAGTATGTCTACACACTTCAATATCTTTTCCTTTAATCATGTAATTTTCATTTCATACTTAAAGTGGTGGAAAATGTGGAAAATCAAATTTGGTAATTTACCCTTTTGACACTATGTATTGCAATTTTTCTTCTTTTCTAAGACAAACACCCATATCCTATTTCCCTCGGTGCGGTTGTCATCTCTTATCTAACTTGATTATTTCCATACACCTATGTGTCAAAAAAATTCTAAATATCAATACAAAATAATAATTCTCAAGATCTTCTTTCTAGGATATAAGTTTCATATTTCACTGAGTTTATACTTTTCCAAAACCCCGTAGTTTGGCCAAGGTGTATAATCATATCCTGAATGACTTGCAAGGTCCTAAACCAACACATTTTCCAACTCTAATTTTGATGCACTATTATTTTTTGGGTATTTTTTTCCTCCTCGGTTGTCCTTATGATAATAAATTACCTTCAGATTACCCTACATAAGAAATTTAAACTTGCCTCATTTGAGAATTTGGCAATCTAGTGGGCTTCTATTGGCACACTCACTTGTAACACTCAAAAAAGGCATTCAATAATCCCTAAATATTCCTAAAGTTAACGTGCATTCACTAGGGAAATTTCTACTAAAATTATGAATCAATCAATCAAGTCAAGGATTTTATCTTCCCTCAAATCCAAACATGCAAAATTCTCACTTATAATTTTTAATAATAGCATAATTCTATTAAGCATGATCAAAGAGGTTCAAGTTTCCAACTAGATACATTTATATATATTACATGTTAGGTGGAGAAAAATGTTTGACTTGAGGCCTCTTCGTTGTAGTGTGCCAACATAGGTGGTTTATGAGGTGCTCCACAAACCTAACAATAACCTTCTTATAAGATCATTTACCCATGGTTAGGTTTTTAGATTTATTTAAATAATTTCATATGATATTGAGATTGTGCGACAATTAGATTTGAAATTGAAGTGTATTTTCAAGCCACCGAAGGACTTAAAATGTAACATGACCCAATTTTGAAGGTTTTAAATACAATAAAATAGGTGTGGGACCATTTTATACATCCTAACTTACCATATGGTCATGCACTAGGAGATTTGCGAGTTACGCTTTCAGAACCGATGTTTCTTTAGGATATGAACTTAAACTATCTCTAGTCTGTCTCCCCATATTATTCATGTACAAAATTGTATAGATAATTCTATTTATCTCATGTATTTTTACCTTATATGAATGTACGAAAATAATTAATACATTATTCTAATTTGGTACAATTAATGTTGGAAGTTAATTTATCATAATATATCCTAGTTTCGTAACCTTACTGAGACCTTTTTATTGTTGTGTGCTGCATAATCAAATCTAATAAATTTAAATGGGGTGTAAAAAAATAACATTATACCTTATTTTATAGGTTGGGAGGTAACCATTTAGATGTTACATATGTAGAGCATGCTAACATGTAGGATAGATGACTAAATAATACAAGATGAAAGAAGCATGCAAGTATCAAGATGTCACAAAGATAACCAATCATAAAGGGCATAATGGAATGCTCCTTTTATTTGTATATTATAGGTTCCTTACATTATAAAAATTCACAATAATTTATTTACAACATATGATGATTAAAAAGAGGAATGGTTATAATTTGTTTCATCTTCCAAGATAAGTAATAATCAAAATTCCTTTTTATTTTTTGTGTGGTTGATCATCTAGTTGTATATAAAACAAGAGTCTTTACACAAAGGTTGAGTCGAACTGAGATAGACTTATACATGCTATGTATAAAAGTGCTACATAAGTTCCTCATACAAGAGTGTCACAAATATTGGTCCTTTATGTTATATTATATGTATGTGATATATTCTACACATTTTTACCATGTTGAGTCTTGGTGTATTGGAGCCCAACACTAATGAATTTTTTTGATGTAAGTATGCAAGATGTTGGTTATGTTATGAGGATATAGAGGCTCTAAGAAATATGTAAATTCTCTAAAAAAAAGTTAATCAAGCGGCTTATCCCAGCTGCTTTTTATTTTAATGCCGTTGTTTTGTCTGAAGAAAATAAGTGACACAATTCATGTGCAATATTACAACAAGGTTGAATTCATCAAGACTTGTGTGTTTTCTAAAAAAACTACTAAATATGGAAGTGATTTTAAGTAAGATACATTGTAAAAGTTGTGGATATAAAAGGATGTGCAAAGTTATGAAAGTTTTGATAACTCTAAATTAGTTTATTCAAGCTTATGGAATCTATGAAGGTTGAGAAATTTCAACAAAATATTACATGATTTGCATAATTTGGGATGAATTTGCATAGGGAAAGCACCAAGGTGTTATAGGACTAAGTGTAATATGTTAAGTATTGGGAATGTTATTGTCACAAAGGAAGATACGATGAATGATTTATAGAGTTGAACTCTATTCTATGAAGTTGTATACTTTAAATGAGATAAATAAAAGGTAAATAAATTTGCACAAAGGTAGTAAACCACATGAATTATTGAAGAGATGAGCTATCGATGCACACTACTATGAGATTCTATAGGTGTTTGTTATATTATTTTCAGTATATATAAAATATATGAAAACTAAAATATGAAATGGTGAAAAAATATAGGATATGTGAGTTTTGTTCTTTCCTCATACAAAACTATAGAAGATATGAACATTCCAAAGTAAGTGTGTTGCATTAAAAAGGTTTTGAATACTATGAGATATGTGTGATGTTGTGTGGTACTTTGAAAATAAGTGAGTATAAAAGAATTGTGATGTGCTAATGTATAATATTTTTGGGATATCAAAAGTATGTATGGCATTTCTAAGAGAGAAAAATGCCCCCTTAGTGTTTTTCCTCAACTTGGGGTGGAGTAGTTGAGCTAAAATATGCCTTGGAAATTTTTATATCATGTGCTACCTCAAGATGTTTCAATCGATTGAATATTAAAATAAGGATAGATGATTATGATGTTTTCAATCCAAGGTGTTTTAATTAGATGATGCAATCCAACTAATATCTGTGTAAATATTCTAGGTATTCTTTGATATAGAAAGATAATATGTTTTCAAAAAAATATTCTTTCTTTATATATGTCCACATTATTAAAGACCTATGATGATATTCCCGAGATATGAAAATCATTTGTTTTCAAAAATGTTGTTAAGGTTGGGAAGTTGTGTAGGATATGTGCAAAAGATGCATTTTTCACATTTATATTTGGTTTCACACTAATCATTGATCATTGGCCCATTTCACTACAATTGAATAAGATAAGAATCCCTAAATGGTAACCTTTGAGTTTTAGTTCATATGAAAATTTTGGGACATTGTAGGGTTGGACATAATAGATGTTATGGAAGAGTGTATGAAAATGAAAATTATTTATAGGGAATGTAACAACACATGCTTTACTCTTATCCCAAATAATGAATATTACCCTATTTTGACTCCTTTAGGCCCATTTCATTGTGAAATTTGGTTTAAATTTTATTTCTAATTTCATGGCCAATAGGTTAAAGACAATTTAGATATTTTCATTTAAGATAAATGATGATTTATATGAGTCATACAATTCTTGGATGGTATTGTCATTTCCCATTAATTTATTTGCTCCATAGATCAAAATGGTGGGTCATGTATGTTCATCAAGCTAGACAATGTTAAATAGTATGACCTAGTTAACAAGGAATTTCTAGATCATATGTTATATTAATTCATGTTTTTACTGAATTCGAGGCAATATATCTAGAATTTCATTTCCACCCCATCATTCTTCATTTTGTTCAATGAATTTCTATAAAGGTTATTCAAATTTTCTTAGGGTATTTGGCAAGGTGATTCACTTTCTCTTTATCAATTGATTATAATGGATGAATCTTTAAGATAGGACATCAAAGGATCTATGTGGAAGGAATATTTTAGGTCATTTTATCAATGTTAAAATAGGAAATATATCTCATTTATAATTATTTGATGATGGTATGATAATGGCGAGTCTTTAAAGAAAAATAGAAGTATTTTTAAGGAAAATTAACAAATATGAGACACATAGTGGGAATATGATTAGCCCCAATAAATCACAAATATTATTTCTTAATGTCTCTCCACATGTAAAAATTTCCTTTCCTGTATCTTGGGGTTCACTTGTTCATAAGAATATGTCCATTTTAGGTTTAGAAATCAATAGTTAAAAAATTCAGAATAGAATTTTTCATATTAAGAGAAATAACTATCCTAAGTAGGCCTATATTATTTTATTCAATTTATGTTATGCTCTTAACCTATATATTTTTGTTAACCTAATCTATTCCCTTGTCATAAAATCATTTATAGTTCTTTCATATTGGTAGTAGGGTTGGCTTAGTTGGTTTCCATAACATAAGTAGTGTATATATCATTTAGGATGTCATTAGTAGTTGATCATCATATTGTGCATTTTATTCTTATTTTAAGGTTGTTGAAGTTTCCCCTCAAAGATGATAATTCATTTATACTTGAATTTTACGGTCTTATTTCCGTCATTTTGTTTTCTTATGCTAGTATCATTTTGAGTATCTATCTACAATGATTTCATTACAAGTGGTATCAGATATTCAATTTGGGTAAAAATTGACTTAAAAATCCAAAATTGAGGATTCACTTTTATATAGAAAATAATTGCAAAATTCTCTTCCATATTGATTGAATTTAATGGCTCATCCAAGGAAGAATCAATCCAAATTTAAACTTTTCTTGATCTATCTAACATAATTTATTTTGATTTTAGGGTTTTTCAAAAATTTATTGAATGAGTCATATTTTTTTAATGATTTTTTAAATGTTAGAAATCTTGGGGAAAATTTAAGGTTTTTTCTCTATGTTTTTAATTTTGGGTTGCCCACATAAAAAATCATTTGGTCAAAGTTGAACCCCAAATACCAAATTGTCAAGTCTCTTATACACTAGGGAAAATCCTAATAAAGATGAGATAAATTTTTTTATATGATGTATTCTTTGGTGGTTGAAAAATTGTGACTCCTTGAAGAGAGTATGTAAACCATTTAATTATAAATGGCTAAAGAAAGATATTTGGATGAAATCAATTAAAAATTGAATACTCTCATAGATGTCGTCAATAATATTTTAGCATCACAACCAACTCAATTACAATTATAATTTTTGTGTAAGTTGGGTATGTGTATGTTTAAGGGAAAGGATCCACTCATTTAGATCAAACAAATGGATAATTTCTATGATATACATAAAATATCATGTGTACAAAAGGTTATTATGGAATCCTTATATCTATAACAAAAAAATTTCACTTTGTATTGATGGTTTTGTGCTAAAAAAGAAGAAGGCTCTCAATGTCAAACAAATAGGTTTTATAAAGGAGATTCAATGCATTGTAATAGAAGTGTGGTAGATAAATAGTTCATTCAATTGAAAAAATTGTAAGAAATAGGGTCATTGAGGTATTATATTCATCATTTCCAAATCCTTTATTTTCACATGGAAACAATTAGTGATGAAATTTTGAATGACCTATTTCAGGGTGGTATCAAGTATCACATTCAACATGAGGTATAAATATTTAATCCATTTAATGATTTTAATCTATTATAATGTAAGACAACACAAAGGAAAAAATATTTTCCAATGAGAGGAAAACATTCAATAACATAAAGTATCATAGCATCATGACACCATCATTCACTCATCCTATAAAATTGAATCCTCCAAAAATAAAAGAGTGAAGATCAAAAGGATTGTACTACAACTAAGATATCAAGTACATCCCAAGACATAAATGTGTTGAGAATATAATTGTCTACATTGAAGGTGCTAATGAAGAAGAAGAGGATGCAAAAGTGGTATGTGAGTTCGAGGAGTATCCTAAGGAAGGATCAAAAGAGTATCAACCAATTATTTACTTCCATTAAGTTTAAAACTGATTATCACTCCACAAACCAAAAAGGTGGTTTTTTTAAAGAAACTAAGGTGACAATGTTAATTAAATCAAGGAGTACACATAACTTCATCAACAATAAGTTCACAACACACTTGAATTATTTCATTCATGTATCCCTGAATTATAATTCATTATTGTGGATGGTGGAATAGTTAGTTATTCAAGGAAATTCCATAGTATTGGGGTCTTTATCAGTGAATACAAACTATACTCTCATATGTTTTTCATTTCAGTTGAAATTTACATTATTCACGGAGTTCAATATCTCAAAACATTTGGAACTAATAAGATGAAATTTAAATATTTTTTCATGAGATTTTATTTATAAATAAGGAATTTCAAACTATGAGGGATGTTTGCAATGTATACATAGTTAATGAGCCATCTTAAAAAGAAAAAAATTTATTTAAAAAGGTGCATGTGAGTTTGTGTCACAATTTTTTCATTAGAAGAACAAAATAAAGACCTACAATTATTATATTAAGAAGTTTGAGGCATCCAGGAACCTGAAGAGATCCTTCAAACATGTATTAATAAGTTTCAAACTATAGTTATTAATGTGTATTTTATCGAATGGAATTACTTTTCCCACAAGCATGAAACATGGGAGGAGGAATATTTTTTTAAGGCGTCAAGATTTAGGACATGTAGAGGAAAATGTTTTTCTAAAGGGGGTGGGGGAATTTTATGCCCTTAAACTATAACTTGTATTAGGATATGTTTGGTTGACTTGTGATTAACATAATATATTCCCTTGTCATATAATCATTTCTAATGCTTCATATTGGTGTTAGGGTTGGTATAGGTGGTTCCCATAGTGGTATTAGGGTATTTATAGGAGGTGGTAGTATTTGATCATCATATTGCACATTTTATTCTTATTTTAAGGATGTGTAGGCTCTCCTCAAAGTGGATTTCATTCATATATGAATGTTCTACTCTTATTTACTTTATTTGGTGTTCTTATACTATTATTTTGATTATTTATCCAATTAATTCCATTACAATATACCCTTGATTATATGCCCACATACCTTATGACGTTATTCTAAGCACCCATGGATGTGGTGGAAGGTATTATAAAACTATGCAACAACATTTCCCATCTAAGACTGGGGTAGATGAAAAGTAAGACGATGAGATTGATCTCTTGGGATACCATATGAACACTTTAAAATGGGGGTTTTGAGACTGGGAAATTATACATGATGAATAAATATTTTAGATAAAAATCCTTCTAGAGAATATTTTTTAATAAGGAGAAAATTTAGAATCGTTTACTTCATATATGTAAGTCAAATCAAAACAAATTTTTACATTATTCTTCATTCCCTCTCATATGTTCATCTTATTTTTGTCAATTCATTCACACATATCTTAATGTAATTCTCCCCCTTCTTAGGTAGAAAGTAGGAAATGGTGAAACTATATATTTCCACTAGGATGCATAGATCATGTCACATCCACTTGTCAATATTGATTTTTTTGTCCTTTTATGGATTATGTTTTTAGTTTGTGTGGTGATAGGATCATGGACTACATGAAACCTTTGAAGAATTGATAAAATGGAAGTAGATGGATTGGCCGATTATTTGGAGAAAAGATAAATTGACATCCAAGTGATGGAGTTAGAGATATCCCGAACCCCTTTGTAGATTATTTTCATACATTTTTATGGGATGGGTTTCCTTATAGGGAAGTCTCATTTTTATTTTACTTATCAAATAATCCTCAATATCAAGGATCAGTATTGAGAAAGTTCCCAAAAATTACATTTCGAAAAAACAAAGGCCTTTCTAAGGGTAATTGTTTTCTATAGGAAACATCACAATATAAGATAATCACACAAGACTGTCTCAAGTGAAGGGGACATATTGTTCCATCTCTATGTTTTTTACAAAAATAATGAGGAACCTAGTTGATGGGTCATTGTATTCTTCAATCATTTAACAAAAATATTTTTTTGCTAGTGTAATTATAAAACTAGGGGTGTGTGTCCTAAGTTGTATGCAATGCATTCTTATGTAACTCAGTTGTTTAAGTGGTTTCTTTTTGGGGGTTTGATTGGTGTGTTTCCCCTTAACTCTCTTCTAATCTATGGAAATGTAATGCTAAACTACTGAAACAACGTTGTTGTAATAAAAATGTGTTCAAAGGAAATACTTTAACTGAAATGGAAATGCACACACTAAATTAAGATAACATAATTGGAATAACACACACATGCTAAATTGAAATAGCAGAATTGAAATAAAACACACTAAATTGAAATAGCAATAAATAAATATACCAAAGCAAGGAAATAAGTAATTGAATTCAAACTTGAACTTATCGAAACCACAAGCATGCATGAAACATAAATCCTCCAAACACCTTGGTTGAGTGGGCCCTTGCTCTTCCTTAGGATGGAGGTACTCTTAACACCAGATGATATTAAAAACAACATCAACTATATTAATTCAAATAAGTTCCAAAACATATCTCCATCATGAGACTGAAAGTAAATACTAACTGATAGATAATCGTATGTAAAACTACTTTATCAACTCCCTAGGAAAGTGTTCTTAAGAGGGTATATATATAGACACACGCTTATTTAAAAACGTGCAAATATTATATATACACCAAATTCAACCAATAAAAACCTCATTAAATCTCATGAAATCCTATGATATAGCTAAAAATAGGATTCGTGTTTGTAGGCTTATTATGGAAGAATCCTCCATGATAACATGATGGCTAAAGACTTAGACTCTTTGATTATAAATTCTCATAATTTACAGCAAATGCTAATAATTATCCTACATACGTCACCACATTACTCATAGAATCGATTAGTAGGAATTTCTATGGTCAATAGTTTGCATGAAACAAAAACAAGAGAAATGCATCAACCTCACTAGGATATAGCTATACAAGACATCCCCCATGCACTAATTAACATGTTTAAGAACAAATCAATAGCCACATAGATGATATAATAAATCAAATAATGCACTCATCATCCCCCTTGCACTTTACCTTTTGCATGTCCCTATGCAAAATCATCTTTCCCTACTACTCTCGCCAAGTGTTGTGTCATGTCATGCTCTTCAAATTGATCTACATACTCTTTTATTATTCCCTTACACCCGAGTGTCTAAAATAATTTTTTCCCATTCTCAAAAGCTATCATGAGATTGGGAAACATTGTTTTTCCAAGTATTCATGGGACTCAAGAGAAGGGGTGGTATCACTTGTATTCCAACCCACTCATCATTGTATTCTTTTTCATTTTTCTTTGATAATTGTCAAATAATCTCAACAAGTGCATCTCCCCTCCGCATAATCCAACCGAGGTTTTAGGGGGAGATTACTTCCATTATTTTTAGTGGTAGGCTCAATGTATCCCACATTTTATCACAAGCTCGTAGTTCCTCACAAAAATGTCATTGATTGTAATCCTCAAAATCCCGAACAAATTTTTCTAAGACCTTCGAATTATTCTTCCCTCTACTAACCTAGTAGTAAAGAGACCTAAAATCTTTCTTCATAGACACATCATTGTGATGGGTAGGCTGGATGTAGAAACCTATAATTCAGGTTTTCTGATTGAACAGTTTTGTTTTCTCATTCCATACAATTTGGTTTCTAAGTAATGATTGAAAAGCCTTTAACTAAAATTCCCCCACAAAAAAATTAATGAAGAAATAAGGACATTAGTAACCAACATATTGTGAAGGTAGAATTCACACATCAAATTTTGAATCTTAGGAGTACATTTTGATAAATTTCCAAGAAATTTTTTCCATCAGGGGCCTCATAAAGTTCTTTACTACACATTCTCATCAATTTCCAAGCATAAAATTATTCTTGAATAAACATACTGTAGATGGAGGAGGGTTTCCTACAGGCTATAAGTTTGTAGGCCAAAGGACAAACAAAGTCCACAATAGATTCTAACTTCTTCTTATCACTTGTACTAGCCTCAATCTCTTCTTTAAGATTTTTATTTTCCTTTTTCAATTCTTTATTATGAAGAGATAACTCAAGTTAAATTGTTCCATACTTTGAGACCAATATCCCTTTGTCTTTTGAGACTGCTAACTTCTACCTTTAAAGTAGTAATTTCCTTAACCTTCTCTACAGTTATTTGTACAAATTCAGTTTGTAAAGAAAAATTAGTTTCTTCCATACCTTTCAAATTTTCTTTCAAGGAGGTAATTTAATTTGGTTATGCCTTATCACTTCATTTCCATGTGGTTCCTAGCCACCAACCTCCATTGCAATAGTTTCTAGAGCTCTAGTCGGTATTTTTGGTGCCGGAGGAATTTCTCGGAGCTTTAAACTCGGTTTATGGAGCTCAAGAATGTCTCGACATATCAGTTTTAGGGCACTATGTTACGAAATAGTTGTTGTGAATTCATCATCCTTCGACTGCTCAACAGGGGTCCACGAAGAACCAACCTCATCTTTCTCCTTGAGTGGGAGTAGAATCCTCATGAAATATTTCAGTCTGCGAAACTTTAGGTCGTTGTAAGGAACAAGAAATTCTTGGTCTCAATGACATAAAAAAATGGACTCAGGGGTATTTTTACCTTTGAAATGGTGTCACCCAAATTTCATCCTGAAATCTACGACTACTACCCTATCCGAAAATATTTCGTACTTATAAAATAATGGGTCGCTTTTGTATTTTTATTACCCGAAAGTTATTGTATTGCGTCAAGATATTCCCAAAGAGCCATATTATCCTTTTTCGCCAAATACCCGGATGCCCCAAATTGTTATATTCTCATGTCAGGATTTGTCATGGAAATTTGTATTTAATTATTTTGAGCCCCATATGAGGCTATTTACACTCCATTTTAACTCTCATTATGATTAAACATATCATTATTCCGCTGTACATGCGAAGGATTTTAACAAGGAATGAGTTTTGGGCTTTATTTGTAACTTTTGGCAATTTTTCGTGCTTTTGTGTTTTCCCGTTTCGTTTTCTGTGAAATTTCTCTAGAACAATTCCTTTGCCGTAAGCCCAATTTTTGGCCTCAGTAGGCTGGAGAACATATACGCATGTTGTGCCTAGAGGAAGTCACCATCGAGGTCTGGTTCACTGGGAAAAAGTGAAGTCGTGCACGGAAAAGCCCTTGCGAGGATGGGTGCATTTTTGGAAAACAAAGGATTTAAGCTACAATGGAAAAAATAGAAGCAACATACAAGGTGGAAATTTTATTGCCTACCTTGTAGGGTACTTAAGCTGCGAGTGGGAAAATTAGAGGCAGCATGCAAGTGGGAATTTATTGCCTGCCTTGCATGGTAAAAATTCCCATGGTGAAATAAAAGAAAAGTGACTTAAGTGAAATCACGGGATTTTATTGCCTGCCTTGTAGGGTAAATAATCCCATTGTCAAAAGTCAAATCACTTAAGTGGATCATGGATTTCCGGGCTGCTTTGCAGGTAAAAATCTCATTGTCGAAATTCTTAAAATAGAATTCTATTATGCAAAAAAGTGCGACCCACCTTGGGTGAATAATAATGCATTAAATAAATATTTGTTAATATTTATTCACCCAATTTTGGCACCCAGGCTTGTGGAAAAGTCAACAAAGGGAAGTGGACATAAGGAATTTAAAAATAGAATTCCAAAATTAAATAAATTTAATTTATTTAATGCAACCCCTTTTAAGAAGGAATTAATACTTTTTAAAGTATTAAATGATTATATTAATTCCTATTTTCAGTGGCTATGGTCAAAGCACACTGTGAAGCTTAAGTGAAGTGAAGTGTGGAGGATTAAATTGGATTAATTTAATTTATTGGATGGTTGTCCTTAAACATGCTATTTTTAAAAGAGAAGAGCATGATTTTTAATTAATTAATTGCCTTTAATTGTTAGGGCAATTATTAATTATAGAATTGTGAGGGTTATATAAGCATGGGCAGCCATATGGGTGAATTATTTAATTCACAGGTAAATAATTGCAGCCAAGAGGAAAAGTGTGCCCCCATTTGAAGAAGGATTTTGCTCAGGAAAGGTGGAAACAAGGCATTTGAAGAAGGATTTTGCTCAGGCAAGGTGGCAACAAGGCTAAAAGCTTCCAAATTTGGTGCATGCTTTGAAGGAGGTTGATCTTTGTCTGCATAATTGTTTGCATAAGTGTTACAGGTGCTAAGGAATTCATTACAGGTGTTTTTCAAAAGAAAAGGAACTTATATCAATGTCCAATACATTGAATATTTCCTTTGAATCAAAGGATTATCCAGATCTGCACTAGTTTTGAAGAATTCCGGTCAAATAAGAAGAAAAATAATTTTTCAGACAAAGATAGACAAAGCTATGGTGAAGAAAGATGAAAAAGAAAGCACAACGGAGTCATGCATCACTTCTAAATTTGTAGATATTGGAGACACGGATCTAGGCTCGGAACCTCTTGTTGAATTGATAGATAAATCCAGTAGGAAAGACTTCACTCATACGTGCAGGAGAAACTTCACTCATGCGTGCGATTAAAAGCAGTGGAATTATTTGAGTTGCATCTTTTCCATCCATAGCCCAGTTGCCAGAGTTTGTTATGCAGGTGCAGATCCATATCCAGATGCAAATGTAAATCCATATGCAGATCTAGATCCAGATCTCATAGTTGCAAAATCTTCCGGCACAAAGGCTTCATCCTCTTGTTTCAAATGCAGCCCGTGAAGAAGTTAGTGCATGGAAAATTCCTTCCAAGATCCTGTGCATGTGCTCTCATCTTCCAATTGAAGCCTTCATTGAATTTTCATTCGCCCGAGTGCTTTCGAAATTTTTAATTGCTCATATGAAATTAAAAATAAGGATGATGAGTTATCTATGGCCAACCTTGCATTGATGCATGTACAAAAGAAGAACTGCAAAAGCTTAAAGGATAAAAGAGAAGACAATGCGAAGGCAAAATTCCAGCTTGCTTCCAATTCCAACTGCTTGCAATTCCAGATTGTTTCCAGATCCAATTGCTTCCAGGTTTGAATCAGCTGCATGCAGACATGAAAAAGGACAAAGTCAGCTTTCCTCTTCCTTCTTCTTTCCTCTCGAAAAGTAATTGAGTGATCAATTAAATTATACAACTTAAGTGATTGGTTTAAAAGCCATTACTTGAAGAAGTCAACTACTTGGAGATAGGTGGCATGTGCAAAGTAGAAGGTTCTATTTTCAGTTGCAAATCATTCATGTCATGTAAAGAGGAATTCTAGGAGGGAGATTGCCAATTGTTTCTTTCCGACTTCCACATGTGCTAGTTCAACTAAAGCTTTCAACTTGTAATTTCCCCTCTACATTCTAAAAGTAGAGGAAGAAACTTCGAGTTAGTAATGAATCGAATTTGTAAGCGTGATAATCTTGTGTTCTAGAATTTGTCTTTGAACCCCGAGAGCAACTTGGAGCAAAGGAATACAAAGGAGCAGGTTTCTGGAGAACTTTGTGTCACGGTGTACTGTGTTTCTTGCTTTTAATCTTAGATCTCTTGATAAACTTTGTGTTATTTTAGATCTGGATCTAGAGCTGCCTTTGTTTTATAATTCTGTGTGTTCATATCTATTAAGTTTCTTCTATGTGCATGCAATTAGCTCTACTATCTACTAATTGGGATGCACATCTTCCCCATTTCTTCTCTATATTTCCTTTACTTCCTTCTTCTATAAAATACTTCCTTTCTTGAATAGTTGCTTACTTGCTGCAGAACTTCTTAGTTATGGTTCATGAACTAAGTGGTTAAAGTAAAACCCCTGATAGATAATAACACATTTTTATTGACAAATCTGACATGGGAGCCTCACCGGTTAAATGAGGGATATTTATCTCATGAATTCCTAGGTTTTGTGCTATGCAGAAAATCTAGCCAACAGAAACTTGCATGCACGAGAGGAAAGATTATCCTTACCAAAGCACATTACTCCATAGTTTCTCTTGAATGGAAAGGATTCGACCCGAGCTTAGGTTGAACACTCGAGAGATGATTCCTTCTTTATTTTATTTTGTTTCAAACTATCCCCCGCACTCATTTTTTTGATCTTCCTCTTAGGATTGTAAAACTCCCGATGTGAACATATTAATTGATAAGTCCCCGGTGCTTCAAATAATCTCTACCACCCCCATTGATGTACTTTTGTCCCACCTTGATGACCACTTCAGTGAGATATTCTAGTAAATTAACCCTAATTTTAGGTTTTTTGCAACCCTTCTTCATATGAGTAAGGATTTTTAATGTATCACCTCTCGAGTGCCGATGGATTTGTGCATCACAACTAAAATATTTGTTGACCAATTTAGCTACTTCTTTCCAGAGACCAAACAAACTCTCTCGCGTAATTCCCTTTTGAGTACCATAGGAAGTAAGGATCAATTCTGGAAGAGCTTCTCCTTCTTCATGAAACAGTGGTATTAAATCTTTGAGTGGGGCATTAGTCACAACTTTGAGACAAAAATATGGTAGGCCAAATAGGTCAACAAAAAATTAGATACTTATCTCAATTATTTTACCCTTAATTTGTGAGCAGGCTACCTCAAAATTATTAGGAACTCATCAACCAAATACTCATCAAAACCCTCAAATTTTCTAATAAAATCTAACCATTCTCACACTATAAAATACCTAAGAAATAACACCATTTCACAACCAATAGCTCTAGAGAATCTAGTTCAGATTTATTTTTCTGTCCCATAGCTAAATGAAGGTTGAATGGAACTTCATAGAAATGGTGAAGGATTGTGCAAAGTAACGTGAGAGAAATTACATACAACAGTGACATTAGAAGTTTGAATTATTTTTCTTAAGCTCTTAATTAGTAGTGAGTCGGTGCAAGTTTGGAAGTGGAAAAGTGGATTGGACTTAGTTCATATGGAAATATTTAATTCATCGCACAACTCACATCCTATCATCATGAATGATGATGCCACTTTTCCTTCTCATAAAGCCACTTGTCCTTCCATAAAAATGTGACACATGCAGTTTATTTTCTCATTATTATTCATTACACTCCACTCCTTGGCATGAGATTTTGATTTATATCCACAATAAGTGCATTGAGAATTGTGTTTTGATTTAATCATTTAAATAAATGTAATAGGGAGTGCTTAAAACATTGATATCCATAACAAGGAAGAATTCACTTACCATTTTCAGATTCAACTTCTCGATATATGTAGAATTCCACTTCCTACATTCATAGAATAAATGTGATTAATGTACATTCTAATAATTAACATTCCTAACCTTTATTGAAATCATGAAATAAACAAAAAAACTACAATATAAGGGGAATAATATTGAAAGCATGATCATATTCCTTTATTTGAATTTAAAAACAACTATTTCTGGCAGGAAGAGCCAAGCTCCTCCACTAAATCCATTCCTTCGCATAACAACATATATTTGGTGAAAGTATCTTTATCCATAGTATTAATCTATGTCCATTCATCAAAATATTTGTCCTATCTCCGTCAATTGTCAATAGTCTCACAAAGCTGTTACCAAAATCCTTTTTGATCTGGTAGGGTCCCAACCATCTTGGTCTCATCTTTCCTTTGAATCGTGGTACTTTGATTCAAATAGTAAGACCCAATCTCCTTCATTAAACTTTTTGTGCTTGATACAAGCATCATGCCGATTTTCTTTGGTGTTGAAGAATTTCAGTTTGTTGTTGTTCCTCCATCCTCATTTCATCTAGTTCATTCAGTTGCATTAATCTCTCTCATTGTGCTTCATCCATCTCAATTCCAAATTTCATTGTTATCCTCTAAGTCTGCAATTCAAACTCAACTGGTAACAATGGCTTCTTCCCATACACAAGTTCATATGGGGAGAATCCAATAGTATTCTTCTAGGTTATATTGTAGGCCTAAACTATTTTTGGGAGTTTTGGTACCCAATTCTTCCTGTATGCATTGAAAAATTTGGTTTAAATGTTCTCCAACTCTCTTTTTGTGACTTCCACTTGCCCATTAGATTGGGGGTGGTACGGTGATGATTTTTGATGCTTGATTTGGTATATCTCTAGGAAGGCTTCAATCATGTTAGACATGAATTGAGGTCCCTGATCAGACACAATGGCTCTAGGGGTGCCAAATCTTAGCATAATCATGTTGTATAAAATGTCAGCTACAACATCTTCATTGAAAAATTCCATTTCTTGAACCTCAACCCATTTCGTGACATAATTAGTACACACTAGTAAATACTATTTTCCATAGGATGGGGATCAAACGGTCCAATGAAATAAATTTCCCAGTTCTCAAATGGTCCTAAGACCAGCTAAGGGCTAAGAGGAATTTCCATGGACAATGTAGGATTCCCTATTCTCTTACATGCATCACACCTGCTGCCACACTTACTTCTTGACATATTTGTGAAGAGAGTGTAGACACCTATTTTTGGGTGTAACCCCTCTCGTCATCCCGCATTTACATCTCCTCCCACTTTTCTTTTGTTCTAAATCCCATCCATCTACATTTTAATTAATTCATGGTTTTAATTAATTAATGGGTTCTACATAACCCATTTAATAATCCAAATATTGTCACATCTCAAAAATAATGCAAAACATGGGCAATAATGCACCCATCCGACATCCCACTCTTAAAATTCAAAAAGAGAATACATTATTTCACCTAATATCCCCACCTCTTATCACATCCTTATCTTTTTCTTTACTTTAAGTCAAATTGTGAGCCCCGTTGAATCACATCACCTCTTTTAATCAAGGTTACTTTACTCACCCTGAGTATCTTTTAACCTGCAGTCTAACCTCACCATTAAACTATAAATATGGGTTTTCCCCATATTTGAAAGGAAGAAAAAGTTAGAAAATTTGGGTGAATGCTGAGGAATTTTAGCCATTTATCATAATTTCATTATTATTCTATCTTTGTGATAACACATTGAATATCCACGGTACTCTTCTTGTGATTTGATTCATGTAGTGAGATTCATGTTGCACACATCTAATTAATAGCATTGTCTGCATACTGGCATCTTTCAGGCTGTTTTGTTTATCAACTTGCATGTTATCTGTTTGGATTCTATTTTATCATTATTCTTATCACATGGGGGTTAACAGCCACTGAGGGGGTTAAAAATTCCTAGATCTTATTTTTAGGTAGCCCCGCATATAACATCTCTAATCAATCTCTCTAGTGTATGTAAGCTGCAGGTTTTCTAGAATCGCACCAAGGAGTTCGACATCAACTTTGTGCCCGTATTATCCATCGCCATCTCTAAGGATTACGCTGCCAAATATTAATTCTTAAACTCAAACTACATTGAATATCATTTCTTATCAACCTCATATGTAGTTATAAGGTCCTTGGATGTTCCCGATCATCGATTATCATTTTCAAACATCGTTTACCTGGATATGAAAAAAAGTGCTTTCTATATTGCTTAAATCTTACACTTGGTTCAACTTGTTGTCAGATAAAAAGGAAAAGTGATATACAGGTATTCTCCAGTTTTCCCTATTTCCTCTCTTCTACATGGTACTATCATTTTTTGGGGTGATTGTCAGCATCAAATTTCATTTTTGAATTTGGAGTAAAAAGAACTCCGTGCATTCTTCCTGATCACATAGTGTAACTAGGGGTTAACTTTACGCATCACACCTATCATCACACATTGCCTAAAATTTCACAAACTAATCAACACATCAAAACATTCCTTACACTTGGTTCACTGATTGGGATTTGATCACCCAACAAAAAATCATTTTAGACATTTCCCAGCCACAACTTACCTAAACCAAACATAGTTCACCTCCTTCTAGGTCCTCTTGCAACCATTTTAAACTTTTTTCTTTTATCAAAATTAAAAAAAAACAAAATAAATTTTTTGTGTGCCTCACTTATTTGGCTCGTCTAATAATAACTTTCATGCCAATAAGCACTTGATCTAGTACGAAGAAAATGGAACACAACCCCACTTCACATAATGCTTCATCTTAGCCGATAAGCATCCTAGTGGCTTCATCATCCATGTCTCTCCCCATGGCCCCCATAAATACCCATTCTCTTACCAATATATCTTACCCGGTACTAGTCAATCATGCTTCGATGTTAGACCAATCCATCCCATCTAGGCCTGCCACTCCGCCCTCTGTCAGATCAAAGCCTATTGGTACTTCTGTCTTCCCTCTTGGGGACCCAGAATTTAGAAAAATTCTTGACGCCAACCCTGTGGCCCTTCAAGATTATCTCTTAAGAAGATACATACACCTTCCTTTAGATGGCCCACCACTTCAGTAGGTCTATCCTTATAGTACTAGTTCTGAAATTCCTCATTCCATGGCCTTACATGATTTTGCTTCATCCTCCACCAACCCATCGGCACACCAAACCACCCAGGTAGTCATGCCTATTCCACCCAATCTTCCTCACATCAACACGACCATCGTGACTACCATCCCTATCACTACGACAACCCCGATTGTCACTGGTACTTTCATTCAACCATCCTGTGTGTCAAATCCCTTATCCGAACAATAAATTCCTTTTACGTCACAGGTCTATGCCCTTACTTCTCAACTTCCTCCAATGATACCTTTGCAACATGCAATGTCACTTCCATTCTATCAACCCATCTATACCCATATCCCCACTCGGTAGTTACCTTAACAACCTACACAATCTCAAAGAATCATACCATGCCCCTCCTATTTCTAACCAACACACATTCTATCAACATCCACCTTAACCAAAACCCATAATTTATACTCACCCATATCAAGTTCCTCAGACACCCACCCATTCACAAATTCAACCACCACCTTCATTTCTCAACAAGTAATTCCTAATGACCCCATGCAGACTTTAGTAAATCGGTTAGCTAACCTAGAGGCCACTACTTTAGGGTCCAAAGCCACATTTTCTTATGAGAAAATATGTAATGAACCCATTCATCCATCTCGTGCCAATAAAACCTTATCCTCCACACTGGGAATTGCCAAAGTTTTCCAAATTTAATAGTAAGGAGGACCCACAACAACATCTCTCGAGCATTCAAACATGTGTGTTATCTTATCACGCATGACCAAGACTTGATGCTTCGTACTTTCCCCATGTCTTTGGCAGGTCCTGCCTTAGAATGGTATAATAATATTCCCCAATACTCCATATTTTATTTTTCTTAGCTTGCATAATTATTTCTTGAGCACTTCTCCATTAATATTGCATGTAAAATAACCATCAACGATTTGTATACCATCCACCAATTCAAAGATGAATCCATCACGGATTTCATCGCATGATGGCACAATATTATAAACCAATTATCTTTTCCACTTCCTCAAACTGACCTCATCGAGCTCTTCATGTGCTCTTGCACTAAGCATATTTCATCAACTTTGCAAATCCAATCATTTCACACTTTTGAAGAAGCTTTCACCATGGCTCACAAGCTTGAGACATGTTCCCTAGAACAAGGGCATTTAAAATTAAAATATAATAAGCCAAAAATATAATTTGTCAGACCATCCACATTAAATGATAAGTCAAAGAAAAATTTCAATGTCATCATTGTCAAATCATCTCCTACCATGACATCTACTGTAGTAACTTAACAACGATTCACATGGTCAATTCCCAATTATACTTCCTTGGGAGAATCATACAACACCATCTTTGACAAATTAATAACAACACATTTGATCAAGCTTCTACCTATCCAACCAGTTGACGAATCTAGACCGAGACCTACATGGTATCGTGAGGACCATTACTACAAATACCATCAAGTCTCGAGGACACGACATAGAGAGATGTCAGACTTTCAAGGATTCAGTCCAAAGACTCATCAATCAAGGAGATATTCAAGTAGATAATCCAAATGCTTCACCTAATCAACCACTAGATATTTTTAAACAACCATTTCCAAACCATACACCCACATCAATAAGTCAAACCACCACTACTTCTACATTGCAAGTTCCCAATGCCCACACCATAAATACTATACATACTATGGGTATAAATTTAGTTCCATCCACATATATACCTTCTTCATTAATCACCATACCTACCTCACTAGAAGCTCCCCCTTTCTTCAACCCATTAACCCTCACCCCCACACTAACCTCAGTCCTATCTACGTTCACCTCAGCACCTCTTCCCACATCCACCATTGATTCCACATCTGAATATACCCCATACATTACATCATCTACATTTATTCCATCTTTACCCGTAATGCCAACCATAGACCCAATCCCAATTCTAGGACTTACTACATCAGTCATTGAGACCACACCCACATTTTCCTCCCCTCCTACATCATTTGAAGAACCTTTGAAAGAACTTCAAATGGATTCAATTGCAAATAATATTTCTACCTCGTTAGTGCAACCAAATCAATTTCCACCTTCCTTAGATTCCAATAAACAAATATTCCTTCCTACACCTCTATCAGTACCTCACTGGATCCTTTGGTAGAAATTATTGTCATTCCTCCCAAGGATGAAATCTCTCAAATCTTACCTCAAAATTCCCTTATACAGAAAATATTCTTGCTTCTTATAAACAATCCAACCCCAAATCCCTTCAACTAAAATCATCCAACACTATGAAAATCACGACTGGATTCCAGCCATCAAGACATGAACATACTCAAACTTTTTCCTCAACATCTGAATTATCTCAAACATCCACTCCTTCAAAATCCAAGATATTTTGCATAGACACAACACCTCTGAATGTTTTAGTTGAATCATATATAGAGGTATTCTGACATTTTTACAAATTTTTGTGATCACACTTCCACCTATTAGGGCCTTTGAACCCGGTAGTAAGAAGCCACCATGGTTTAATTCCAGCCTTTTTTGCACATATCATCATACCCCTGGACATGATATCAGACATTACAGAGCATTTCAAGCCATTGTTTAGGACTTCATTAAGGAAGGATGCATCTTTCCCAAACCAAACCAGTCTATTCCCTCCACTTTAACATCTACATTGTTGATATCATCTATTCAAATGTAAATGTCCCCTCATTCTTCATACACTTCCACAACCATGTCATCTCCAAATGAAGAACCTTTTAAAGAGGATCCTTCATTCTCCATCAAATTTATTCAAGTACCTCCTCAGTCTGGTTCACATGACCCTGAATCATCAACTAACCTAGTTTATACATCGACATCCCAGTTTTCCACATCTAAATCCAAGCCAAAACATCATCTTAAAACTCATAAGAGTTACCTTCTTTTTGACACCTCGATTGGATCCTACGTAGACATCCTTCAACATCTAATTCAAACTTCTACGATCATGCTTCCTCCTATTAGACATCGGGATCCTTATAGCAGTAAACCTCCATGGTTCAATCCCAATTGCATTTGTGCCTATCATCGTGTTCCGGGCCATGACATTGAGCAATGTAGAGCCTTTCAGACCATCATCCATGACCTCATTCAGGAAGATGATTTCCTCAAATAGGGGAACATACTTCCCCATCCACAACGAATATAACTCATATTTCTACATCTGCATCCATCGGGTTTCCTAACATCCCCATCCACATCTATTCCCTCTTTACCTATCATACCATCTATTGATTCTCTCTCAGTTCCTCTTTCCACCCTTCTAATCATGCCAAACACATCATCCTCTTCTTCCACATCATTTTTAGAATCTTGGATAGAACCACAACGTATAAAAACTTCAGATAACCCTCTCATCTCATCTACAGATGCCTCCACAACAAACCCACCTTCATCAAACGTCACCATGAAAACGCTAATCTTTCCACCCATATCAACTAAAACACAACCTTTAGATCCTTCGAATAAAATTAGTATCATCCCTTCCAAGAATGCTCCTTCGCCACCCAAATATAAGATCCTTGGTACACTTCCACAATGATCTCTTGTGTGTCCCCAAAAGAAGATAGACATTTTTCCAATGAATACCAAATATACATCATCTATTTTGGGAAACATCAATCTCCATCTAAGGCATCACAATCACTCCACCAAACCAAATCAAAAACATCCAACATTCCCTCAAGATTCAAATCAAAATTGTGGAATGACATAAAGCAATCCTCCAAGATAGCTCATACAACCACATCCCAAGCAATTTCATCAAGATCTACATTAAAGGATTCCCGAGAAAATACATATACTAATGTATCAATTGAATCATATGTAGAAACCCTTCAACACTTATTACAAATTTCTACCATTACGCTTCCACCTGTCAAGGAATTTAACCCACATAGTAAGAGGCCATCGTGGTTTAATCCCCACCTCAGTTGTGCCTACCATCGTACCCCTGGGTCATAGCACTGAGCATTGTAAGGCTCTTCAAACTATCATCCATGATCTCATTGAAAGAGAAGACCTTTTTGAGGATTTTCCCTCTACCATTTTATCCGCAACTAATTCCATGTCTATCGAAGTCTCTAAGTCTTCTCCTCCATCCTTCATTAACATCTCTCCTTCACATGTTATTACTCATACAAAAGGTCCTCCCTTATTCATCAACACTATTTTCCTATGATCCCCAACGCATCTACCTAATCATCCACATCTAATTTTCCTACAGTAATACAATCTCTTTCGCTAGGGAGTCACCTCCCCTCATCCTTATCCGATTAATGCATTTCATATCTAAACAACTCTCCTTTCATGATGGGATACTTTAATCCTTGACATTTTTTTATTTACCTCATCCAAATACATCCAATCTAAACTAACCCCATCTAAATATTCATCTCATTTGAAGCCCACTTTTGTGGCCATTTGCATCGATCCCTTAGAGGACCATTTATTTTCATCTTAAGCCCACTATGGTGGCCATGTTTGTCTCTTCATTAAGAGACTATATTTATCTTTTTCATTGAAGTCCACCTTTGTGGCCATGATTGTGTCATCAAAGTCCTCCTTTGAGGCCATGTTTGTCCTGCTAATAAGGACCATATTTTTCACCAAAGTCCACCCTTGTGGCCATGTTTTATCTCGATGGGACGCATATATTTCTCTTGTTTATTCACTTTTAAAAGAAACACATAGATTCCATCTCATCTATCTCACGATGTTCTATTTAATCCATTCCATATTTTTCAAAAGCCACCATTGTGGTCATAATTTCCCCTCCATTGAAGCACCATCTATTCTTCTTGTTAGGGATGCATATTTTTTCTTCCCCGAAAGGATACCACATAGTTTTACCTTCACTCATCCTCTGAAAATTCTTATCGGATCTAGGACGCAGTTTTAATCAAACATAAGTATGGGTCAGGGCTTATCGCTTATCTTCTCTTGATGGTAAACTAGAGATTGAACCCCTTAATGCATTTCAATTATGGCCATTCTATTGTTAATACACACACTTATGAGCATAATCCTATCTTTAGACCATGTCTTCACCATTATCCACTTCCCTCTATCATGGTAATGATATGAATTATGTGGTCTACCATCACTACTTTGATATGACCTTGAATATGAGTACCATGGCTCTACTTATAGCATATTCATTATGGATAAGTTCTCCCATTCGGTGAGAACCCCGTAATCATTACATCCATCACCCTCTCATTCTCCTATGACAATCATGTAAAGGGTATCATGGTGTCTCCTATACCATCATTATCCCCTCCTAATTGGTTTACTTTGCTATCCCCGACTCTCCCCATGTAAATCTAACATCCACGCATGTAAAAATAATTCAAAGTTATCCAAAAATAGACTGATCCCTCGAAGGACAACTGTGCATCCCAAACAAGAAATGCAAAATAAAAAGAAAAACATGCAAATTAAAATCAAAATTAAAAAAAGAAAAATAAATAGATCGATCCCTCAAAGGATGACTATCATTCTTGCCATCTATGTTATATATATATTAGACCATACCCTCGAAGGATGGCTACTCTTTTGTTATGACATTCAGAAAGCTTCCCGCATTGATCAACTTTCTTCTATTATTGTTCTTTCCCTTTCCCAGAGTTGGGGCATAGACTTAAGGAACACCACCTTTGGAGAACCTTCTTCCTACATACAAGTTACATCTCAAATCCCTCGTCATGTCGATATTAAGATTATGAGAATCTTTCATCCATATCTTCCTCTTGGTCTTTTGGTATAATCAAATCTCATTAGTTATGTACTAACACCTGCTATCGGCTGCAAGTGCAATGCTTTGAGTAGTACCTTTTCTTGTTTACTTCTTATCCAGTTAAAAGCATAAATTTCTTACATGGCCCTTGCTATGGTTATGTGACACCCATCTCATCAAAATCATCTTTTATTACAATTATGTTTTTAAATCAAATTTCATATCATTAAATCTGCATCTATATTTTTACTCTTAAGGATGTCCCTATTAATATCATCCATAAATCTATGAAATCTGTTACTGTTTCTACACACTCTCTTTAATACACTATTCAGTTTGGGAATTCTACTTGATCTCCATTGCAGTTTGTGAATTCTACTTGAGATTATCTCTCAAGTAGCATTCATTATCCGACAGCTTCTCATCCTCCACCATGACCAATGTTATCTTTCTCCATCCATTCTCTCGCATCGTCCTTCTCTTCTCTACAATCATCCACCAATTTTCTTTCCCATCGCTCTTATTTTTGTTTTTCATCTAACATTGACATCATCTTCTTCATCATCACAGACCTTTCATCCCTAGCTTGGCACATCTGCGTAACTCCCCATGTAGCACAAAAATCCTACTCAAGGTAGACCTATCATTCTAAACAAGGTCTCATTCGTAATCACATTTGTTGACCATTCCTTCCTCCTAGTCTCCTTTGTCAACCCAATTTTCTCCTAAAATCCACCCCATCTCATTCTCTCTTTGCTCTTCTCACCGACTTCATCCTTCTCCATTATTTCTTCGATACTTCACATGTCCTCCACCCGGCCATTAATTTTGTGTTTTTCTCTTAATGTCCTTTTACTAGTATCTATTCTATCATTCTATTTCCCTTTCATTCTTCTTTCAGCTTGATGATCCTACTTAACCACCCATTTCACGCAGGCTTCTTAATCACAATGCATCTCTTTCTTAAGATCCTGCCACTGTAGAAACTCCTCCACTATTTTCTATTCCATTGAACACTAGAAACATCTTCCTACTCCATAAATTTTTCTTAATGCTCTGTATCATCACTCACACAACATAGGCATCCTAATTAAGAATTCCCCTTACACTCTCCATCCTACACCACATACATTCCTCCATCTACTCATGTCACACTCCTTTGTTTCCTTTTTATCACCTCCTTTCATTTCCTGTTCCATTTTGGTATACACCGCTCAGTATTTTCATCATTCTTCTTCTTCTTTGGTGTGGCGATCTTACTTAAGAGTCTCTCTTAAGAATGATCTTTCTTCTTTCCTTTCCCCTTTACTTCACATTCCCACCATCCGTATTTTCTCTTCATTCCCCATAAACACATCCTCTTCCCTTCTCTTTTTTCCTCACACAAAATATCTCAAACTTCCTCAAATATCATCTCCATCATCCCTCATTCAGAAATCTAACTTAACCACTTCATACCATTTCTTACTATGTCTCGTTCCTTCATCTTCATCCACATCCTCATCCATTACATTCTCTCCTCATCATCCTCTCCGCACCATTCATTATCCCTCCTTTCTTTACTCTTTCCACTCCATTTTCCAGAATACTCCCCATATCTACCACCATACTTACTCGTCATTATCATTGTTCATTTAACATTATGTCATCATCATCTTCCATTTTCGTGCTAAGAATTATCAGTGGAATTATCCTAAAATTCATTTATCCCTACTCTACACATACCAGTTCACTCCTTTTTATGTCCTCCATTTATCTTCCTTTCTTTTTCTTTTGTCCCCTCCGATCATTATCGAGAGGATTTCTCCTAACATCCCTCCACTGGTATTTCCTTTCCATCTTCCCTTCACCTTCTTCAATATCTCTACTGTCTTCATCACATACTTCCTTTGCATCATTTTCTCTATTGTCCTCTCCTCCTTTCTACCCCTAGTTTTCTCTCATTTCCTCTGTATCATCTTCATCCCCTCTTCTCCTTACACTTTCATCCTACTTCTCCATTGATAACCTGACTCACCAGCATTGTCCTATATTTTTAATCATCCCACCATCCACATGCATTTCCATGCATTCTGTTTCATATTCTTTACCTAGGTCTTACCCCTAACACTGGGATTCAATTCCCTTCCTATTTCAGCTCTATCATCTCTTCTTTCCCTCTATTTCCATTTCTCCCATTACTGAACTTCTTTCTCTACCACCCCTATCTTATTCCATCTCTATACATCAGTTCTTTTCCATTCTTTCATCTCCTATATAGTCTCCTAACTCCTCATGGTTCCTTTCTTTCTCTTTTCTATTCTACTTCCTCTCCCATCTTCTTTAACTTCATCTTCTTCATCTCCTTCATCTTTCCATCCTACTATTCCTATTCATCTCTCCTATCATCCTTCTCTAATATTCTTCACCTCTTCTCCTTCTCATCTTTTTCATCTCTTTCATGATCCATTCTTTCTCTCCCTTTGTTTTTGATCTCCATCTCCTTTCATCCCCTCTTCTGTCATTTTCTTGTCTTCTTCTTTGTCCTTCATCATTTATTTCTTCCACCATTTCTCCTCTTTATTATATTTGTTGCTTCTTTACTATGATATATCTTTGTACATTCACCTTCCCTTCTCATCTCGTCTTCTTCTTGTTTAAACTTCCTCCTTCCCTTCTTCTCTTGCTCTCTTTCTCTATTTTATTTTTCTCCAGGTCCCTCGTACCTTACCTATTTATTTCCCCCTTATCTTTTCCCACTACCTTCTTATTAAATATCATTCTCTCTCTTTTGTGCTTTCATCTATCTTCTCACCTCTCTTATCGTCCTTCTCTACTATTTGATTCCTCTCCTCCACCACGTCTGCTCTACTCCAACCATGTCCGCTTTCTCTTATCTCTATCATCTATCATCTACATCTTTCATCCCATCTTCCTGTGACATTTTTGTCTTAGAGGATACCATAACGACCAACACCTATCTGATCTTGTTCTCTTCCATGAATATTTCCTTTTTTGTTGCTTTGTCGCTAAAGTATCTTGACTTCTTATCCTACTTATCAAACAAGTGGGAATGATTTTTCTTTTTCACCTTTTAGTTTGCTAACACTTATGCATCTTTCCTATGAAACATGATTACCATCATATTTATCACCCTTTTAGGGCATTCTGTCTCACCTTTTATCCTATCTACTCATCATGTGCACATTTATGGTTATTCCCCTTGGGAATTTTATTTACACATCCATCTCCCATTATGTCATCTTCGTGCCCTATCATGGGGCACCTTTTTCATCCTTATACTTGTCGATGCATATAATTAAATTTATTTCCTTCTCATACCCTGTGTTGGGGCATCATTATCTTCATCTTCATCCCTTTTGTAGATGCATGATTTTTTTGCACGATTCCTCACCGACAAAGGATTTTGTATTTAGTTGTGCATATTTTCATGTTTTCCTATGACCCATTGGTCATCTTGGTTTACATCCATACTGCAGTGGTCTTCACCCACTGACTGTTCTGTATAACATTTTCGTATGTCTCTGTTAAGACTACAATTTTCCTCTACTGATGTGATATTTGAGTCACCACCATAATTTTTTTCATTGTTATTACGATCCTTTTTTTCCTGGGGCATATTTCCTTTTCTCATGTCTTCATCCATCCTTAGAAACATATTTCATCTAACCATTTTTTTGGTCTCATGGCTTGCTATCGTAAACTACTCAACAAAAAGGGTCAAATGTAGACACATATTTTTGGGTGTAACCCCTCTCCATCGTCCCGCATTTACATCTCCTCTCACTTTTCTTTTATTCTAAATACCATCCATCTACATTTTAATTAATTCATGGCTGTTATTAATTAATGGGTTCTACATAACCCATTTAATAATCCATTTAATAAAAATAATGCAAAACATGGGTAATAATGCACACATCCGACATCCCACTCTTAAAATTCAAAAAGAGAATACATTATTTCACCTAATATCCCCACCTCTTATCACATCCTTATCTTATTATTTACTTTAAGTCAAATTGTGAGCCCCACTGAATCACATCACCTCTTTTAATCAGGGTTACTTTACTCACCCTGAGTATCTTTTAACTTGTAGTCTAACCTCACCATTAAACTATAAATATGGGTTTTCCCCATATTTCGAAAGGAAGAAAAAGTTAGAAAATTTGGGTGAATGCTGAGGAATTTTAGCCATTTATCATAATATCATTATTATTTTGTCTTTGTGATAACATGTGGAATTTCCATGGTACTCTACTCGTGATTTGATTCATGTAGTGAGATTCATGTTGCACGCATATGATCAATAACACCATCTGCATACTGGCATCTTTTAGGTTCTTTTGTTTATCAACTTGCATGTTATCTGTTTGGATTCTATTTTATCATTATTCTTATCACACGGGGTTGACAACCACTAAGGGAGTTAACGCTTCCCGGATCTACTTTGTTAGGCAACCCCCGCATAAAATCTCTAATCAATCTTTCTCTAGTGTATGTGAGATACGGTGTTTTCTAGAATAGCACCAAGGAGTTTGACATCAACTTTGGGCTCGTATCATCCATTTACATCTCCAAGGTACTAAGCCCTTGTATACTCGATGTTGTTTTGTGTTTGTTGATTTCTCGTACACTCATCTAGATAGGAAGCAGAAACTCTAGTCAACAGAGAGGGAAAGTAATACCCAGCTCCAAGAACCTTGTAAATTGTCCTTTTACTGAATAATGTCCTCCTCTAGGATCATCATGACAAGTTATTAGTATGTCATATAATTTTTCCTCTCGAACACACCTGTGAAGAACCATATCAAGATAAAATTTAAATAAAATTCCATTACACCATTTGTATGTTGAATTGTTTTTAACTAATCTCCTTTGTTCCTTATTGGTAAAGTAAGCTAGAAAATTCCCTATAGTTAGGTAGTTTGCAAGATCAAAAAACCATGGAGGATAAGTTGACATCGTAAACAAGTTCTCATCTGGAAAGTGATCCTAGACTACCTCTTCTTCTCCTGAAACATTCAATCTCGAAAGGAAATCAACAACAACATTAGCCTCCCGGCTTATCAATAATAGTTAAGTTAAATTCTTGCAACAAGAGTAACCATCTAATAATTATTCCCCCTACTACTACTGGTTTATTCATCAAATATCTTATGGCCAAATGGTCAATATACATAAAGATTTTGTATCCAGTAATATAATGTCTGAATTTGTTCAGAGAGTAAACAATAACTAAAAACTCTTTTTCCGTAGTGGTATAAGTTCTCTCTATTGGGGTTCAGATTTTTTCTGATGTAATAGATGGCATACATCTAGTATTCCTCATCCTTTTATACAAGAACAACTCCCATGGTTGTGTTAGAATAATTAGTGTGAATATGGAAAGGTTGTCCCCAATTGGATCCTCTCAAAACTAGAGCAGTGGTTAACTTCTCTTTGATAACTTCAAAACCCTGATAACATTGAAGAATCCATTTAAAGACACAATATTTTGTCAGCAAATAAAAAATGGGTGCAAAAATTTTACTAAAATCTTGTATAAACTACCTATAATAACTAGCATGTCCAAGGAATCTCTTGATGTCGGTCTTATTTGTTGGTGTAGGCACTTAGTGATTACTTCATTCTTTTTGGGGTCAACTTGTATTCCTTTGGTAGAAATATGATGACCCAAGATAATTCCTTGATCAACCATTATCGGACATTTTTATGAATCAAGGAAAGTTGGAGTTTCTCACATCTAGTTGAAATTTTTTCAATATTGTTCAAACATTCATCAAAATTTAAACCATAGACGGTAAATTCATCCATGTAAACTTTGACACGCTTATTTGTAAGGTCTGCAAAAATCACCAAAACTAGTCTTTGGAAGGTAGCGAGGTGCGTTACAAATCCAAAATGGTAGAACTCTATATGAAAATGTACCTAGGGACAAGTGAAGGTGGTCTTATCTTGATAATCAAATGCTATACCTTGATTTTGTTATACCCACTAAACCCATACAAGAAGGAAAAATATTTTCTTTCCTACCCAATTGTCCAAAACCTGATCAATAAAGGACAAAGTGGAAAGTAATATTTCTTGGTGGTTTTATTAATTTCTCTATAGTCTATGAAAATTATCCAATTACTATTTTTTCTTGGGAACTATAACTAACGGTGATACCCATCGATTATCGATATAGGATATATGAATCCTACCTTTAACAATTTTTCTATCTCGGTCTTGACAATGTATTTAAGTGCTAGATTGATTCTTCATTGTGGCTTCCTAACAGGTTTAACATCCTCAGTGTAAATATGATGTGTGTAGATGTTGGGGTGAATCCCTTTCATGTCAGTATAATCCCAAGAAAAATATTTGGAATGCTTCCTCAAGATTTATACAACCCTAGTCTCTTAGTTGGCTTCTAAATTATTACCAATGGTAAACTCTTTTCCTATGTCAATAGTCACTTGTTTAGTATATTTCAAAATAGCAAGATCTGCATCAGAAATTAAAGAATTCAAGGGACAAACATGAGGTTGTAGCATGTGTAAAATAGTCATGTTTTCAAGGGACAAAACCTTGGCTAAAGGAAAATGGAAACCAGTGATTGTATGTTCTTCATGATAATCATAGATTTATTCACAATTTCTAATAGAAATGTCACTTACCTTGGTGATATTATCCGCTGAGTTTAAAACAATTATTTTTGTAGCCTCAGTTTGAATTTTTGTAGCCATAGTTTTGGTTTTCCTAGATGTGGTATCCTCTTCATCAGACATTGTGTATGACTCAACAATTTCTTCCATGTGATTTTTCACTGCAATGGTGGCCAGATAAGAAGAACTCATATTGTTAGTATCTGAAAAATCAACCCATACACGGTCACAAACATCCATATATGGTTGGGAAGGAGGATAAAGTGAAATATTATTATCTTTTTCCCATTCAAAATAGTAGTTTTTCTCAACCTACAATAAATGTACACGAAACACTAGCTAACCAAGGCCTCCCTAAGATGAAAAGGTATCCCAACTTTCAATATTTAGGATGTAAGACCATAAAATTGACAAGATACTCCAAAGATTCAATGTGACCATAAGATCCTCAATCACTCCACCTGTATAAATATAGATTGATCTCGCCAATTGAAGAATGGTATTGGTTGGCTAAAATCTTGTTAAAGAAAACAATTTGAACATATATATTGTTATAACATTGATGGAAACACCAAGATCTACCAAAACATTAGAGATTGATTGACCATTTATAAAAATAGTAATGACTAGACTCCCAAGATCCCCATATTTTGGTGAAAGAATCTTTCCAGCCATGAGATCAGCTAGATTTCCCTCCACTTTGACTGTTTTTGGGTACTTCCTCTTCCTTCCTAGTGTTTTTATGCAATGGATTCTAATGGTTTGATTTAACTCCAGAATGTCCCATATTTCTCTCGAAGTGGGACTTCAATGTTCATATTTTTCAGCTCCTAAACTAGTGTTGTTTATTCCTCATTATGTGTTTCTATCAACCGTTACGGGAAATGAGCTTCATGCACATTGTTTTTCCTAGTGGCTCATGTCTATGAAACATGTTCAGTTTCCTTATTTTCCTCAGGCATATCCTTACTTTTCTATAGTATCTACTCATTTTCCTCAGGTATTTCTGTGATAACAATAGGAGGGTTTTTATTGTCCTTCCAAACCTTAGCTATACATTATTAATGGCATTCATCTACATCATCTCACCCTATCATGCTTCATTAATTGAAGTTGTTTGTTGATTTTGGGGTTCAAGATAGGATAAGATGGAAGTTGCATTTGTGTTACTTGCCCTTACTGATAATTATGTTGTGGTGGGGGCATTAAAGCTTGTTGTTGTGCAAACCTCCTTAGTTTATTAGCATTCTACTAAGGTTCCCATTGTTTATTTTTTCATGGTGGTATATTAGTTGGAGGTTCCCAACCTTGATGATTGTATGGAGGCACCCATGGTGGTGTTTAGTCGGAGTTTTCCCCAAGTTGGTGGAGGAGCTTGATTGGTCTATGACATCATCCATAGGTTCTGAGTAGGTCGAAGGGCATAAGAAGACTGATTATTTGATCAATGCAGAAATTTTACCTCTGTATTTGATTTAGTTATAACATTTAATCTCTCTTTTAGTTGAGGTAGGAGAGTACACTGATTGGTAACTGTTATCCAAAATTCACCCCCCAGGGTAATTTTGATAACATGCATCAGATTTTTCGGCCCCGAGCAAGTAGATTGATTCAAGGCAAAAAATCATGTTTTTTGGGGTCCCTCAGCTTCTCTCTAACTCTCCCACCTAAGAAGAAATCCCAACAGGTTGAGAAAATGGAAGAAATGCAAAAAATAAGGTTGCAGGACTGTGTTAAGGCATTTCGGGTTTGAAGGGTTCGGGTCGTACTGAGGTTCATTGTACCAAGCTTGGGGCCGAAAAAATGAAGAAAATTGGCTAAGTCCTAGTCTAGGCGGTCTGCGGGATAGTTGGGATGTCGGGATGCGTGGGACGTGAAAAGCCGAATCGGCCGAAAGAGGAAAAATTGCCTAAGTCTTCGTTTCATGCGGTTCGAGACAATTGCGACAAAAGTACGCGGAGGACGCGAACCAGCCGATTCACAAACATGAATAGTCCATTTTAGATGGTTTGAAGATATTTGTCCCAGACAGTTTGGGACATCCGGGCCAAAAGTACGCGTGGGACACGAAAAGCCGAAAGAGCCACCAACGAATGGAATCTCACCACGTGTCTTCACCTCAAACAGGAACAAGGAAGCCCGAATCGGCCGAAGTAGGAGATTTTCATCCGGACATCCGAGCCAAAATTACGTGAGGGATACGTGGGACCGAAAAGGTGAAATGGCTGAAAAGAGACAAGGAGGCCCGCGGACGAATCAGAATGTGCCACGTGTCAGAAGGTTGAAAAGTTGCTAAGTGTTTGGCGCAAGGTAAAAATGTGCCCCTCAGGCCCGAACCAATAAAATAGTGCCATGTGTCCAAGTTTAAAGGCCCAAAAGGAATTTTCGGAGGATGAACCCGCGGATGAATCGAGCGACACATGTCATCCAAGTGGCACAGTGTGGAAAAGATTCAAATATTTTCCCACGCGATCCGTTTTGGCTGCTTTTTTCCTAAATCTTCGAGATCGCCATAACTTTCGATCCAGAGCTCAGATTTTTAAGTTCTTTATATCAATGGAAACCTGGTGAAATTCTCTACATGATTCCGGGTCAATATTTCATTTTGGTTCAATTTGGAGAGATAAAATCGAGAAACATCTCTAGCGTGTGGTAATGGCGGGCGACGTTTTCAACAACCACTTTAATGCAAAATACAGTTCGCCACTTTTGCTAGGGTTCTCACCTACCACCATAATGAGATGAATTAAATGCAACCTAGAGGTGGTTGGGGTAGATTTGGATTTCCTCTCTCTTCCCTCTCTCATTCTTCCTATAAATTGTAAGGAGGGGCTTCTTTCTAAAGGGGTTGTTCATCTTTTCTGCTCTGCTCTCCTTTCTTTTCTTCCCCAGGGTTGAAAATGGAGTTCGAACCTCCTCCCCTACTCTGTAATGGAATTTTTGCCTTTTACCATTAAAATGATGTTCTGTGCAAACTTCTGAGCAACAAAAATGTGTTTCATGATGCATCTGTCCATCCTTGCTCGTTTTTGCTTGTTTTCTTCTTGCCTCTCTTCATTGCAGGTATTTGTGCATGTTTGAATGTTCATTGCAGGGTTGGAGCTGTGTTCATAGCAGTTTTGATAGATGTTCAGCATTTTCCTTCTCTGGTGTATCACCATTTTAGTGTAGGCTTTTGTTCTTTTTCTCTTTTCTCTCTCTCCCTGTCTCCTTGGAGGTTAGATTAGGATTAGATTAGCTTGCCTACACTGGAACAACTTGTGGCAGGTAGTTTAGGAAGAGGAACCAGCCTTCTCTGGAGATTCCTTTCTCATTTTTACAAGTCCCATACTTGGAGAAAGGATTCAATGTTGTGCAATCACATTGGATGCTAGAGTGATCAACCTAGAAATCTGATCAACATCTAGGGGTCTTGTGAATTCACACTAACAGATTTTGGCACACCTGGTGAGACCTTAGAGGTCTTCCACTTCATCTTTTCCAGGTTAGTGTGTTCTTGTGAAGATTTCAGCCTTTGGAGGCACTTGCAAACACATCTGGCGACTCCATCTGATCGGTAACCCATTTTTGAAGTTGCAGACCTATTTTTCATTCATTCCCATCCATCCTTCTTTCCATCTGTTTCATTCTTTTCCATTCCATGAAGTTGTACAATCATGACTTCATTTCCATCATAGAACTCAAATTTACAACAATAGCAATGTTTCCCACCTCCAACGTGTTTTTAAATCCTCCAAATCAGCATTTTAAACAAATTCAAAATCAGCATACATACCCATATGAGCAGCAATGCCAAAATCAGTTTGGCTATGGAGCTTTCCAAGAGCAAGAGTATGCATATAATGAAGACCAGCGGATGCAAGATGATGGTCTGTTGGAAAAAATCCAAAAGATGGAGGCGAAGATGGTGCGATCAAGAGCAATAGCTCAAATGAAGGCTTTCGAATTGGTTGCAGACTCCTTGTCCATGGGGAGGCCCCTTTCCAAGACACTTCAGCCCTCAGGAGAAGCTGGACTTTATGATGAAGATGCTGCCCCAACTTGCACAATGGATAGCAGAAATAGAGGCCTATACACTTGGTGTTGAACAACCTTGTCAATGGGTAAGTTCTACACCATCATCTAGTTTTTCTCTTCCCATTACTCAAGCAACAACATCTCATTTGGAATTTCAAATTCTAGATCCGAGCTTAATGCTGCCCTAGGAGTTAATTCCATTTATCCATTCCCTAGTCTTCCACCTCATCTCAATTCTTTTGTCCCTTTTCCTTCCAAACAGTCATCCCCTCCACAAGAGCTAACAGAAATACCCCCTCCTCCAAAGAAACAAGAGTTTCTACCTCCACCACCATGAAAAATTGCCAAGCCATTTGAGTTACAATCCACTTCTCCTCTTGCATTCCCAAATCCATGTTGGGAGGATGAAAATTAGAATGCCAGTCAAGGAAAACAACAACAAAAAGAGAAGCCAAACAAAGATGAAGAAATTCAAAGTCTGAAGAGTTGGGCTCTTAAATTTGGGATGAAAAAGATCCCCTTGATGGTTAAGCCTTTAGAAGAGGTTGGAGTTGGAGAACAAATGGTGGTCAGGACTGATTTTGTTGCAGTAGAAGAAGAAGATCTTGCAGTCCCAACTTGTCCTCTAGAGCAACAGATTGAAGAGTTTGACTTGACAAAATTCATGCTGGAGGAAGAGTTCAATCAAGAGAAAGATTGTCTTCAAACATTGGAGGAAGGAGAAGCTGCTCCAAATCCAAAAGAAGAGGAGCACATTCTAGTTGTGGAGGAGAAAATTGTAGATCCAAGGGCTTTGAGCACAAAGCAGGCTATAGAAGAACCTTCAGTTCTTCTTTCTACTTCATCTCTCTCAAGTTCTAGTACTGAAGAAGAGTTTGATCTCTCAAACTCAATGTTGGAGGATGAAAGAAACCATGGTGATCAAGTTGCAGAGCAAGAGGAGACCATGGAGGAAGTTGAGCATTTGCAGCAGGACAACAATGAGGTAGTTTATCTGTCAGATTTGGAGGACTATTTTGATGAAGAAGAACCGGTTGAGTTTCCACCATTCTCTCTTTCATCATCCACATTCCAAACACAAGAGCCTGTTGTCATGGAGGAGAGCATTCATTTGCAGTAGCCTACATCTTATAGCAGCTCTTTGGAATCAAGATTGGAAGATTTAAATCTTCCATGTTCTTCATTGGAGGAAGAGAAAGGGCAGAAGGGTTCTACCATTGCTTCCACATCATCCATTCAAGAGGGTCTACAAGAGAACTCCATTCTTGGAGTTGAAAATCAGAATTATGGGCATATCAAATGGATCAGACCTTGCCCAATTAGGTATTTGGCTTCATTGGAGCCAAAGGAGAAGTCACAACCAGTCATGCTTGCTTCTGAGCATGAGGATGAGCTACAAAGAACCAAGGATCAGCTGTCATACCTCTCCAATCCAAATGCAGAACAACTAAAAGAGGTATTGAATTTACCTTCAGCTGATACCTTGATGATTTGGGTGGAAGACCAGCTTCTTGTTGATTTTCCATTCATCCAATCAGCCATGTTCAGTGCCAAATCAGTTGCATGGTTGCCAATTTTGAAGAAAGGAAGCTATTTTGCACAACCAGTTGCGGGGTTTGTTTAGCTTACCTTTGCTTCCAGTTAGAATAGAGTAGGTAGGTTTTCTTTCAATAAAAGAAGTGCTTGTGCACACTCTACATGTTCCATTTGGAGCATGTATGATTTTCAGTTTTGTACATAGTTTTTGTGGTGCTGGTTTTGCTCTTGCACAGTCCATTTCAGTGGGTTTCAAGTGGCTCAGAGGGAAGTTTTCAAGATATCAGGTTGATTTTAGGTTATTACTTATGACTCCATGCCCAATGGATGCTTCAAGAAACTGGTAACTTCATCTAGTAGGCAGATGACCCCACTGAGTCGCCAAATTGTTATCCAAAATTCACCCCCCAGGGTAATTTTGATAACATGCATCAGATTTTTCAGCCCCGAGTAAGTAGATTGATTCAAGGAAAAAATCATGTTTTTTGGGGTCCCTCGGCTTCTCTCTAACTCTCCCACCCAAGAAGAAATCCCAACAGGTTGAGAAAATGGAAGAAATGCAAAAAATAAGGTTGCAGGACTTTGTTAAGGCATTTCAGTCCGAAGGGTTCGGGTCGTCGAGAGGTTCGTTGTACCAAGCTTGGGGCCAAAAAAATGAAGAAAATCAGCTAAGTCCTAGTCTAGGTGGTCTGCGGGACAGTTGGGACATCGGGACGCGTGGGACGTGAAAAGCCGAATTGGATGAAAGAGGAAAAAATTGCCTAAGTCTTCATTTCACGCAGTCCAGGACAGTTGGGACAAAAGTACACGGAGGACGCGAACCGACCGATTCACAAACAAGAACAGTCCATTTCGGATGGTTTGGAGATATTTGTCCCAGACAGTTTGGGACATCTAGGCCAAAAGTACGTGTGGGACGCAAAAAGCTGAAAGAGCCACCAACGAATGGAATCTCGCCACTTGTCTTCACCTCAAACAGGAACAAGGAAGCCCGAATCGGCCGAAGCAGGAGATTTTCATTTGGGACATCTAGGCCAAAAGTACGTGAGGGACGCATGGGATGCAAAAAGGTGAAATGGCCAAAAAGAGACAAGGAGGCCCACAAATGAATCAGAACGTGCCACATGTCAGAAGGTTGAAAAGTTGCTAAGTGTTTGGCGTAAGGTAAAAATGCACCCCTCGGGCCCGAACCAATAAAATAGTGCCATGTGTCCAAGTTTAAAGGCCTGAAAGGAATTTTCAGAGGATGAACCCGTGGATGAATCAGAGCTTGACACGTGTCATCCAAGTGGCAGAGCGTGGGAAAAATTCAAATATTTTCCCGCCGATCCGTTTTGGCCTGTTTTTTCCCTAAATCTTCAGATCACCATAACTTTCAATCCAAAGCTCATATTTTCATGTTCTTTATATCAATGGAAAGCTGGTGAAATTATCTACACGATTCTGGGTCAATCTTGAATTTTGGTTCAGTTTGGAGAGAGAAAATCAAGAAACATCTCTAGCGTGTGGTAATGGCCAGAACTGACGTTTCAACAACCAGCTTTAATGCAAAATACAGTTCGCCACTTTTGCTAGGGTTCTCACCTACCACCATAATGAGATGAATTAAATGCAACCTAGAGGTGGTTGGGGTAGATTTGGATTTCCTCTCTCTTCCCTCTCTCATTCTTCCTATAAATTGTAAGGAGGGGCTTCTTTCTAAAGGTTGTTCATCTTTTACTTCTTTGCTCTCCTTTCTTTTCTTCCCCAGGGTTGAAAATGGAGTTTGAACCTCCTCCCCTACTCTGTAATGGCATTTTTGCCTTTTACCATTAAAATGATGTTCTGTGCAAACTTCTGGAGCAACAAAAATGTGTTTCATGATGCATCTGTCCATCCTTGCTCGTTTTTTTGCTTGTGTTCTTCTTGCCTCTCTTCATTGCAGGTATTTGTGCACGTTTGAATGTTCATTGTAGGGTTGGAGCTGTGTTCATAGCAGTTTTGATAGATGTTCAACATTTTCCTTCTCTGGTGTATCACCATTTTAGTGTAGGCTTTTGTTCTTTTTTCTCTTTTCTCTCTCTCCCTGTCTCCTTGGAGGTTAGATTAGGATTAGATTAGCTTGCCTGCACTGGAACAACTTGTGGCAGGTAGTTTAGGAAGAGGAACCAGCCTTCTCTGGAGATTCCTTTCTCATTTTTACAAGTCCCACACTTGGAGAAAGGATTCAATGTTGTGCAATCACACTGGATGCTAGAGTGATCAACCTAGAAATCTGATCAACATCCAGGGGTGCTGTGAATTCACACTAACAAGAACATGGTCATAGACATGACAAATCAAGCATATGTCCGTGACATCCAAAGGGAATTATCTCAAAGGATGTCTCTTCCTACATTTAGGACAATATATATCTATGGTTGATGTCAATTGTGATAGGATGTATGTTTTCATGTTAGCCATTTCCTCAAGAATTTCTAAGGTACCTAGGGCATTCTTTGATGTTTTTATTTTCCTTATACCTCCTCTTGTTCTAGAGTAACTCCTACATAACTTAGTAATATGTGCCATGGTGATTTTTATACATCATGTCGTTTAAGGAAAATTATCTTAGTGATTTCTACATTTAATTCATATCCACTCCTTCTATGGAGAAAGAGAAATCTATCAAGATAATCTTTCCATATTTTCATCTTCCTTTTGCTTTATTTGGAAGAAATATTCTCTCCTATCTCTTACCCTACATCAGTCTTGATATTTGTTTGAAAATCATGTCTCTATGTCCTCTCATGATCCCATGAACCACCTCATAGAAAATTATTTGAGGATGTAAAATCTTGAGTTTTTGGTTTTATGTTTTGTAGTCATATGCCTAGAATTTTTTTTTTGAATTCAAATAAGAACTTATCTAGGTCTTCTGTAGACATTCCTCGAAAGATAGAGATAATGGAGGGAGAGATGTTTTTCATGGGTGAATTCTCATCCTCATTTATGAAAATGGGATAAGTAAAGGTTCTACCCAAAGGTCGGTCCTCATCATTCCCATTATCTCTCATCTCTGAAGGTTGTTCTAGTGGTAGATAAGATGATGTGGATTGTTTATAAAGGCTTCTAGGAGTTGTATTAGATTCAGTATCAATTTTAGTTTTCCCCACTTGTTTTATGTTTGAAGATATTCATTGAATATTATGAGGTATAAATCTCACTTGAGCATCCCGTGGCCTGTGCATAAATATTGGTCATGTAAACAAGGCTTAGGAATCCTACCGGTTGCATAGATTATCTTCACTAACACCCATAGAATGTAAGGTGGATAGAATGGCCTTTTTTGCCTATGGTTTCCTCGAAAATGATGCCAAAAATGATGGGTCATTGTATTATCTAATCATTTAACCAAAAAAAATTTCTACCAGTGTCATTATAAAACCAGGGTTGTGTGTCCTAGGTTGTATGCAATGAAGTATTATGTGACTCAGTTATTTAAGTGGTTCCTTTTTGGGGGGTTTGATTGGTGTGTTTCCCCTTGACTCTCTTCTAATCTATGAAAATGAAATGTTAAACTACTGAAACAATGTTTCTATAGTAAAATTGTGTTCAATTGAAATACTTTAACTAAAATGGAAATGCACACACTGAATTAAGATAACAAAATTAGAATAACACACACATATTGAATTGAAATAGTAGAATTTAAATAACACACACTGAATTAAAATAATAGTAAATAAATATACCAAAGCAAGGAAATAAGTAATTACATTCAAATAAGCATTCAAACTTGAACTTATCAGAAACCATGAGCATGCATGAAACATAAATCCTCCAATCACCTTGGTTGAGTGGGCCCTTGCTCTTCCTTGGGATGGAGGTACTCTTAACACTAGATGATATTCAAAACAACATCAACTATATTAATTCAAATAAGTTCCAGAACATATCTCCATCACAGGACTGAAAGTAAATACTAACTGATAGATAATTGTACTTTGTAAAACTACTATATCAACTACTACGAAATTGTTCTCAAGAAGGTGTCTTTATAGACACAGTTAGTTACAAAACATGCCAAGATTATAGGCACCAAATTCAACCAATAACAACCTCATTAAAGCTCATGAAATCCTATGATATAGCTAAAAATAAGATTTATGTTTGTAGGCTTATTATGGAAGAATCCTCCATGATAGCATGATGGCTAAAGACTCAGCCTCCTTGATTGCAACTTCCCGAGAATGGCAGCATATACTAATCAAGTATCTTCCACATGTCACCACATTACTCATAGAAGCAATTAGTATGTTATTTTTATGGTCAACAATTTGCATGAAACAAAAACAAGAGAAATGCATCAACCTCACTAGGATATAGCTATACAAGACATCCCCCATGCACTAATTAAAATGTTTAAGAAAAAATAAATAGCCACATAGATGATATAATAAGTCAAATAATGCACTCATCACTAGTAGCCATAATCTATTATACCATCCTTTTTATTGGAAGGTAGGGGGCCTTTCTTGGAGAAATTCAATCAAAACTTGACACATCCTATATATGTAATTAGGATGATTAATCATTATAAAAAAGGTTTATATCATTAATCTTATCTATGATATTGTATTTTTACCATCTATAATTTATTAGACTATATGGCTTGATGGTCAAGCTTGTTCGACTTTGTGCTTTTGGTTTCTTTTTGTTGGATTTTGTGCCCTCTTCTTTGTTTTGTGTAAAGGGGTTTTTGGGTCCCTTCAAAACCAAATTTTATTACCTTATCTAAAAAAGAATATGGCTTGAAAGAAACGCGACGATATTAAAATACACTAGGAATTTGAAAGAATGGTTTTAATTGACTATTCAAAATTCCATCTTAGAAATTCTAAAGGCCCAAGGATTTATGGTGGTATCAAGATATAAGAATGAAATTGATTTGATGTAAATTCAGTTTGGTCAATGTATACTTAATAAGGGGCTTGAAGATAGTAGTACTATAAAGATAAACTTTAAAATTAAATTAAATTTTTATGGTGCCTCAAAGGGAACCTAGGTCTCAGTCAATTGCATTACGCATTTTGTCACCATATTTATCAACATATTATAATGTTCTCTTTACCTATTGGATGTGAATACAATAATGTGGTTTAAGTTAGAGAACTTATTAAACGCATCCATATTTCCCATTGAAAATATTTGAGAATATTTATTATTGAAGTTGACTCATAGATCATAATCATTTTTACTAATGGACACATTATATATGATTATCAAATCAAAGCAATATTAGATGAAGTGATTTATATATGAATAAATATATAGTACAGATATTGTTCATACCCAAAGATATGATAATCAAGTGGAAGATTGGAAGGATAATTAATGGGTTTGCTTGAGTAACTCCATCTATAGGCCTTACAAATTTTAGGAACCCCCTTTCCCTAAGCTCATGCAAATATTACTAGGGTGGGATGCTTCCAAACATTTGTGTAGATAGTAACTTTATTAATAACCTATGCCTTGATAATTCCACATCCTTTGTATTGTGACCTTATCCCCATTTCCCACTTTGGTATTTCCTCATATAAATTTTTCTACCTTTCATTCATAATGGTTTTTAAACTTCATCATATGGTGTGGAATTAATCCACCTCACTCGAGATCAGATCTGTCCTCAATGATGGTATTTTTCTCCTCACATGCACCCCTCCAAACGTTTTTATTTTTTATTGACTTTATTATGCATGGACTTAAAAATTCAAGGTGGTGTAATACATTGGCGTGAAGTTGATTCATCTCATATTGTCTTCTACTCATGCATGATTATCTTGACCCGTCACTTGCTTCCATATCATCTCCATAGTTTTTATTTCCTTGGAAATAGAACATTTATTAATTTATATGGGAATCATTTCCCTCATGTTGGTAGATATTTGTTTTCCAAGATGAGTTATCCATGGTTATTAAATTACAACAAATTATTTGAGTATATTTTGTAGGAATTATGAAGGAAGGAAAGAAATATTGAGAATGCCTCATCTTCCAAGCCTCATGTTAGTAAGGGAGAATAAATGGATACATATTGTATGAGTAAATTCATGATAAGGAAATATGCATACTATATTGATCAAGATAATATGAACCCATGCTTTTAGTTTCAAATAAATGAATTTTAAAAACCAAAATTGATGAAGTGAAAATCATATACATTTCTAAGATCATGAAATCCCTTATGTCAGATCCAAAGTGGTCTCTTGGTTGTAAGAAAACTTTTAGGTATCATAATCAATAAGTTGTGTTATTATTATTTCCAATTTTTTTAGGACCTATACCTTACATGATTACCATTGGGATATTGATACTCTACCACACAATAATTTTGTAAGGTCATGACCATTTACATGTCGTATTTGATAATATAAGAAAGCTCAAAGAGTTAAGAGTTTCTTGCGGGAATGTTTGGTTTGGATTGTTTTAATGATTGTGTGTTGAATTCTCCACTATAATTTTCAAATGAAGAGAATGATAAAAATTAAATGGATGTGGAATAAGAAGAGCATGGATAATAGGTCCATATGGCTTATGGTGAGGATATAGTGCTAGGAACTTTTATTGTATTAGATTAGGCTTTACCCAAGACTTGATGGGTTCCTTTGTAATTTTCCCTCCCGATAAGACTCATATGAGGATATGGTGCTGAGATATTTTATTTTTATTTTATGTTTGACCTAATACTTTAGGGGAGGCTATGAAATTTTCCCTCCCTGATAATACTCATAATTTTCATAAATAAATGTTGGAACTTAGAAAATTTTATTTATTAAACATATGATGTATTTTTGTGTATACATATATGTATATATGAATACATGTATATATATACATACATACATACATATATATATATATATATATATATATATATATATATATATATATATATATATATATATACATATATATACATATACCTATACACACACACACACACACACACACACACACACACACACACACACACACACACACACACACACACACACACACACACACACACACACACACACACAAAGTTTTAGTTACTCTAGTTTGGATTTAATGGACCTCAAATTCTTTATCACTTAGCAAACATAGTATACAATATGTTCATGTGAGATCTAAGTATTTTTGTTTTCTCAGTTTGTACACATTGCAAGGTTGTTTATTTTCACACACATTTGAAAGAAAAAGGATTTGGTATTATGAAGTGATTGTTATTGTGAACTATTGAAGCTAAATGATAAGACTTGTCACATCATTGGAATTTACAAAAGTGATAATTTTATGAATTTACATACATAATATTTTCCTTCTTTGTATTTTACCCATACTCAATAAGACCTAGATCATGCACTCTTAGTGTGTTCTTTTGAGGTAGTTATTGATTATGTCTTACTTTACACTTTCAAACTACTGGTCTTGATAAATATAACTTTGAAATGATATAAAATTTTGTTGGGGTTGAATTTTAAAGATTTATATGCTTCACCTTTGATGATAAATATCTCCCTTTACCTCTTATTATGTGCATTCATTGAGTATATTCTTAAGTTTTTTTTTCATTGTATAAGTCCTATCCTAAGTTATCACTATAGAAAAAAGATAAATCATGCATTTATTAAACAAAAGAAATATACAATTCATGGATGTATACATGAATGGAATTAAATATAGGAGATAATAAGGATTTTTTTCATGAATAAAGATATACAATAAGCTTTAAAATATATGTTTGGAATATCCACATGAGGATAAAACAATCAAAATACCAATTAAAGGATTTAATTCAATCATATTTTGGTGGATTTGAAATCAATTTTATCTTTTATATTTGAATATCAAAAGAAACTTGAGTGAATAATTAAAAGAATATTTTATTCAATATAAATATGGATATTATTATTTGATGATAATTATAGAATTTCATAGCTAGTGTTTGTACAAACGTTTTGACTTCTTATTTTCTTCAAGATTTTTAATAAGTAGATATAGTCTCTTTATATTCTACATTAGTACTCTTAGAATTTTATTGAGTTCATGTTTTATTTTACAACACTTCTTATCTTTATATTTGAAATTCATGCAAGTGTTCGAGTACCTCTTGAGAAATTTCAAGTTTATATCTTTTTCATCAATAGATAAAAAATTGGCGTGCCTTCAATTTTTTATTGTTCAATAACCTCATTTCTTATTTCATCTTATTTTATTACCACTTAGACATTCTTGAACAAATTTTTTTGCATATATAAGATTTTTTTGTTTAAACTCGAATAAAAGATAAAATAAAACCCATTCTACTACATCACCATATTTTTAGTATCATTTCCCTTTCATTTTTCCCTTCTAGATTTTGTAGGGCGGCATCATAATAGGCTCAACAAGTTATCTCTAGAGATTGTAATTGTTAATAAGTATCCCCAAACCTAAGATATTTCACATGAAATAAACTATAAATATAAATATATTAATAGTTTTTACAAGCCTAATGGGACCATATTTGTTGGATTTTGGTTTAATGGTTTATTTTAGACTAAAAATTATGTTTGTATGAGGTTTTACAGCTACTTGTTTATTTAGAAGCTTGGTTTTCCATATTTTGTAATAAATTCAATCACTTGGTGAATCTTCTCAATAAATTACATAATTCTGTAATTTATTATGTGAGTGGAAAAAATATATAGTATTAAATAGAATTATATTAGTCAATTCTTATAGTTATCTCTCATAAGAAAAAGAGTTAGATTTGTGAAAATACATGTTTATCCTACTCCCAGGTCCAAATCCAATCCCTATAGTAGAAATCAATCCCATATTTGATAATATTTTTCCTCTTAGAGTTATCATGGCCCTTTATAAATTCAATATTTTTTCTCATTCAATGAAAACTCAATCAATTTTATCTTCTAGCATATAATCCTATCCTAGTCAACCCATAACGCACTTCCTTACTTCACTAGTAAAAAATAGACTACCCCCATTTTTTTAGATAAGGTAAAAAGATTTGGTTTTGAAGGGACAAAAATCATGTACAAAAAAATGATCTAGACAAAGAGAAGCCACCAAAAGAGAACACAATGAACCAAATCAAACAAAATTTACCAACAAGACACTCCAGAGAAAGGCACGACCCACACTAGGTCTACAAATTTATATATATTTTACGATAATACAGAATAAAAACCATGGATGCAAGAGAAGAAAAACCAACATATAACCCATATATAAGGGAAGACAAAGTGCCACCATCATTTCACTTTGCAAGTGGAGGATCTGCTTCTAATCCTTGTAGTAGGCCCCATATCCATAGTTCCACCAAGCTCATATTTCCAAGAGATAGCCACTTTTTAAGGAATATTATAGATGGGACAATTACTTTATATTTCCATGAGTTCTTTATCCTCCAAGCTTCTCAACTCCAGTCACATTTTATCATTACCACCCAAGATTCAACCTTAGCAATTTAATCTTGGAGGATGGAAATACTTTGTTCCTACATAACCATTTCCACATTCAACCCTCCAATTATTTTATTCTCCACCTCAATTTTTCTGTGACAATCCCTAATCTCTTGAACACTATTTTTGTTAACTAGGAGGATTGAGTCATCCGTGGACTCAACCATGAAAATCCCGCTTCTTAATACACAAAGTTTTTATCCCTCTCCTTACTATAAGTGATTTCCCTTGGGATTTATCTCATTGTTTTAGATTGTAGAGGATATTAGCAATGTCATCCCGATTATCCTATGGCTCTCCTTTTTAATGTGATTCATATGCTCAACAAGGGTTTCATTTTTCAAATCCACCTCTATTTAGATTGGGGGTTTGGTGAGGACCAAAGGTTTTCCTTTCTGGTACATTAATAGAATAAACTCATGATGCAACAGAGTTTAAAATTTATCATTTTGGTAATGTTGATAGAGGAGGAAAGGGATCTAAGGAGAAATAAGAAAATTTTCATTTCTTGGTTCCTACACTGTTAATTGAGGATACAGAGATGATAGGAAAATATCTTTCTAAATTTTCCTTCCAGGGTGAGGTACTTCATTACAACTAAGAAGACATCCATCCAATAATTAAAGAGGTGGATTCTAGCTATTCCATTGTCAAACATGAGGATTCTTTCATCTAGACCAAATAAAGTAGAAATTTCATGCCTACGCTTAGTTTTATCCTTAAAAAGTTTAAGGACTTCCAGGATAAGCCCATGGCCTAAGTTATAGACTCTTTAGTGATTGTAATATATATACCCCTCATTTTAACACACCCACCATCAAAATAATTTCCAAATTCAGTAGTAAGTTGGGGATCGTTACCTTTAAGAAGCTTAATGTAATTAAAGAAGCCACCTCTACTTAATATCCTCCACAGGGGTAGCATGCCACTTGATATGCAGGGTAGGTGATCAACATGGTATGGAATCATTACCACCCATTTTGAGCTAGGTACTCTGCATAATATTGAGATAAATAAAAAATGAACCTATGTTCCAAAACAAAGAAAATAAGCAGCAGTTGGGGTGATTAATTCCACCCCCAAAATAATTAATCTTCCAATGAGACCAATTACGTAAACCTTAGAGGCCATCATACCAAATCTCAAGATGTCTTATCATCATTAACATGGTTTAATACATTATCCCATGGTATTATCTCACCCTGTCATGTCATATTTTCCAACATGTCATTACCATGATTAGCTAATCCTTTGGTAGGTTTATTTCGGATCTATAAGCATGATTGATCTTCACCTTCTCAAATGAGGTTAACATAAGCCTAGCTTTAGTGATGATATTGTTAAGTTTCTAATTAATTCCCCTAGTAATTAAGAGCATGAAAACACATTGACAATCTCCCTCAATAAACAAGGACTTTATGTTCATGGAAACACGTAACTCAATGCCTCGTAACATCGATATGGCTTCAAAGGAAGTTATTCAAGTGATTACTTAAGGGGCCAACATAGGCACATAAACAAACCCATAAATGATCCCAAATTAACCCTCATCCCCCAAATAGCCCCTCCACGGTTTATCAAATCCATCAAAATTTAACTTGAAACTATCCTTTGGTGGCCCTCTCCATTCGACAACTTTTTAATTCATCCCCACTTCTTTGTTATTATCCCATTTTGTGGGAATGAGATTCATACAATTCAAGATGGAGCTTTCAAAAATAGGACATGGATTTGAATATTTTATTTTGATGATCTGTGTATTTTCTCTTAGATTCTAGCTAATTTTCCTAACAACCTTTTTAATACTAGAAGATTGGTTACAAAATATATGGTTGTTTCTTTCCATCTAAATTCCCCAAAGAATATGGGGAAGAGTACATTTCCAGACCTCTTTTGTGAATTCATGATGGAAATTGAAAAACCATTGTTTCGTGAGATGAGAAACATCCCCAAGGAGGACCAATTTAACTTTAAAAAGATCAAGAACAACATAAAAGACCTGGAAAGAAAAACTACATTCCAGAAAAAGATAATTAGTTGTTTCATCTTTTTGTTTGCATGGACTACATTTATTTATGAGTATCATACCTTTTTCCTAAGTTTTTCTACTGTCTATTTTTTTTTTTCTAAACCACTTCCCAGTAGAAAAAATTGATTTTAGGAATAAGATTTTTATTCCAAATTTTCTTCTAGTATCCGTTAGTCTCCAAGTGCTCAAAATTCAAAAGATAGCCAGATTTAACCTCATAATTCCTTGAATCCATCCCATGCCAAATCAATTCATCCTGAAAAAATCTATGAGGAATGTGAAATTCCTTTAGTTCATTATTTAATACTTCAAAAGGGAATTGATGACATATATAATTTGGGGGAGGGGTCATTTGAAGCCAACTTATCTCAACTAACCAATAATCACACACCAGCTCTCCATATTCATGCTTATAGAATTGGCTAAGGTTCATCCATGGTTCTTCCATCTTTAGGGGTTTATTTCTAATCCATGGATCATCCAAGAATTTTATTTTAGTACCATTCCCAAGATTCCATTTTGTTCCCTTGACCAGTAGCTTCCTAGCCTGAATAAGGTTGTTCTAAAAAATTGAGCCTTTTGGAATCTCGTGATGTGAGAATATTCCTAAATTACCACCATCATTTTGCAAGTATTTCAATTTTAAAATATCAATCCAAGTTCCTTATTATTTATGCATTCTCCAACCAATTTTGGCTATGAGATCTTGATTCAATATCTGTAGGTTTTTCAGTCCTAGTCCCCCATGATCTTTTGGTTTGGTAACCTTATCCCATGCTATCAATGGGATCCTAGTTCTAGCCTCCAAACCAAACCATAAAAATATCCTTTGAATGCTCTTAATGGATTTCATGACTTTTGTGGGAATAATGAAAATATACATAATGTAAATAGAAACTCCCTACAAGGATATTTGGAGGAGTGGAGCTTTTCCAGCCTATAAAAGTAATGATCCTTTCCAAGAAGCTATATTTTATGGAACTATTTAATTAGTTTATTCCAACCAACATCTTCCAGTTTCCTCCCACAAAGTGGCATACCCAGGTAGTTATTTGGGAGATATTTTATGTTGCATTCCATGATATTGGCCATCTTGATCTGTTGTTTCTCGTTAACATTGATGAAGAAGCAAAAACTCTTGTGGAATTTCACTTGTTGTCCTGAAACTTCCTCATAATATCTAGTGATGTTATTGAATGAGCAAGCTTCTTGAACCACCACCTAGACAAGGAGAAAAGTTTCATCCAACAATTGTTGAAGGAACTAATTGGCCACACCATTAGCCACCTAAACACCTTCTAATATTCCTTCACTTTTAGCTTTTGAACACAATATACTCAAGAATTCATCCATAATGATGTATAGAAAGGGAAAGTGGATCCCATTTCCTTAGGCCCCTTTCCGATTTAAATAACCCTTTGTGGTATATTGTTGATGATGACAAAAAACATGGGGGAAGATGTGCATGCTTGAATCATTTTGATATAATGAGGGTCAAAGCCTAATTTGTGTAGAAAGAGGATCATATAATTCCATGAGACCTGATCATAGGCTTTTTGCATATCTAGTTTAATGAGCATAACCTCTAGGTTAGATTTTTCCACAAAATGGATATTTTCATGAGTAGAGATGATTTTTTCTAGGAATTTTCTACTTGGGAAAAAATCTCCTTGATTGGGGAAAATTAAATTACTAAAAACCTCCCTCATTTGGAAAGCTAAAATTTATGATATGATTTTATACTTGTGTTACGAGAAAATAGTGGGTCCAATTCTCCCATATCTTTAGTGCACAGGTTTTTTAGGATGAGGGAGATGAAGGTATGATTAAATTTCTTGAGAAAACTACCCGATATGAAAAAGTCTTGAGCTGTAAAAACCACCTCTTTCTTAACTATGTCCCAATAAATTTGGAATAAAAAAGTAGGAAATCCATCGGCCCAGGTTTTATCCCCATACATTTCAAACAAAATGGACTTGATATCCTCCTCGAAGGTATGACTAAAATGTATTTATTTTTCTCTATACTTGATGGTAGGATCAAAGAGATTAAGGGTCGATGGGACTAAATTCCTTGGGGAATTTGACCCTCGAAAAACAAATTTTAGAATAAGGAAATAATAGTATTCAAGATATATTTATCCTTTGTATCCACCTCACCATATTGTTTCATTATTTATTGTAATCATCATTTGTTGGCCTTAATAGTAGGAGAGATATGGAAGAACTTAGTATTCATGTCTCCCTCTTTGAGCCAATTAACCCTGGACTTTTATTTCCAATATATTTCTTCCTTGCTAAGGATAGTGTGTAATTCAGATAAGATAAATTTTTCCTTTTCTTGTCTTCAGTACTCCATAATACTTCCATTATTTCTTCCATCTCACGTAGTTCCTTAGTTATTTTACTCTTTTGCAAGAAAATATTTCCAAAAGTATCTTTGTTCCATTTTTTGATCTTGGTCTTGATATTTTTTAGCTTTGTCATAACTTAGAACATGTTATTACCTCTAGTTTCTATGTTCCACCATTCCTCGATCATTTTTTCAAGCTTTGGATTAGTGGTCCACATATTTTCAAACCTAAAGGGTCTACCTTTTGTTTGCATCATTTCTCCAAAGATGAGAAAGATTGGGTTATGATCAGAACCAATGCGAGCTAAGGAGGATAGATAATATTGTTGCTCTTGTATCCATAGATAATTAACCAAAACCTATCAAGTCTAATTTGGATGAGATCATCACCACTTATTCTATTATTATAAGTATATTTTAGACCATTGAGCTCAAGATATAGCATATCATTCCAGTTAATAAAGTTGGTTAGGTCCTCCATACTTTTTGTGTAAGATATAACTCCACCTTTTTTCAGATGGGATCAGGGGTGTATTGAAGTCACCAACTATAATCCAATCTAACTCATTAGACAACTTTATGAATCCTGTCATTTCCTCCCAAATCTCACGTCTACCAATGGTTAAGTTGGGGGCATATACATTAGAAAGAATAAATTGTGTCTTGGAACTTATAATGGTGAAGAAAATGGATATATGATGTTGAATATTAGATAAAGGAAACCCCTCCAGCACATTCACATTCCATAGAAAAATTAGACCTCCAGAGGTCCCCACTGATGATTGGAAATGGAAGCTAACCTCTTTCCAAAATGATTTCTAAAATTCTTCCATCCTAACTATATTCATCTTAGTTTCTTGTAACATCATAATATCTGGTTTTTTGTTTTCCTAAAATCAGAGAGAATCCTATGCTTACTGGGGTTGTTTAAACCCCTTATATTCTTATAAAAAAATCATTTATCAATATTTTATTTTTGGCTTATTTCCAATAATCTTTGACGTATTTCCATGACCTCCTTCCTAGAATATCTTTTGCACTTTTCTTTTGTAATGGTCTACCTCGAGAAGAAATTTTTTTCCACCCATATCTATCTTGGAAGTGGCTCCTCTTGTCCTTGGATTAGCTTTCCTATTTAGTGAAAGCTTTGGAATTTTCTTGGCCCCTAGACTGAATAGGGAGACTTCAATTTTAATGCTTCATAGTCCCCTTCCTTAGTACTCACTGGAGGGTTTTTGTTTCTTCATCCTCGCTTAAGCTATCATCAATATGAAAGAGATAAAATTGTCTAACCCTTCATTTTTATTTGATTCAAGGACTCTCTATAAATCCTCCTTCACTATAGGAATATGCTCAAGGTTAGGTACCAAAAATCAAACTTGTTTCTAATCTCCAACATGACACTTACTTATATCTTTGGGAAAATAAATTGGCTTCTAATGAAATATATTCCATAGATCCTCTAATATTATTTTCCTATAATGTAACATCTTCCACCAACCCATTATCCTTTTTTCCTGAAATAGATACCCTTTTGGTGTCCTCTATTTAACCTGTCGATCAACAGTAACTTCTTCCATCGAGGAAACAACAAGTTATTTACTAGTGTTATTAACCTGGAGAGGTTTTATTAATATACATCCATATGGGATCCGACTTAGATGGTGCATTCCCTCCATGGTCTATAACTTCTTTGCCCTTTGACTCCTCTCTGGGAATACCTTTTCTTTTGAGTTGGGCTTTATAGGCAGCCTCCTCCTTAGCTTTTGGGCACATTTTGGATTTGTCCTATTTAAAAATGAGAAGCACATGAAAGGAGCTATCTCATAGTCAATATTCTAGACATGAACTCCCCATTTAGAGTTAATATTGATACTTCAAGGAGTTCGAATCTAGGATCATATTGACATAAAAATGAGCAAAGAACATTTGTGATTTAACATTGGTAATAGGGTTGATGATGACCAATGAACCAATAGCTTTAGTTATTCCCTTAATGATATCAATATCCCAATTTTCCAATGGTAATACTAGTATCCTAACCAAAACCGTGTATTCCTTAATGGTATTTTCGATTGGATTGAATCACGTTTGCCATTTTTGGACAAGAACAATGGATCAACCCATGAGCCAGGGGACCCCAATGATTTCATTAGTTAAATAGTATTCTAAAAAAGAGAAACCACAAAAATCAGTTATCATAAGCAAAAATTTCCATAGCTCCTTTAAGCGACCACTTCGACATGCCCATTTCCTAACTCATCAATATTGGGTTGAATTCACAGGATTTTGGAAATTGTAAGAATGGTATTTCTCATTGGGGAGAAGAACCTTTCATCCACTTGATCCAGGATGTTTAAATAAATACCATTCATATTGTAAATTGTTTGAAGGTTAAAGGCTAATGTATTCATAAGATATGTAGCTAATTTATTCATAGTTCACCACATCATAAATGATGAAATTTTTGTAAAACTTCTAGTCATTTCCTCAAAGGAAAATTATTAAGATTAATTCTAGTTTTTTCCTATTGAAAATTACACAATTAGGATGAATTGGGAGAAAAATTTCATAAAAAATCAAATAAAAAGGAAATAAATTATTTCTATTAGATATATTAATCTCTATTAGAATATCCCCAATTAATAATATTCATTTTCATCACAAGGTCTAAAATATTAAAATGTAATTCCCAAATTGTTACATCCTTATCATTATATGGATTTCATGTATTAGCTCAAATCCATCAATTCCAATATTTCTATGATGATACAATCCATGGGAGGGATAACACTTCCCTAATAATATGACATTATTTTCCTTCCAAATAGTAGCTTGATCCAATCAAGAAAATTCACACCAAGATCACTTATACCACTATTCCCTAAGATTCCTAAGGAAAACCCATGCAATTAATTCAATTGAGGAACATGAAGGTACCCAAACCCTTGTAATTAATTAAGGTATATGAAGCCCCCAGCTAGACCCTAGAATTTCAAATGAAACAAATGAAGTCAAGTCCTTTCTTTAAAAAATTACCAATTAGTTAATTTCCATAAAAATACATAAATTTAAAAGAGTTGCAAAGTAATTACTATCCATAAAACCTTATTAATTATAAAATAAGCCTTAGAATAATATCCAAACTTTCCTATTAGATCTCATACAACATAAATACTCCATTATGTTTATCCCAAAAAAATTGAGTCTAGTTTTGAAAAATATGGAAAAATAAGTAAAGATTTGGTGTTACCCATTTGGTTTACCACACAATTTTAATATTAATATTTATGGTTAAATGAAATAGGTTTTAATGGTGCAGCATACTATTCCTTATCAAACACATGAAATAAAACAAAATCCAAATCAAAATATCCCAACAAAAATCTAGCTTTCTAGATAGAGAGGGATTTTTGTGCCTATAATACAAATGGATAGAATTCAAAATGACCCCAAGTACAATCATATTATAGTAAAAATTCAAAAATATGACTTTAGTAGATGAAAATTAAATTACAAAGAGTCTAATGGTCTTAGATCAAATTGTGAAGAGTACAATTCTATAATAGATCATGTAGGCTCATGTGATCAAAGAGACTCAAAATTATATACCTATAGTAGAGGAGTAAAAATTATCTCACAAGTCTTGGAAAGAAAAATATTAAAATATTATTATCCCATGGTGAATAAATATTTGATCCATATTCCTCTCAAATATTCCAACTGGCATCATTGAGTATTGTGGAACATATGAAGAATACCAATGTAAGCATGACTATGTGATATTCTCATGTTATTCTTGGACAATAAAAACTATTACAAAATATATTTAAGTAGTATATTAAAGTTTACAAGTCTAAAAGAAAGGAAATATTAGGTCCCACCATAATGCATCAAGCTAATAGTCAAGAGATAACAAGAAACTAACCAAATCCTTATTACTTTCTATATCTCATTGATTGTTAGGGAACACATAGTTTGCAATCGATGATAGGTAGCGGTGCTAGTATTTCATTGATGCCAAATTAAATTATTGATGTCTTAGGTATTATATATACTTCAATAGTAAATGATTAATTCATATATATGGGATAGTTAGAAACCATCTAATCAGTTGATATAATCAAGGATTATCTTCTAATACTTTATGTTTTTCATATTCTTGTTGTTTCTCAATAAATTTTGTTATTGGTCTTCCTCCCATGTTTGTAATTTTTTATCTAGAGATATCACATCTATAATAGAAGAATATTTGTCTTTTAAATAGTCTAACATGATTCCTAGGAAAATTTCTGCACCGAGGTTATGATTTGAGCTGAAATAATAGCTCAATACCAAGTGGAATAATTTTAATCACAACCTTTAGAATTAAATCACACTATTCAATATGAGAAAAATGAAGATGATATCATTCCTAACACTTTGACGAGGATTGTAAAGAAATTATGGATGAGAAACTTGGCTAAGGTGCCACATACAAATAAAATTTTTATATATTTGGTAATTTTTTAAGAGATGAGTAATGGTACTTATTGCATATAAGAAGAAAGTTATTTGAATCCTCATATTTTAAAAAATCCAATATTTAAAAAGGTATGTGGAAGTTAATTTTTGATGGTGCAAAGTGAAAGATTTTTTCTTTCATTATCACTATAAAAATGAACTCTAATGGAATTCATTGTCAAATGCAAAAGTTTTGACCAGAAGCTTAACTTATTGAGCTCAGTCCCATGAGGTATTCAGTAAAATTGAATTGATAACTTATGACTATAATTCTATCAACCTCAAAATTGTATAATCTTAAAACCCTCTGGATGTTGAAGGCAATAAATCCTTCAATGATTTCTCATACCTTGTTTCTATATACATTTAATAAGAGAATATTGGTAAGCCATTTTGATCTTACTCACTTGATAAATTCCTTAGTGTCTTTATATACTTGCAACATCTTTATACCTTCTTTGCAGCAATCGAAAGACCTTATATAAAAATTTTATACTATGTCATATTGTTTGTGTTGTTAAATTATAAATTATGGGAGTATAAATAATTTTCCTTTCTTTGAAAGATCAAAACAACACTTGTGCTAACATAAATTGTGGACTTAGAGCCATCAAATAACATTTTCCATATACCATGGCTTGTGTTTTTCTCTTTGAGTACCCACAAAATACTAGTTATTTGTTATTTGATATATTATGTACACATCGTTATTCAAAATTTTAATAGGGATAAAAATCCCATCTATCTTGAGACCATTGATTGATTTGTTCATCAATTATTTCCTTATGTGGCACGTTAATAATGAAAGGTTACTCACTCTCTTCACCTTGGGTGGTGTGGTTCATTTTCATGGGTTGTAGATCAAAGGTTTCTAAATGAAATTTAATGATATAATTGTATTGTATATTCGCATTGGTGTTATATATGATTCTTAAGCGTGTTCAAACCAATCCAAAGATAAGTACCCTTCTATCTTCATAGTGAAATTTTAGTATAAGAGGATGGAAAACATGGGTGGAAGATCAATGAACACAATTTACTTGATGCATTTTTATTCTTAGGAAAGCATGAAAAGTAAGGTAAAGGTCCTTGATAATTCCCACTATATTGACCATGGTGTCAAATAATTTTACAATTAATTTGCTTATGTGGGTGTAGATGATATCCAAAATATCATCTACTTTCTTGTGAATCATATAATTAATTTCTCCATATTTAATCATATAATTACAGATGAAGAATTTTCCAATTATAAGAGAGAGGTAAAAGGAGGTTTCCCTAAGTTACTTCTTTGATTTGGGATGATTGATAGATGTTGGTGGCCTTAGGAATCACTTTCATTTTTGGTTAAGGGTGTGATCCACTTGCTTCCTATATTCTTGCAAGAGATCCATTTTTCTAGGTATGACAAGAGCATCCCACATAGTGGAAGTAGCACTAGTATTCATTTGAACTACATTCAAGGGGTCAAGATAAGATTTATACTACTTCTACACATGTCACTTCCTCTTTTTATTTTCCATTATGGATAGGAATCTTTGGGTGACAGATTCACCTCATTTAGAACTCTTCTTTTTGCATTAGGTTATGATATATTGGTTATGCAAGACAGTTGTCACATATTTAAGAGGTTGATATAATGTCCTCTTATTCAAATGTGTGAGCTATTTGAATTTATTACACATTATTCATCTTCTAATAAATATATGAGAGCTATTTTAGATGGTTGCATTAGAGGCTAACTTGATTAAACTTGCATAGTTTTTGGTACATGAAATTTTTACAAGTAATATTTGGTTTATATTCCCAAAGGAAAAACTATTAGAATCATGTGGAAATATGCATGTGTAACATCATTCCATATCCTTATCCATTTTTAAATAGGTACCAAGGCTCTTCTTGGATTAAAGACAACTGTGAACTATTATTGCATTGGCATAACAAGGATAGCTTGACCTTAATTTGAAATTCTATTTTATTGATAATTTAGGTTGTAAGGGTGGAATGGTATAGGGATTGGTTGATATAATACCTTTTAATGGAAATTAACTCATTTTTAATATCTATACATAGGGATATGAGTTCATCCAAATCATTGGAAGAGGTACTAAGAGCAACTTGAATGCTTTTAGGTTTGAGAATAGAGGCTAGAAGTTGTTTTGGGGTAGTAAAACTATTTTAAATTTTGTGAAATAGAGGAATGATAGGAATAAGAGATAAATTTACATATTAGATCAATCTATTCATAGCAAGGATTAGAATTTCAAATGCATCACGTAGCACAAAGCCACCCACAGACTCAATCATGACTATAATGTTGGAGTAAAAATATCCAAGGAATAATATGAAGGTTGAATGGGGAGAAGCCATGCCTAATGTGGGATTCTCTCCCAATTATTTTGAAATATTTATTTGAATTCATACATTTATTTAGTCGAGATACCTCTTGATGGTGATTAACTGTTCCATGAGAGATAGATTATTACCTTTATCTCGTAAACTATTAAAAAAACTTTCTCCCACATAGTTTGAGTTGTGTATGAAATATGGGGGAGTTTTATATACCATTCAATATATTTACCTTTTAAGGAAGGATATAACTACCTTACATTAATTTCATCTTGAACCACATGCTTTGAACAAAACACATATTAACAATATCTTAGATATGTTCAATAAGGGTGACTCGCATTTTCACTAGTGAAGAATAGATGGATTTCAAGAGAATATACAAGAATATAATTCCATGAAATTAGGGCTAAAGTAAAGCCTAAATTGAAGGTAAAAAGTAGAATACTTATTTGATGGACCATGAAAGATATAGAATAGAGGTTTTGTTTGAATATAGGAAAACACATGTTTGGTTAATGGGTGAATTGAATTATATGGGTATGGTAATTTTCCTATTAAATAATTCTTGTTATTCTTGAATAAATCTACAAGAACTCAAGTTTTCCCTCTCTTTATGTTGATCCAATTTTTTCTTTCTTGTTCAAGTTAATGAGCTAGTACTAAAGAAAATTAAATAACTCCAAAATGTAAGGGTTTAAGGTACCTTGAAGTATGATGGATGCAAATGGATGGGTACAAAGTAGATGACCTCACTACAAATCTGATGAACCTACAAAACAAGGATAACTAAGAGAGAAAATGGATTAGATAGTAGATGAGGGGGTTTCCCAACAAAGTTGGTTCCAAGAAGTGTTAACTTATGTGGATGTCAACCCCTGTGTTTGATAAAAGATGATAAAATAAATGAAAGGACTGATTAACATGTAAAAATTGAAGCTAATAAGAATATGAAATTGCAAAAATGGATGAAAAGTGTAGATTTAAACAAAAAATAAAAAGTACATGGCTGGGTCAACAATGACCTAGGTTGTAGAGGGTAGGTCAATGATGACCTAAGCAGATGGATCTAGATAGAAAGATGGAAATTCAGATCTAGAATGATCTCGAATGAAAATATGGTGATCAAAAAGGCCTAAGAACACTAACAGAAACCTACGGAGAGAGATATAAAACACAAAAAATAAAAGTGATGTAAAAAATAAAGATTGGGATGAATTAGATGGAAACAAGACTCGGGTCGACGATGACTAGGTTGAGTTGGTGGCGACTAGAGACGGATAAAGCAGATTTGGAGTGATAGAGAAGCCAAATAATAGATATAAGAACTAGAAACAATAATAGAGCACAAACAAACACCGATGAGGAACTAGAAATAGAATGGATGAAACACAAAGTTGGGTTGACAACGACACAGGTGGAGTGACGATGACCTAGTAAGTGTAAAACAAATCAAGAAGGTGGATGATCCGAATGAGAAACCTACAAGTAGAATGAGTAGAAAGAACATGTTGAGGATGTAATTTCAATATTATTTAATCCTCCCAACATATTTGTAAGTGATGAAAGACAAGATTCAATGGACTCTAAGAGGGTTGACACAACTACAAGGATGCTCAGATTCGAAGATAAGTTTTCTCATCGTAATAAATCTCGGGTTGTGTCTCCTTTTGGAAGGGGGTAAAATAAGTCTTATAGGGTTGATGGTGACCGGTTGGGTCATTTGTTGACTACGGGAAACCGTTCCTTAGAGTGGTGAATTATTTATTTGTTCTAGTTATGGGGCTTTTAGGGATTGGGATAAGTGCTTTAAATCATGTAGGTGGGTAAGGGTTTCCTAGGGAAGTGTCATGAGTAGGTAGGAGATAAAGATGGGTTAGATAAAAGCTATAAAAAGCATATGGATGTGGATTTAGGTGGTTAAGGATAAAAGCATCCTAAAAAGAAATCTAATTAAAGATAATTTTCTAATGGAGATTAATTAAGGTAATTAATGAAGATTAATTATGATTAAAAGTGTTAGGATAATAGATGAGAATTTAAATAAAAGAAATGAATTAAATTAAAATGGGTCTAGATAAGACCATGGTGAAAAATGTGCATGTAGTAAATCAAGGGTATCGGTGTAAAATTTTGGTGTCTACATTTACCCCTTTTTGTCACATGGTTTGCGATAGCAAGCCATGAGACAAAAATGATGAGAGATAAAGAGTAGGATGAAGAATAATGGAAGGTTGATGATGAGCTCCCCCTCAAATGAGGGATCGATAATGTAAAGGGGAATCGATGACAAGTTTGAAAGAGGTAGATGGTGAAGGGTGGGTGGGAGAAGGAAGATGGGTAAAATTATAAGGTGAGGTAATAAACCCCGAAAAGAAGGATTTAAACAAAAATATAACCTATGGCATTGGTTTTGATATCATGTTGGTAGGGAAAAAGGATAGTCTCAATGGATATGGTGGTAATGTTCTACGGACTACTTGAGTGGATGAAAAGCACTTTGTGAAATAGGGGGAATCCAATGGGAAACATCTCAAATGGATGTGAGCCATGAGGACCAATGGGTCATAGGTAGACATCAAAATATGTGCAACCAAATGTGAAAATAATGTGAAATCCTTCATAGATGAGGAATCAATAAAAAGGTATGCATCCGCAAAGGACGAGGATAGAGTAATGGTGCCCTTATAAAGGGCACAAAAATGGCCTAAAAGAAAAAATATAAAAAGTGATGAAATAAAATTCCCGTGTGGAAATAAATATGGCCATAAAGGTGAAATTTGAGAGAAAATAGGGATAAATAAATGGTTCCCTAGCAAAGGACACAAACAACGAGAGATAGGAAATCTGAAACAAGGGTTCTAAGGGCAAGTCAACGGTGCCTAAGACCAATCGATGGCGACCCAAGGTGTCAATGGAGACTTAGTTTTGGTAACTATATAAGCCTGAAAGTTGGCCGACAATGCTCATTTTGATGCCTGCAAGTGACGATTGAGAGTAGAGAGCTATAAAATAAGATTAAGAGATGGAGGTTGTAGGAGTAATCGTGAAATGCCAGAGGTTGCGTAGGATGGTGAGTAATGAGACACACACTTGTGTTATAATTTATTTTATGTTTTTTTTTACATTTTTTAGTAAAATAATGACACCAAGGGTAGTTGGTGGAGACTTGGATGGGTCGTCATCAATTTGGCCCTAAGGTGCATCGACTGAACCCTACACACATTGACCCAAGCCAGGTCAATGTCGACCAGGTCTAGATTGGATATTTTTGATAGATAGATGAGATGATGATGGAAAAATTAACGTTTGCGTGTCATTTGGATGATTACAGGACATGGAGACTTTATATCTAAGAGACTGAGCCCCAAATCCATATGAGCATATGAGAGGATATGTTACTGAAAATGAGTGGGATCACTTGGAATCCATGGGGTTAGGAGGATTTATACATTATTAGCAGATCCCACCGGATGTAGGGTTGATGATAGATTTTTTTGAGAGATGGGGCATGCAGACATGAAATGTTTGGATCGGATGGGTGAGATGACTAGCGCATTGAAGGATGTATATCACATTATTAGATTGCCTATACATGGGGAGTAGATAGTCCCATCATAGCTGGTAGTAATGACATAGATGTTTGGAGCCGATGTGATCCATATCAAATTATCTTCAGGGTATTTTTCATATGAGATGAGGTATGAGGTTGGGGTACCACAGTAGCCGATTAATTAATCTAGTCATGATGGAAATTTTTTGTTATACATTTCTTGATTCGGGAGGATCCAAGTTTCCATGGGCTTTAATAGGTGTTGTAGTAGATATTGTTGAGCATCAAACAACATTTTCATTTAGCACTCGCTTGCTAACACGGGTATACCTTGAGCTAGTCACGTATAGATCAAGGAGGAGATCAAGGTTGGATGTAGGCTTCCTACTACATTGTTAGGCCTATGAGAATATTGTAGTGATCCAGCCACTAGGGCTACCATGGGTCACTAAGGACCACATAGAGCTTGCAGTGGGGTTCTTGAGATGGTAGGTCGATCAGGCTCATGGAGAGAGGGGAGAGAGGAGTGTGGATTGGTATGTGGACATGTTTGTAGAGCTTGATGTGGATTAGATTAGATGGTGGCCATATCAAGGTTTCCCTGCATGGCCTGGGGTGGAAGTAGAGTTAGATGGGATAAGGACAAGATGGGTGTAAGGTAGGTGGCCGAGAGATTATTAAGGTCATTCATTTTGATAAAGTATAATGATATTTTGGAGTCATACAGAAAGTGCCTAGGGATCCTATCTCATATAGGAGAGATGAGATTAATAGGAGCTACTGAGTCCTATCATGGAAAATCCATTAGAAAAGGAAAAAAAAACTTTCGTATGATGACGATGATGTGGGAGTTGGAGTGGGATTTTCTAATTGGATGACTGCAACTTAGGAAGCTCATGTAGATGGAGAGAGGGGGATGAGGATGAAGAGGAGATGGAGATTTAGGTAGAGGCATCTTGAAGAGGTGGTGAAGATGGGGTAGAGGAGATTCTGCGAGAGATGGCACAATTTTGTGTGTAGTTAGAGCATATGCCTATGAAGAGGGACATATCTTTATAGTAGAGAGATGTAATCACATGGGAGAGGAAACCGAGTCAACTAGGACAGGGGACCGGTACCACAAGAAGAATGAGGTCTATAGGGCCCATTTTGAGATCTAACAACGATCATAGCTACCAAGGGTGTGAGTGGTAGATAGGTAGAATCACAAGGAGGAGGAGAGATGACACCTCCTAGTATGATTTCTATGTATTGATATAGATCCTTTACCGCAGATGATAAGTATTATGAGGGTATTTTGATCAATAAGCTTATGCGGACTACGATATTAGGAGTATGTGCAAAAGAAAGTGGCAACTGGAGCTGGACCATCCGGGAGAATAATGAGTGTGGCCCACCACATCAAGGGCAGAGGTGATGAGGCCGATAAAGATACAGAGGGACTTTCCCCATAGGGGAAAGAGTTTAGGATTTCTGATGTGAACTTTACTTGGTTTTACTGAGATATCTCTACTTTGAGAAAAGACCCTTAGGTCAATGATGTCAAATACATGTGATATATAATACATATTTATTTTGGTGATATATATATATATATATATATATATGATATATGATTTTGTTATGGTTTAGCATGTGTATATTGTGTGATGTTGATTATTTGATTCATGATGATGTGATTACATGTTTTACTTATATTTGATGATGATGGTAAAATTATAGGATGATATGTTTTATTTGATGATGATGTTTGATGATGATTATGATAATAATATGTTTTATATTGATGATGGTGATGATTACGTGTTTACTTTGGATTTGATAATGATGATGAATGTATATGCATGGTTGGATGGTTAATATATAATGTAGGATGTTTTAAAATAATTGTGATAAATGATATACATAGATGATGATGGAATTAAATCTGATATGGTAGGAAGATAGTATGTAGATAAGTTAAATAGAGTGAATGTTGTGATAATAATACAAAGAGGAAATAAAGATAGATAGGAGAATTTGGATAGAAGCACAACTCAATTATTGGTGACATATAGGCATGAACAGAGCTACATCATATCAAGGATAGCATGAGGAAAGGCTACATCTAAGCACATTGAAGGTAAACAATAAGGGTATCTAAGTAATGGAAGACACATGTGCAAAAGGTTAACATATAACCAATGATATTTATTTATACCAAAGATCATAAATAAATATAAATGGAATGAACTCTTAAACCTAATATCGACACGACAAAGGGATTTTTGATGTAACTTTTATGTAGGAACAGGGTTCTCCATAAGTGGTATTCCCTAAATCTATGCCCCATCTCTGGGTAGGGGAAAGAGAAAACTGATCAATGTGGGAAGTTTTCTAGAAGAAATTTGATCAATATGGGAATTGTTTTTAGGATGTTGATAAAATGGAAGGTTGATCAATATGGGAAGCCTTCAATGCCATGATACAAAAGAGTAGCCATCCTTCGAGGGTATGGTCTACTTTATACATGATATCTGTCCTTCAAGGGATTGATCTATTGATTTTGATTTCTTTTAATTTTTTGTTTACATGAACAATTTTCCTTCGAGGGAATAGTCTGTTTTTGATAAATTTGATATAAGCGTCCATGAATTTTGATTTTTAACATGGGGAGAGCTAGGAATATATAGGTAGACCACTTATAAGGGGAAAATGAATATACATGAGATGCCCATAGACCCTTAGCATGGTTCTAATAGGTAGATAAGAGGGTGATGGATGTAATGATCATGAATTTCTCACCAAGAAGGGAGAACCTATCCATAAGGAAAATGCTATGGAAAGATCCGTGGTGCCCATATTTAAGGTCATGTCGAGGAAAGTAACAATATACCATATAGTTCCAAATCATTACAATAATAGATGGAAGAGGCTATGATGGAGGGATGATCTAAGGATACTACTAAGTGCTCACTAGTAGACATAATAATAATAGAATGTTTGCAAGTACAAGGCATTAAGTTGTTTCACTTCCAATTTACCATCAAGGGAGGCCAAATGATAGGATCCTGACCTATACTTATGTGTGATAATGTATGGTCCAATCCAATTGGGGGAAATTCCATGTTGGCTCATTTGTAGAGTGAGGTCACCAATATTAAAGTTGCGATAGGATAGATGGTGAAGAGAAAAGTGTGTGTGTTACCTACCTTCGAGGAAATGAATAAAATGTGTTTTTAATAATACAAAGATGAAAACTAAAGTGGTATTTAGGATGAAAATATGGTTTCTTGAGAAGGGCACAATCATGGCCAAAAAGGTGGGTTTTGGATGAGGTAACAATAAAATGAGATTAGTTGGATAAAGATCATAAAATATGCACAACATCTCGAAAATGAGGAAGTGAGAAATATGCATCTTAGGAGACAATAAAATGGCCACAAAAGTGGGATTAGGATGAATATATGGTGCCCCTAAGAGAGGCATAAATACAACCACAAAGGTGGAATTTAGATTAATCCATGGTGCCCCAAAGGAAGAAAAATATGGCCACAAAGATGGACATGGGATTAGATAAGATGGTAGATAGATTGATTGGCTATAGTAAACTAGATGAGATCAGATGAGATGGGTTGGATAAGATAAGATAATGTCAAGGATGAACCACAAGCAAACCGATCCTAGAATGAAGTCCCCCAAGCATCAAGGGAGCCACTTGATGGATAATGGGATGAATTGATGTGAATAAGATGTGTGGATGATGAAAAAGATGTGAGAGGATCAATAATGAGGGAGGATTCTCTCCCAATGAAAGAGATTACATTGGTCAACTAAGATGTAGATGAGCTAGTGGATGTTGAAGGAGATTGTATGGGGTCATTAGAAGGAATGTCGATGATAACCTTGAAGTTAGATTGGATAGATGATTGGGGATAATAAGGGTGATTTGGCAAGGTAAATGGTATCGATGAATAATAGAGGACCCTCCTAATGAGGAATGATACGTGCATGAGGAATGATAAGGGGGATGTGGATAAAGGAAGATATTTAGAAAATTTAATGGATGGAGATGTAGAAATATAATTTGGATTGGTTATGGATAAAATGGTAGATGGAAAAGGAAAATCCTTGAGAAGGTCATCTCTCTCAATAAAATCATGGACGATGGTTTGAAGGTCCTTATAATTCTTGGTGTCATGACCCGAGGTATGATGATAAGTGTAAATACAATTCGAGTCAAACCATGATGGATTTTTACTATTTGGATCAAAGGCCTCATTAGGTAGAAGCATGATGGAAAATTTTTGAAGTTAGTGGCGAAGGACCTCCGCATATGATTCGACAAAAGTATTAGAATGTGCCTTGTCTTTGTGATATGTATTGGTCTTGGAAGAAGAAGTGGATGCTTGAGATGATTTGGATGTCGAGAGTGGAGTTTGAGTATTTCAAGGTTTTGATGTCTTGGATTTAATTTTGGTGATGATTGATGTTTTAGAAGAAGAATCGTTGGATGGTTTTGGCTTGGGTTAATTGGTGGGTTGAAGTGTTTTTGATGAAGGGGTTGGTCCTAGAAGAGATGGATATGGTCCTAAGATAGATGACGTGGCATTGGATTGTTTGATCTTAGGTGGGGGATGTCGATTTTCTTGTGAGGATGTGAAAGATAACATTGAGGAAATGTGTCAAGGGTTTTTGATTTTGTTTGTGAAGAAGTACCCTTGGGAAGGATGATAACGATATCAATTAGATGGTCCAAGGTTGTGTGGTTGGTATTGATGGAGGAAGTAATTTTTTTGATATAATCTAAGGAAGGTGAAGATTGGATTGATGTGAACGTGTTTAATTGTGTAGATGTGATGGGATGATCACTTGAAGTTGCTACAAGTTGAAGTTATTTTTAGAATTATTCAAATGATGAAAGTGATTTGGGAGGAGAATATGGTGTAGATGCGGTCACAATAGTCTATGTGGTTGGTGCGGGTAAAAGTGCGGAAAGAGGAACCAAGATTGGTTGTAAGGATGGTATGCTTGTAGGTAAGGTTGGAATGGATGTGGTTGAAGTAGTAGATACGATCAAATACGATGAGGTGGATTTGATAAGGAATGTATCTCTCAATAAAATCATGGACGATGATTTGAAGGGCTTTATAATGCTCTATATCATGAACTGGGTATGATTATAAGTGAAAATACAATTCAATTCAAACCACGATGGATTTTTACTATTTGGATCAAAGGCCTTAATAAGTAGAATTGTGATGGTGGAATTTTGAAGTTAGTATTGAAGGACCTCTACATATGATTCGACAAAATTATTAGGAGGTTCTTTGTCTTTGTGAAATGTATTGGTCTTGGAAGAATAATTGGATGCTTGAGATGATTTGGATGTCGAGAGTGGAGTTGGAGTATTTTGAGGTTTTTAGGTCTTGGATTTAGTTCTGGTGATAATTGATGTTTTAGAAGAAGTGTTGGATGGTTTTGGCTTGGTTTGATTGGTGGGTTGATTTTTTTTTTTTTGATGAAGGGGTTGGTCCTAGAAGATATTGACGTGGTCCTAATATAGATGATGTGGCATTGGATTGTTTGATATTAGGTGGAGATGTGTTGATTTTATTATGAGGACGTGAAAGAGAACATTGAGGAAATGTGCCAAGGGTTCTAGATTTTTCTTCTGAAGAAGTAACCTTGGGAGGGATGAAAAAAATATCAACTAGAGGTTCTCAAGGTTTGTGGTGGTATCGATGGAGGAAGTAATTTTTGTTTGATGTAATCTAAGGAAGGTGAAGATTGGCTTGATGTGGAAGTGTTTAATTATGTAGATGAGATGCGATGATCACTTGAATTTTCTGTAAGTTAAAGTACTTTCTATAATTATTCAAATGATGAAAGTGTTGTGGGAGGATAATATGGTGTGGATTTGGTCACAATATTTGATGAGGTTGGTGTGGGTAAAAGTGTGAAAAGAGGATCTGGGATTGACTATAAGTACGGTATGATAGGTAAGGGTGGAATGGATGTGGTTGATGTAGTATATATGATAAAATATGACGAGGTAGATGTGATAAGTAATGAAGTAGATATAGGTGTAGAATCAATGGTGTGTGTAGATGTGTGTATTGATGGAGAAAGAGGTGTTTGTATGACGTGATTGATGAGGTTTATGTGAGATGTGGTTTTTGTATATTTTGGAGTGGTTAATGTGGAAGCAGTTGGTTTTGTTGAGGATGCATGAATTTCCTTTGTGTTTGTCTTAGGTGGGGTGTTTGTTTCATGAATGTTTCAAGGGGTATCATTGATATTTTTCCAAATTGGGAATATGCTATTAGTGTATTAGTGGGTATAGATGTGGAAATAATTAGTGTTAGGGGATTAATTGTAGAAGATTGGGGTAAAATAGGTGATGTGGCCATGGGAAAAGATGTAGGAAAATGTGATGAAGATGTCAAGGTAGTCGTGAGTGAATTTGATGATGTGGTAGATATAGGGTAGTTGGGTTTGATGGAGAGATGGGTATAACTTGGATTTTTAGGGATATGGGTGACATAATGATTGGTGTGTCTGATATAGATAAGGGGTTAGGTATGATAGGTTGGGTTATGATAGATGTAGTCGATGTGGATGTGGTAAAGGTAGGAATAGATGTAGAAAAAGTGGTAGAGTTTAATGTGATAGATGTCATAGTGGTGGATATGATTGATATAGGTGTGGGGAAGATATTGAAGAAGTCATAGGCATAATGTCTAGGGTATAAGTATATGACAAAGTGGATGAGATAGGTGAAGATGAAGATATTTTATGTATAGTATTGATTGCATAAGGATTAAATTTGTAAGATGTGGAAGGTGGATATTGATTTGTCAATGGTGAATTAGGAAAGGGTTTCTTAAAGATGTTAGAGGGTGGATATTATATTGGTTGGGGGAATGTGTGATGTTGGAAAGTAGGAACGTAATAATATGGTTAGGATTGGCTAGGAATACTTGGTTGTCGAAGCATATGAGGAGTAGAAATGTGAATTTTATTGGATTGGGATGGTTGGATAGGCATTCTAGTGATAATATCAGATAAAGTGGGGATAGTGTTGATATGAGGTGATGGGGGTGGAATAGGATATACCAATTGAGTGGATGGCTAGGATTGATTTTTTTTTGGGAGATATACACAATAGAAAGTCATACATGGGACTAGAAGGAGGCATAAAATTACCCAAAGGAGGAGGAGATGGTGGTGTGGGTTTTCTAAATGGTATGGGATGATGATATAATAAATGATTAGTCTCACCTATGGTAGTGGTTTGAACGAAAATTTCTTGATGCGGGACATTGATGAATAAAGGTTGGGTGCCCATGGAAGAGGTAACCAAGGGCACATATGAGACAATGTTCATGGTAGATGTTTTATATGTGTATACACCTAAAATTTGCTTTCACAGTTTTAATGCTAAAGTGGTACTCATTGCCTCTATCTCATCATTTCAGCGTAGACACCTAAATTCTACTTTTACAATATTTTTGCTAAAAGCACACTAATCACTCACATTCTTACCATTTCCATTATAATTAGTTATTTCCACTAATTAACAAATTTTTCTTAACATTTTGGTTAGTTAACAATGCTTTTTTGATTACCTAGCCTCTTTCACGTTCAGGATGCCAGTTTATGACACATTGTAAGTCAAAATTCCACTTCTTAACAAATAATTAGTGATATTTAGCTAATTAAGCCTATTTTACCCTTGTTTTGGTCAATAAACCCTATTATCAGTTTAAACCCCTCTTCTAATCATTCAAAATCATCCCATTCCCCTCCAATACATCTCATAAGACTTCAAAAGATTATACTAGCCTCTTAATTGACCCTAGTGGTTGATTAAGGCTCCTCACATCTTAATCACTTGTTAATTCACTAAGCATGATTAGAAAACCTTAATATACTCTATAATTTTATTCCTACATGCACCAAGATGCAATTTTTCCCCAAATAGAAAACTATAAAAAGACTAAGCACCTACCTTTAAACTTTACACCATGTTTTGAATAACATTAATCATATAAAACATATGAGCCTTACTTCCTTCTTGATTAGCTTGCTCAATATTTGCATCCAATCTTCATGTTGGTTAGTAGAGGGATATCTAATATGGCCTTGTAGCCATTGTTAGAGATATCCTCTCACCATTTGTGAAGTAGAAACAAACCATAATTTTATTGCTCTTAGATCTATTTAGGTCTATGTTAGTTAACAATTCATACTAAGTAGGCATGCTTTAACTAAGATTGATTGATATCATGTTAGTTATTTTAAGTGTTCCAATAAGCTTTAATCATTGATGTTACTATTGTTAATTCCTAGCTTTGTTAATAGACTATGTGGTGTTAGTCTAGTTATTTAGCTTTGCTAGAGTTTTTAGTAGTTATCAAATTCCATTATAATTAGTGATTTCCACTAATTAACTAATGTTTCCTTCAATTTTTCTCAATTAACAACACTTCGTTAGTTATAATCCCCTTCGAATCAAATAATTAACTATTATTAGTTAATTATTCCTTTTAACATGCATTTAAACAATAAACCCTTTTATTGGCTAAATCCCACATTTAAATGTTTCCAATCCTATCAAATTCCTCTCAAATCACCTTCGAATAGCCTAAAATATTATTCTAGCCTATTAATTAATCTCAACTAATTAATTAAAGAACCCCTAACTCCCATGAGATGCTAACTCACTATTTAAATAAAATAATCATGGTTAATTAGCGTATAGTTACTTTATCAATTGTACCACATGCACCAAGATTCAAGATTTCCCCAAATAGAAAGATACAAAAAGGACCAAACTCCTACCTTCACACCTTACACCATAATTTGAATAGTATTATCATATAAAACATATGATCAAGAGATTTCTCCATTAATTTAGCATAGCTTCTTTGCATCAATCCTACCATTGTTGAGTAGTAGAAGAAGATCCAAGCTTGGCCTTGTAGCCATTCTTTGGTGAGATCTTCTCCCTCTCTTTGAGAACAACATAATTTGATTTCTCATAGATCTAATTAGGTTCATTTTAATTAGCAATCATTTAAATTAGTAAGAATGTTTATAGATTAGATGAGTAATTTCATGTAGTTTTCATTATGCATTCTCATAAGCTATGATCTTGATGGTTCATTGATAAATTTAAGCTTAGCTCTAGTCTACTAGGTTTTAGTATTTTTAGTTATTTATTTCAAAAGTTTAGCATGATCACATTTGGCATGCCCGATGGGACTTACCTCATTGTCCTTTGCATTCATTTTCAATATTTTTAGATTAGTTTCAATTTTTTGATGTACTAACCCTCTTTTGCATTTTTAGATAAATATGAAGTTCCTTAACTAGTCTAGTTAGGATTGATTTTTTTGTGCTCTTTGCAGGATCAAAGGAGGTGAGGTGTTGTCAAATTTTGATTAAATTGACAATTTTTTATAGCTTTTTGATAATGTTTGTCAAAAATTCTTGTGTTTTGACCACCTATAGGAAATTCGTGCCTATGTTTTTCTACTTCGCGCTCCTGTCTGAAGTCACATCCTAGTGTTACAAAGGTCACATTTTGTTCCTATGGCCACGCTCATGTTAATAGGGCCATGCTGGTGTCTCTCTAGCCGTGTATACATTGAACTAATTTTTTTCTCTCTGTGTCCTATCAATGCTCATGTTACCAAGGTTGTGTTGGTGTCTCTCTGATACGTTGGTTTTTCATTTTTTTATGAGTTTTTATCATAGGTGTATTGGTGTTTCAAAGGTCATGCTAGTGCTATCAAGGACATGTTGTTGTTAGGGATGTAATTATGTTGAAAGGGGCATGCCTGTGGATTTGTTCAAATTTGGTACTAGCTTTGAGATTTGAAATTTTGATTCTTTGTGTTTCGTTGTTTTGCAGTTTTCTTAACTATTTTTGATAGATTTTTAACATTTTAAATCAGATTTATATCCAAATTTACTTAAGTTTTAATGAATCCTTTTGTTTCAATTATTTTTCAAGTTAGACTAAAATTGTTTGTATACTCTTCTCTTACGCCTTAGGGTATTCTTAAGAATCAAAAGTAGCTTTTAGTTTTCATTTTCTTAACTTTTTGTGTAACAACCACTTTTTGTCACTTCAATCTAAGAGAGTTTTTTTTTTTTGTCTTACCTTATGTAGCTGATTCAAATACCCATATATTTAAATCCAACATAAGTCTTAATGCAACCCCCTTTTAATAACTATCATGAACCATGTGCAGTTGTATGAGAGAATACTGAACTCTCAAGTTCTCCCTCAATGCTCTTACGAGCCATACATACAAATGTATCTCTTTGGTTCTCCTTTAATAGGATATGATATATAAGTGATAACCCTAAGTGTGTACCTGGGTTCCACCTATGAAATCCATAGGCATCTCATAGCTTAGATAATGGTGAAATCTCGATAGTATAATCAGCAGTTACACTACCTTGTGCAAGGTTTCTGAGTCATGTATACCATACTCTATTCCATGACGGCACACTCGTCATTAGGAAATTTTCGTTTCACCTTAATCACTTTTTTTTTTGGTTATAAGGATTTGTAGCCAATGATGCTGTGAACAGCTACAAGTCTTATACAAGGTACAAGCCCAAATTAACCTATACGAAGCTTTACCTCAAATTCAACCTATGATGCCTATGGGAGAGCAAGTGTCTTAATAATGATTCTCCTCATTCTTTAGATCGCTTCCCTTCCCGTAGCCATCATATGTTGTCATCGGGGTACCAACCTAGTGGGGTTTCATCAACCCTTGTAACTATAACAAGCTTGTACTTAAGCAATACCACGCTACATTTAGGGTCTTGAAAAGGGAACTCAATATAGCTGTTATGTGGCAGTATACAATTAATGACAATTGTCATTAAACGGATACGTTCACATAACAATAGTAGTGAGTCAACCTATCAAGATTCCTAAAATGAAACTTAGTATCTTAATAAATTAAACATGACACAATGTCCTAGTTCCTGTGTCTTCATCACTTAGTGAAGATTATCTAGAGTCCTGTCCCCTAGAATCATGATAGGTTAAATGTAGTTCTAAAACTATTTATTTCTTCCTATCAATTCAGATATAAGATAGATCAATATTTAGACCTAAATTCCCAATCCTACGGTTTGTTAATGATTCAATTTCCACCGCATCAGAATAATACCTTACATTATCATGGAGTAATAATTACTAATGTTATTCTTACTCCCATTAGTAATCATGCAACTATGTAATTACTAATTATTGGGTACATACGGAGTCGTTCCTGTTACCCTCTTTTCAATAACACTTAAGCTATATTATTAGAATCATGTTTCTCAGTTTTACCTCAGCATTTATTCTTGCCAGGTTTGATTTATCGATAGATATAAATCTTATCCATTTTACGGTTCTTGTTTTAGTAGGATTCCCAATTCTCTTGAAAACCTCTATAACCATTTCCAAACCTCAACTTAGGTTTATTTTAATGGCTACTACCACCTTGGTAGAGTATTCATTTTCCCTGGATCCGTGTACCAATTTCCTTGGCATCCAAATACTTTCCATTAATTCCAGCTATCGGATCGTTGCTATCATTTATATGACTACACCGTCATATCCTAATCATGGTTGGTTTCAGCTCACAATTTTATTTTATTTTTAGGAGCGTAAACACCAAACTTCCATAGTGAGTGAGATGGCGAGTACTCATGTTGAGCACATTCTGAATGCTCCCATCAATACTCTAATCATTTTCATTGGGTAGTAAACCCATAGTTTCATGGAGGTTTAGTATTCTGGGATTTTAATCATCTCCCAACAATTCTATGCCAATTGTATCCCATATCCTATGGGCCCTTTTAGCATTTAGGTTCAACCTGATTATTAATGATTTATCTTTAATACATCTTGTTAGTTGGAATAGCTCCAACATAAACATTCATCACATCATATTTTATACGATAGCAATCCGATCGATCATATACTTTATTTACCCACTTTATGGAAAGACAGTTTGCTTAAGCAACAAGGAATGATCTATTCTCATTTATTATTTCACTTTGAGGAATTAAGTTGAACTCTCCTTCATGTTAAGGGAGTTGGGTTAGTTTTATCAATTATTTCAACTTAGTTTCCTTAAAAGGTTTAAGTGCTGCCCAAAAGGAACATCAACAAGTTTTTGGGACTTAATCTTTATATGATGAATATTAACATTTCATCCATAAATTTCATCATAACAATTTATTTCTAATATAGTTACTCAAACTTTATTAGAGGAATCTTCCTTCAGTATGCACACATAAGCAACACCTCAAGATTCATAACTAGATGATTTCTCATCTATTATGCATTTAACCTTTATTGGTCTTGTGAGGAATCACTACCTCTTACTAACAACAATATTGATTTCCCTTAAGTTAATCAATCTAGATTACAGAATTCAACAACACTACTTCGTAGTGTATTCCCTTAACCTATCCCTTATGTTACTGATTTATAACTTCACAACTCACCCATTGAACCTTCTAGGTTCACCTAGTCCATAAGACAATTGTTATATTATAAAATAGAGAGAGTTACAACATCCCTCCATTATAATCGTCCAATGATCCAATTTTCATAAAAGATCATAAGTATAAATCCATTCTTATACCAACATTACTACAACATAAAGGGATTCATTACAGAAATTACAGAGAGGCATTAACATTCTTCGATAATATGAAGTGAGTATTTATTGAACAGAATATGGAATCTTTTCCATGTTGCAATAGATCGTATATGTACATAGTATATTTTCACAAGAGAACCTTTACTCGAAGTCAATAAATAACTTCCTCAACATAAATAAGAATATCTCAAATCAACAATTGGCTGCAACTTTATCCTTTAAAAGTAAGCATGTGGTACAATTAGATAACCAAGACATTTCTTTACTTCACGCCAGTTACCTTCGCTCAATTTCCTATAATGGTTAGGCAAGGTCAGTTCGACTGAACTGAGAAAGAAAATTCCTTTATCCCATTTATCAATTTATGTCATTAAATGTTAGAATGAATAAATATTACAATAATCTCAATCTAACATTTTAATCATATAATTCCACAAAATCATTCTTAAGTAACTTTCTTTGCAATCATTAAGAACAGCTCCTTTACCTCTTTCAGTACTCCACAAGGACAAGTTCTATGTACTACTTCACAAAATAAGTTTAAAGCAAAACTGGATAAAAGATATTCATACCCAAGAAATGACCATCAAATAATCAATAACACAAGTTATTAAAAACACGATTGAATCACAAAAAGTTAGATGGAGTAATCAGACTTTTATCAACCACGGTATGAATCTATGTCATCCCATTAATAAATATAAATTGCTGCAACTAATGTTGCTTCTCTAGCAATTCAAATAGTATAATCCTTGGACACACAAGGTAATCCAAGCTACGGAAATGAAACTAACCAGTTTCATCAATATCAAAACACCCGACAAATAGATCTGGTTAATACACATGACGTTTTATATGTCATAGCTACAGAATACGACATATTCTACATTATCCATAACATCCTAAGAAGGAGATATATATATCTATACCACTCAAGTTACTTATCATAGTAACATAGAGGAATCAAGGCAATATAGACTCAGTTGCCTATTGATTTCTTATTGTACCTTCTTAAACAAAACTCATCATTTCAAATTATATCTTACCTCATTCTACTACAATAAAAATCTGAAGACACAACCATTCAAAAGCTTATTTATGCTTGCGTTTAGGGGCTAAACTTCCCGAATTTATCTCAATGGTTAATACATATTACTCTTCAGTAATAAAGATATGTTTCCCTTGATTTAATCATCCTACAGAGATTAATCCGTTACATAACTTTACATAATATTGATATTAAAATCTTCAGTAAAGATCGATTTTAGGAATGAAGACAACTAAGTTTCCTTTCCATTATTGCACCTTATATACGGATCAGCAAAACTTATCAAACATATCCATAGTGTAATCCACCAAGACTCCTTGGTTTCAAGTAAGATTTTCTAGTTCTTTCAAGGAGACATACAACAACCAACTCTTTTATTCATTATCCATCCAGGTCCCAGCTCCAATCGAGCTTTCCTTAAGTAAGTGTCTGATTATAGAGATATTATAACATCATAACAGAATTTCTTCCTAAAGAGAGAAGAATGGTTTTCCGCACTTAGTAGAAGAACAGTTAGGTTCAGCCCTTCGAAAACCAATTCCCTAATTCATCTTTTGATCTCCAGTATCAGTTCAAAACTAGCTTAGATAACTTCTAAGGAAGATAGTAAATAATGAAAATCCTTATAATGGAGTGAGCCGAAGGCTCTACAACTCAGCAATTATTTACACCAACTGAAGGTACTTCAAAAATCCTAAGAAAAGGAATATTTAGGATGAGGTTGCAACCAACTCGTGGCTGGATGGTGATGGATTATGATACAAATATCCTGCAACTCAGCCTCTGTTGCCACTCATCTACAACGAAACTAGGTGTAATCCCTGCTTCTTCCCATTAACCTTTCTAAGAGCTACATGGTTCAGCATATCATGCTAGAATAACGTGAAGTGTTATTAGCTCACAAAACACCTATCCAACTGAGCCATGTCTTAAAAGGTTAATACCTATATTTTCTTTGGAGAAAGAAAATATGAGGAATAAAATTTTCTTGTAGACCCAACAAACTAGCAAGTCTTCAGCCTAGCGGACTCGTGGCTCATTAATAGTCAACTCGATGGAGATAAAAGTAGTCTATAATATATACTATGTGTAAGATAGAAGTACCAACAGGTTATCCCCAAATCTACCAGGATACTCCAAGATTCATTCAATGTGAATTTATTGGAAAATCACGCTCATGAGATTGTGGCACATAAAGAGTGAAATAATAGGAAGCTTGTGGCTTGGAGCCTAATAGAATTTATCTATCATGTTCTACAAATCTCTTACAAAGAATTTTTTTGTAGTCATACTTTGTTATTTGAACAAGGGAGATTCCATTAAATTTGGGGCCTAGTATTACTCATCATGAAATTTACGATGTGTTACTTTGTCCTAGTTTTCACTTGTCCTAAGACAAGGCAAAACTAAGCCAAAGTTACGCTAAGTATTTTTCATCACCATTTGTTTTAATCCTTCATTTTATTTTTTCCCATTTTAGGACAAAAGATAACATACATTTCTAGTACTATCATCCACCACTTTTGCACCCACTTACATCCTTCCTTATTGCGACTGCAATAGTAAGAATTGAAAGTGTGTTGGTAAGACTTAGTACTTTTTTATCCATTATCTTGATACCCATGTCAAGATTATCATTATAGTTAGGTTGTCTCATCATTGAATTCCTTTGATTTGTTATGTTTCCTGCATTATAGCCATACAATTTTGATACTTACGTCTTGTTTCCTTTGTGAAACTTGATCTAAGTCTCTAAGTTGTATTGTTACGTTGCTCACATAAATAACAAATTCTTGTTATACTTAGACTTAGTTTTTGATCCCAACATTTCCTTAAGTTTTGAAAAGCATCGTTACTTTTCTCACATTGTGGTGACATCATTTTGATACTAAAATATTTCTTTTTCCATAAATCTTGATTAACATGTCTAAATAGTGTTGTTGCACTACTCACATTTATAGCCTCCTTTTTCATAACTTGGACTTTGTTTCTAAAAATTGTTTTAGTATACCTTGTTGGGATATCAAGTCAACACTTTATTAGTATTTAGCTATTTTTAATTTTAAACTTTACCTAAGTGGTGATATTGTGTTGTCATTGTTTACACCAAAACTATACTTGAAAAACGTAGGGAGAAACTATTTTGTGATTGGATCATAGTCTTGTGCTTAATCGTTGTGTCCTAGATACTTGTTGCTATACTTAATTTTAGTTAGTGTGCCAATTATTTGGTCATTGGTGTCCTTAGTGTATATTTCCTTTGGACTTGTTACCATTATTTATTCGATATTATTTGTGATGAATTTCACATCGTTATCTTTGCACGCTTTTACGGGTTCATTTCAATCAACCTTAACAAAAAAATTCACTATGATTCCCATGAAAAGAATGGGGTATTGCAAGATAGGGTGAAATATCTTTACAGATGATAAGTTAAATCAAATTTTGAAGAAAAATTTTGATTGATCATAGTGATGGTGAGGAGAATTCTCCTCAGGTGGATTTTGAGTTTAGTCTGACCCAAATTGACAAAGTTTTGTTCCAAAATAGAAATGAGGTGCTTATGCGCATCATAGAGTTAGGGGACAAGTTTCCATCTACGGTTTATCCCTCAATATTTTCCATCATAGTTCAAGGAGAATAAGAAAGGGAGCATCCTCCGCGTAACATTGATGAACTCTTAAATTTGGGACATTCTTCTACTTCTAAGCCCATGAATGAGGAGGACCATCTCAAAATCATGGCAGCTATTGTTTCCCCATTGTCAAAATACATTGTGAGGATCACAAAGAACATGTCAATCATGAATAACCTCCTTCTCATGAAACTCATAAAGAGATACTAACCCAAGAGGTAACTTTAGAAGAACAAATCCAAGTGCTTTCTTTCCAATTGGAAAGTCCGCTTCACATGTCACTAAGGATTCCATGAAAGTTCCTAGGTAAGAAAAATCTAAAGCTTCTTATTCGTAATTTTATACCAATAATCCTAGGCAAGAAAAACCAAAATATTTTTATTATGAGTCTTATACCAAAACTCCTAAACAATACAAACCTAAAATGGGTTATGAAGAGTTATATACATACGACAAAGATGAAGAAATGAATAGGCTTAACAACTTGTATAGGCCTAACCCATTGACACAAGACCAAATATTCAATCAAGAGTTCTTATCAATGAAGAACACCCTTATTTCCTTACAATAAGGTAAGTTAGGACCTAATAAGAAATATCAATTTGAAGAGTTATGTCTATATCCTAGGATATGTTACAATTCCCTTTCACTAGACACTTTGATTGTCCAAAATTTGAAAAATATAAGGGAAGAGATGATCCAAGGGATCATGTCAAAGAATTATTCATGGATTTCCAAGAGGTATAATTCAATTATAACTATCTTATACGCCTTATCCTTTGGAGTTTAGGGAGTTAAGCACTTGAGTGGTTCTTGATGCAGCCTAGAATTTACTATGAATAACCCAGGCACATTGACACATCACTCATCTTGAGTTGAGTGCTCACCCAAAGCACACAAAGGTACCAGGTCCCTCTTTAGATTTTCTTGTACAGGATGTTAGTGAGATGATGTTTAAACATATCTAGATTCATAACTAAACATAAACATTCCATAGTGCATAAACCAGATCTAGATCTTAGAGAATCATGAACTAAACAATAACTATAATAAGATTAACCATACAAGAACCAAATTCAGTTATGTTTAACACCATTATCCAACCAATATACTCCATTTCATTAAATATTGTAAAACACATAAGCTTATTACACTATAAAGTATCTCCATGAGTCATGTGTGTATCAAAACTAGCAACATAAATCTACAATAATTCACTTCCCTAAAATACACAATTCAATTACATATTTATAGAGGTGGGCAATTTCCCTTCACCACCCATGTACTTCTAAAAGTAGGTCACGTGGTGATAATATCCATGCACCTTTAAAATAGCATGCACAACATGCAATGTTCTAACAATAGATGTCTTATAGTTAATTCTAAGAATAAATCCTATTATTATCTTAAACTATGCATGACACTTATCAATTGATTTTTCCCAAAATACCATTACATGTAGCACAAGTATTCATATATATTTATGATCCAAATGCTATCTCCAAAAATATCACTTAACCATAAAACAGCTAAGTCCTAAGCTTGGGTGTTGTTGTCTAAAATAATCTCACTCTTATTTTTTAGTCAACTAACCCCTTTTCCTCCTTTAGTGCTTCAATCCAATTTTTTAGATATTTTAAGCACTTAAGGTTTCTTGAAAGCATTTCCATCAGATAGGAAATTTCTTCCCCTTTCTAGAAATATAAATAAGTCCTTCTAACTCCTCATATTTTGCAAGTTACGGGTTGGCAGGCCTTGGAAGGATTTTTGCCAAAAGCTAGCCTCTCGGCCTAGGAAGACTTTTCACCAAAGGGGAAAATTGCAGACTGGTGGGGCTAGGGAGATATCTTGGAAATTTGTATTTTTCTCTAAAAATTTCAATTTTAAATTGTGGGCCCACGATCCCGTGGAGGATCTTTGCACCAAATGAAGAAAAAAATGCCTAAGGCCCGCAAAGGGACACGTGGCCATGTTTCAAGTCAAAGCGGGAAGGTGGGTCACCGAGGTAGTTTAAATTTTTGGATTTTGTTTTGAAAAGGCATAAAGTATAAAAGTAAGTTGCACCTCTGCCAACACCCAGAGAAGCCATGTCGTAGGCCTTTGTTAGCTACGGGAAGTGGGCCATCGGGGAAACTTTGGAAATTTTACAACTTTTGCAAATGGCACAATTTCAATTTTGGGCCCACAGAGGCTTTTGGGAAAAAGTGAATTTTAGCCCTACAGGGCTGCGGGAGGTTTTTATAATTATTTTTTCATAAAAGGTGCAAAAGTGAATTTCAGGGCCCATGAGATCCATTTTACAAAACTGGTTTTTGCCATTTTTTACGGATTCAATTCAAATATTCAAATGGGCATATCTTTTGATCCAGTGCTTGAAATTCAACAAATTTGGTACCATGGGAAAGGTCTTGACCTCCTCTAAACCCTGGAAGCTTGAAAATTTAATTTTTGCAAGGTTATGTGGGTGAAAAAATAGGAAAATGTATTTCGTGCCATTAATATGGGATCCGATTGCTTCAACTACCCGTGATCTGATTTGATCCGCCATTCTTCCTTCTTCAACATGCCAAAAACATGGAGAGCTAGACTTGATAGATTGTAGGTGGATTTGCAGGGGCATTGATGGCTGGTGGCTGAGCTTCCAAATCAGATTTCCCACCTCCTTTTCTTCTCCTCTCTTCACTTCATCTATAAAGGTAAGAGCTTGGCTCATTGTAAAGGGTTGGACATTTTGGTTTTGCACCCTCCCTTCTTCTCTGGTCTACAAACGAATTCATGGAGTTCAAACCTTCCATTAATATTGTAATGCAATTTTTGCCTCTTGGCCATTGTAATGTTCTGTATCAATTTGTGAAGCAATAATACATGTCTCAGGGATGATTTCAACCCTCTCTTGTGTTCATTTCCTTTATCTAATCTTTCATTGCAATATTGGTTATCTATGCATGGTGGTTGTATTATATTTTAATGGTCTGTGTTTAATAGCAAAGCCGGTGTTCAACATTCCTTTGGTGCATCACCTCTGTTAGTTTAGGTTTAATTTCTTGCATCTTCTTAACCATATCTCCTTGGCAAGTTAGAATAGATTTTAGAATAGATCCTCTACAATATGAATGTGTGCACCTGAATAGAGGAATAGGAACCGGACCTTCATCTAGAGAGCTCTCTTGATTTCAAATTCCCACACTTTGAGATATGCTCCATGTTATGCAATCACACTGAGAGTCTCAACCCATCGAGTTGCGAGATGGGTGATATGATTTTGGACCAACAATTTTGGCATGCCTAGTAGGACTAAGAGGTCTCCATTTTTATTGTAAGAAGATGGATGTGCACTTGTTATAAGTTTTTATATTGTAAGGAGCTTTGAAATTGCACATATGGTGACTCTAAAAGAGGTAGAGTCCACTAGTTCCAGCAGCCCAGGCTTGGCAGATTCATGAGAAGAATTCGACTAGATCAAGAACTAGAGAAGAAGGATTATTTGTCTATCTCGCACTTGTCCCTAGATAGAGGGAGAAGGGGAAGAAGAGCTCAAAGGTATCCATCTCCACCAAATAGAAAATTTTCAACACCTCCCCTTAGTAGGCCTTTCATTTAATCAACAAGGGTTCTTAGGCCAATCATAATGGCACATCCACAACCCAATCCCTATGTCAACTTCACTGGCAGCAACCCACTCACTCTCAATGCAAAAATCCAGTTCCAGTTGTAGCATTAAAGAGCATTCCATATTTCACTGGAGAGAACCAGACTACTCCTAGTGACCACATTCAAGACATTGCAAATGTCTGATGCAATTCATGAAATCATTGAGATGGACATTGCAGTCAAATTGTTAGCCTCTTCATTCAAGGGTAAAGCTTTGCAATGGTTCAAGAGTCTAACAACAGGCTCTATTTAGAATTGGGACCATCTGTGCACAGCTCTTCACAATCAATTTGGAGAAAAGGGGGATAACCTATCTCTATTGGAACAATTGACAACCATTAAGAGGGCTCCTAATGAACAGTGATGATTTCAACTTCATATTTCAAAGGACATGGGATAGGATTCCATTGGCCGTGAGACCAATAGATGAAGGTGCTTTCCTATACTTTCTTAAATATTTAAATTATGATATTTCTATAATGATTCAATCCATGGGAGGTGTAACCTTACTTGCAGCCTATAACATTTCCATTAGAGCTGAAAATTGTTTAATTCAGGATGGTAAACTTGCACCTAGGCCACCTATGCCTCTATATCCAGAATTAGGAAGTCCAAGTACTAGTCAAACACCCACATTAGCTCCCATTCCTGCTCCAAGAAATTAGAATTCAACTAAAGATTCTACTTCATCTTCCAGTGCCTCAAATGAGCTCCAAGAAGTCATGAAGCAACTATAAAATTTGGGTAATGAGTTGGTGACACTTAAGAGGCGAAAGCTCAAAATTTTAGACCTCCATATCAACCTAAAACTCAACCCAATAGACCACCATATCAGCCTAATAGGCCACCCGCTCAAAATCCTCCTGCTAATAGACCATTCCAACCTTACAATCCTAATGTTGCATCCACATCTAGAGCCTTAGTACCAGTGAAAATAACATGGCTCAAGAATATGATTGGTGTTTCCCATGAAATCAACCTCATAACCAGTCAATGTGTTTTAATGGTGCTTTGAATCAAGCTCTGATGGTGACAACAACTGGTGTAGAACAAGAAATAGGCCAAGAAGTAAATCAGCAACAGGAAGCATCTCAACAAGAGGCAACTCCAAATGAGACCACACTTGTAAATTGGTAGGCTGAATATTTTTGTGGTATAAATCAAGCACCTTCTCAAAGTGTAGTAGCCAATACATGGTCTAAGAGGAGGAACATTGGAGAAGGAAAATCATCAAATTTAAGTGATCCATAACCCTCCATCACTCCACAAGGTATTGGCAATCAAAGTGCAGCTCCCAATGTGCAAGGTCAGCCCAAGCCACCCCCTAGACCAGCACAAGTGCCAGTTGTAACAACCCATGTGCAAAAGAATAATGTGCAAAGTAGAGCGCAATAGAGAGATGGTTCATCTCCATTCAACATCATTGAGCAGATGAAGAAAACAAATGTAAACATATCAATGTGGGAATCATTGGCTATCCCAAGACAAAGAGACCTATTGCAAGTTGCTATGGAAAATTGGTCAACATCAAATCAGTCACCCAATCAACAAGAGAAATTTCTTACCAATGTAGCTCACTGAAGGAAATCATGGAGGACAACAAGGTAAAAATTTGAAGCCCCCACCATTCTATATCTCATTGATCATCGATATAAATTGGTGCATAATTACATGATTGATTCTGGAGAAAGTAGCTCTGTGATGCCAAAAAAATAGCTGATCAGTTGGGTCTTCAATATGAAGTCATTTCCAAGGGTGGTACAATTAGATGGTACAACAGTAAAAATGGTTGGAATAATCAAATATTTGAGCCTCACATTGCATGCATGTCCCAATGTGACTGTCTTGTAAGATGTATCAGTCATAGACTTGCCACCACACTTTGCATTGTGTTTGTCAAGAGACTTCACTACTAAAATTAGAGGTTATTTGTCTACTGATTGGTCACACATGTTATTCGAAAAGGTATGGGGCTAAGGCTACAATCAAATATGAGACTATTGCAAACTTCCATATTGATCCTCATACACCGAGTCCAATCAATGCAAATTGTTCAACATTTGATCAAGAGGATTATCCAAGCACCCATGAAGTTGATACCAAGGTTGGATGTATTCCATACTTGACCCTTGATGAATGGGTGAAAAAAAGACATGCTTTTGACCCTTACAAATAAATGGAAGAATCTAAATTAGGATTCTATTGCTTGCATGAAGAGAATCATCCTCTCCCTAGCATCACCAAGCTAAACCAAAAGGATGATAATGAGGTATGGAAGTTATTCTTTGATGGCTCAAGAAGTAGACAAGGTGTAGGAGGAGGAGGTATGCTTGTTTCACCTCAAGGCACAAGATATTACTCAACTTTTTGCTTCCATTTTTATTTCTCAAACAACACAACTGAGTATGAGGCTTTAATTCATGGACTTCATTGGGCCAGGAGGAGAGGCATTAAGAATTTGCAAATATTTGGTGATAGTGAGCTGATTGTGAACCAAGTCAGAGGACAACATGCTGCAAAGAATGACCTAATCGAAGCTATAAAAATAGGGTATGGGATCTCATTGAATATTTTGAGGCTTTTAGCATCAATTCCATTCCAAGAAAGAAGAATGAAGAAGAATATAGACTAACAAACAATTGGGGTAGAATTCCATGTTGTAGAAAGAATAATGAAAATCTCAACATATCAAGGTGGTTGTGAGGCCACAATTGGGGCAAATTTTGATGTTTAAGAATGACAAGCAAATTGTCAATTTTCTACAAGAAGAAGTTGATTTCTCCTCCATAAACCAAGACAAATTGGAACAACAATATGGTGACCAAGTGGTGTAGCTGAGAACCAAAAATTACCAAAAGGTCTTGTGACCTTGGAGTCAATATTCAACCCAAATGATCAGTTCTAGAAGGAAAAGGAAAATATTCAAGTAAAGGGTGAAGATTCAGAGCCCATTTCAGTAGATGAAGGCAAGACATTACAAATTGGGAAAGTAAGTACTCCACAAGAGAAAGTTGAATTTTTCAAATTTTTCAAGAATTCCCAGATGTTTTTTGCATGGACTTATAAGGATTTAAGAGGTTTCAACCCAAGATTGGCTGAGCATACAATTGAATTAAAACCTGAATCCAAGCCTTTCAGGACAAAGCAAAGGCCAGTAAACCCTCACATTGAACCTCTCATGAGAAAAAAGTTTGAACAAGCTAATTGAGGCTAGCATCATATTCTCAGTGTCAAGAATTCAAGTTGGGTTACAAACTTGGTGCCTGTGAGGAAAAGAAATGGAGAAACAGATTGTGTGTAGAATTCTCGTGATCTAAGCACAAGATCACTCAAAGATCACTACCCACTTCCATCAATGGAGAAAATCTTGTAGGTTGTAGCTGGCTCTGAGAGGTTTTCATTTCTAGATGGATACTCATGCTATAATCAGATAATGGTAAAAGAAGAAGATCAGTTCAAGATAGCCTTCACCACCAAATGGGGTACATATACTTATAATAAGATGCCATTTGACAATCAAATTCTGGAGCAACATTCCAATGAGCTATGGATATGGAATTCAAAGGCTTAATCAACAAGATAGTGTTGGTGTATCTAGATGATATCACTATCTTCTCAAAGAATGCAACAGACCACCTCTTTCACCTCGTAAGTATTTCAAAGATGTAGAATATTCGAGTATCATTGAATCCAAAGAAGTTTGTATTCTTGGTAGATGAGGGAAAGTTTTGGGCCACATTGTCTCAAGAGAAGGGTTAAAAATTGATCCTGAAAGAGTTGAAGCCATTCAAACACTTCCATTTCCACAACACAAGAAATATCTCCAAAGCTTCTTGGGAAGAATAAACTTTATTCATAGATTTGTGCCTAATTTTTCCACTCTTGTGAAGCCTTTGACAATGATGTTGAAGAAGAGTCTTGCATTCAAATGGAAAACAAGGAAAATATAGTTTTGAGGCCATAAAACATGCAATATCACAAGCTCCAACTCTTATCAACCCAGAATTCTCAAAGGACTTCATGTTGTATGCTTTTGGAGGATCAGATACAATCTCAGCTATCTTGGTACAGCTAAATAGAGAAGGATCAGAGCAGCCCATAACATTCTTCAGTCAGATCCTAGAAGATTATGAAGTAAGGTATTCTTTTATTGAAAAGCATGTCCTTGTTGTCATTAGAAGTTTGAAGAATTTTAGACACTTGGTTTCAACAACAAGATCTACCTGTTAGTGTCTCATGCTGGTGTTAAGTACTTTCTCTTAAACAAGGACTTGAATGAGAAGAGAGCAAGTTGGATCACCCATGTAATGGAATATGACATTGAAATAAAAGTGACCAAGTTGGTTCATGGCAAAGGATTGTGTGAGTAGCTCGCTTCCAGACAACATGATGAGTCAAAAGGAGAAGAAGAGGTTGTCATGCTACTCGCAAAATGATCAAGAATGGCTAGCTAATGGTACACCCATTCCATGTTGGACCCAAGACTTGGTGCATTATCTCTAAAAAAGTTATGCCCTCAAGAAATGAGCAAAGCAAAGAGGAGATACTTCAGATTACAAGCCATTCCATATGTGCTTGTCGATGGTGTTTTGTTCAAGAAATACATCAATAGTGTTCTATTGAGGTGCATTGGGACATGCCAAATTGAGAGGGTGTTGCATGAGTTCCATGATGGAGAAGTAGGAGGCCACTTTTCTCCTCGAGTAACAGCTCTTAAAATCATGAAGGCTAGTTATTATTGGCCTACGGTGTTTAGTGATTGCTACTCATGGATCAAGAAATGTAAGAAGTGTGAATTCTTCATAGAGAAGGAAAAGTTAGCAGCCCTCCCCTTCGTTCGATTTTAGTAGATCATCCATTCATGCAATGGGGATTATACTTCATTGGAGTGATTAACCCAAATTCAAGTCAAGGCCATAAGTGGATACTTACATAAACAGACTATTTCACCAAGTGGACTGAAGCAGTGGCACTTAAGGAGGCAAATGAATCCAATATCTTAGATTTCTATGAAGGGATAGTCACTAGGTTTGGAGTCCCTGCCACTATCATATCAGATAATGCATTGGCATTCCTTGGTACAAGGATCACTGAATGGGCTGTCAAGAATGGTGTATACCTTAGCACTTCATCAAACTATTACCCTCAAGGTAATGGCCAAGCAGAGTCCACAAACAAGAACCTACTAAGAATTATTAGAAGGAATCTTGATGAAAATCAGAGAACTTGGCACACAAAGCTCAAATAAGCTCTATGGGCTGATAGGATCACATCTAAAAGGTCTACAGGTAGCTCCCCATATAAGCTTGTATATGGAAAAGAGGCAGTATTGCCCATATCATTGGAGCTTCCCACTTTGGAGCTCATGAAACAGTTGGAACTAGTTGAGTTTGAACCTATGGAAATCAGGTATGTAGAGCTAATGGGAGTAGAAGAAGCAAGAGAACATGCAATGCAGATCATGGAGAAAGATCAAGCATTGATCAAGAAGAGATTTGATAAGAAAGAAAGAACAAGGACCTTTCAAGAGGGGGACTTAGTTCTAAAGTGGGATGCAGATCGGGAAAGACCTCAGCAGCACTCCAAGTTTGATGCCATTTTGAGTTGCCCCTACATGTTCATAGGATGTAAAAGTAGAAATGTCTTCTAATTGTATACATTGGACAAAGAAGAATTACAGATTCCATAATGGGATTTACCTCAAACACTCGCTATTAAAAGGAGAATTTCTCACCCTTCTAAATATTAGCTTATGCTTTCAATTTCTTTAATTAGGTATGCACATTTTCTTGTTATAGTTTAGGTTTCAATTTCCCTAAGTGTTGGTGCACATGCTCTATTGCTTATGGTGTATGTTTGTATACAATTCATCTCACTCATGGAAGATACTTGTGGCCACAAGAAATTAAATATGCAGAGTATCCATATTGGAGTAGGTTTAGATGTTTTCATTACACTCTAATAGATCAGGTTTGCAGAAAATCATATGAGGAAGAAGTTTCCAGGTTTCATAAAACTCTCAACTCTCTCACAAATCTTGAATCCAAGATTTTCTTGCAATGATAAGAGTGCATGTAGCAGAATACAGTTCTAGACCAGATTTGAAATTACCAGGTAGACCCCATGCCCAATGGATGCTTCAAGGCCATGGATCATCTCATCTAGCAGGTAGATGCCCCTATGAGTTGCCAAATTTTTCTCTAAAATAAGCTCACTCCTATTTTTAGTCAACTAACCCCTTTTTCCTCCTTTAGTGCTTTAATTTGATTTTTTTAGATATTTTAAGCACTTAAGGTTTCTGAAATCATTTCCATTAGATAGGAAATTTCTTCCCCTTTCAAGAAATATAAAGAAGTCCTTCTAACTCCTCATATTTTGCAAGTTACGGGCCGGCGGGCCTTGGAAGGATTTTTTTGCCAAAAGCGGGCTTAGGGAAGACTTTTCGCCAAAGGGGAATATTGTGAACTAGCGAGGATGGGGAGATATATTTGACCTTGGCACTTTTCTCTAAAAGTCATAATTTACAATTGCAGTCCATGAGCCCGTGGAGGATATTTGCACCAAATTAAGAAAAAATGCCTAAGGCCCGCAAAGGGACATGTGGCCATGTTTCAAGTCAAAGCGGGAAGGTAGGTCACCGGAGGTAGTTTGAATTTTTGGCTTGTTTTTTTGGAAAGGCATAAAGTATAAAAGTAAGCTGCACCTCTACCAATTCCCAGAGAATCCATGTGTTAGGCCTTTGTCACTCTGAAGGAAGTGGTCTATCAAGGAAACTTTGGAAATTTTGCAACTTTTACAAATAGCGCAATTTCAATTTTGGGCCCGTGGAGGCTTTTGGGCAAAAGTGAATTTCAGGCCTGTGGGAGGTTTTAATAATTTTGTGTTTTTTTGCAAAAGGTACCAAAGTGAATTTTGGGCCTGCGGATTTGTTTTGCAAAACTAGTTTTTTTCCATTTTTGTATGGATTTGATTCAAATATTCAAATGGGCATATCTTTTGATCCAGTGCTCGAAATTCAACAAATTTGGTACCATTGGAAAGATCTCAATCTCCTCTATGCAATGAAAGCCTAAAAATTAATTTTGACAAGATTAGGTGGGTGAAAAATAGGAAAACGTCTTTCATGCCATTAATATGGGATCTAATTGCTTCAACTACTCGATTTGATCTGATCCGCCATTATTCCTTCTTCAACATGCCAAAAACATGGGGAACCATACTTGACAGATTGTAGGAAGATTTGTAGGGGCATTGATGGCTGGTGGCTGAGCTTCCAAATCAGATTTCCTGCCTCCTTTTCTTCTCCTCTCTTCACTTCATCTATAAAGGTAAGAGCTTGGCTCATTGTAAAGGGTTGGACATTTTGGTTTTGCACCCTCCCTTCTTCTCTGGTCTGCAGAGATGAATTTATGGAGTTCAAACCTTCCATTAAGATTGTAATGCAAGTTTTTTCCTCTTGGCCATTGTAATGATCTATATCAATTTGTGAAGTAATAATACATGTATGTGGATGATTTCAACCCTCTCTTGTGTTCATTTCCTTTATCTGATCTTTCATTGCAATATTGGTTATCTGTGCATGGTGGTTGTATTATATTTTAATGGTATGTGTTTAATAGCAAATCTTGTGTTCAACATTCATTTGGTGCATCACCTTTGTTATTTTAGGTTTAATTTCTTGCATCCTCTTAACCCTGTCTCCTTAGCAAGTTAGAATAGATTTTAGAATAGATCCTCTGTAATATGAATGTGTGCACCTGAACAGAGGAATAAGAACTGGCCTTCATTCGGAGAGCTTTCTCAATTTCAAATTCCCACACTTTGAGATATACTCCATGTTATGAAATCACACTGAGAGTCTCAACCCATCGAGTTGTAGACATTCATGGGTGCTATGATTTTGCATTAACAGCTTTCTTCATACTATTATAGCTTCACGTGCTTCCAATGCCCTATCTTCACACACCCAATACTTATAATATTTATAGCTACTCAACATTACCCCACACTAAAGTACATTACCACCCCGAAATGGGAATTATTTCTGATGTCACCAATGATAAAGAATAAGTAATGAAAGAATGAAAAGAATGAACCAAAATCTGTACAAAATAATGATGTTTATTCTACAACACCCTCTTCTTCAAATGGAGGAATTAGTTCTAGATATTCATTCCTGATCTTAGCCTCCAAGGTCTATTAGTCACTCAGTGACGTTCCTCATTTTCTCTGGAATATCAATGGTTATGTCATCCAATTCATCCTTAGAGAGTTTATCTTTCTCATTTTGTAGTATTCGGATAACATTGGTCATACACTGAAATTCCCTATATGAGGTCCATCTTCGCACTCACTACAGATTTCCAATCTTGTTAATCCTTTCCTTGTTCGTATCCGGGGTTGTTGTGAGGGATTCACAATTTTGTTTTACCAAAGCACCAACATTTCGTGTGCCTAATTGTTTCATCCTTCATCACCTTTAGAACTTCATTATCTTCTTCCAGATTTCTGGTCCTTATTATGGTGTCTGGCACCACACATAAATTAAGAGCTTGATTGGCTCTCTTCAGCTCATCCTTCAATGTTTGGAGTAATACCTCATATACTAAATTTTTTTGATCAATAGTAGCCCTTGTTATTGTTGCTTCTTCTTTTACATAATTTTTCTTGGGGAGGTGCATTGGTCCTTCATCCAAAACTAGGCAAATCAAGCATGCATGTAGATAGTGTAACTCGGACTTGAAGTCATGAGGAACCTTTTCCTAAAACTAGGGCCTCTACGGAAAAATATCATTTGCAATCTATTCCACCATCATATTTACCTTCTAAGCCTCCATGACTTCATTATCACGTTATTGAGTAAGGCACTTAATTTCTGCTTTCCTTGTCCTTTTTATCCTCTACTAGTGCCCGGATTATTTCGCCTTATCGATATTTCTGTGCGCTACTTCTGCGGACACCTTAATCAAAATGTTGCTCACCTACTCATTTAAAAACTGAGTTGGATTAATGGTCATACGACACATATGAGGTGACTTCCTCATCTTTTTGAAGTTCATGCCTCCTCGTAGACATCAAAATTAGGCTCATCCATGTGAGTCTAGCATGCCTCAAGATAGCTACTTGTGAGTGCGTGTATTGGCCATTTCAGGGTCCATCCAATCCCATCCATACAACTATTTTTTAGTGGTGTAATCTGGAAATCGGTTCTAATAATTTGTGAAGGTTCATTCATATAATCCAAGTTTTGAGTACCTATCACTTCTTCTTCTTCTTCAGTGCACCTACATTCTCGCCAACATCCTCATGCACTAATGTGTATTCTTCTTGTTATTTAGCTATGCCTCCATCTTGTAGGACATCACCTTTAACCACTTGGTTGACTTCCTCCTCATCTTTCCCTTCTTCCTGTGTGGGGCGCTTGAGGAATTTTGTATCTCCACCAGATATTCTTTCTCTTTCATCAAAGATATCTTCACGAATACTCACACTGGGTTCTATAGTCTCATAGACTACATGCTCACCCATCTCTTCATCATCCTGTATCTCCACACTAGGGGTGGCCTCAGCTCTATCTCCACTCATTCTTGGAGCTTCCTCATCTACTTCCTGTGTGCTTGGCTATGGGGATTCCCCCTCACTATTTTTTATAGGGATATACTTCCTATGATTTCTCTTCTCCTTCTCTTCATCCTTTACTAGAGTCACCCACGGTGATTTCCTTACTAGCTATGAAGTTCTACCACTACTATATCCTATAGGATGCCTCTTCCTCGAATCTTTCTTGTACGCACAATTCCAACGATGCCTTTAGGTTCGTCTTGTTCTAAGATGTCTTGATGTCCCATATGTACTAGATCCTCTTGAGTAGGGAGTGTAGATGTAACATTCCTTGAAGTCCCCACTGTTTTATTCTTCTTAGGAGGTCCTAAAAGAGCCATATCCATGCCATTCACCACTTTTCTATCCTTGAACCTTGGTCTAAGGTATATATAGATGTGTGCTAGTCCAATCTTCCCTATAGAAAAACTCTCCGGAATGATGTCCACAATATCAGACTCCATAGTTTTGACATAGGCCTCCTTACCTGACCATACATATGTTTTACGTAGAACGTGAATGTCTGCATCCACTTTTTTGCATCGAATTGGGCCGACACACATCATGAAATATATTTATAGATTCCTTGAAATACCTTGCGCATGTAAACGCAAAAGGAAACTTACACCATAGGATCTTCTCTCCAGACTTCATGTGGAAGCACCCCAAGCTGAAATGCTTGGTAGACTGTAAATTCAGCCTCCCCATTCAACACCTTGGGTAACTCATGGGAAATGCACCATTCTCCCTAAAATTCCCTGTGCAATCTCCAAAACCACTTGTCCAAATGATCTTTATTTGTGTTGGAAAAAGAACCACGTAACGTGTACTTGGCATATATTTTGGTTGGGGACTTGTTCTCCAATGAAAACTCCCATATATTTTCCTAGAACCAATGGTACCCCAACTTCACTGAACACAATTAATAACAAAATCACGCCCCAAGTTATCTTCTCACCTTTTTCTACTTGGATGTGTGCCTCATTCACCAAGTTCTCTACAATGTAACTAGTGATATTGTAGTAGGTCTTGTTGGAAAATTTTATGCTATATACCACCGACGCATGTTTACCTTGTTCCATCACTCAGTGGCCCCTATTTTACTCCTTGCTAATTGTGATGCTACTTTAGTGGCAATGTTTGCAATGTTAGTGACCTTGAAAGTTTGACCCCCTTCTTATACTTATATAGGGATTCTGTGGCATCAATTCCCTCATCATTTGTTAAGTCTCTAGAAATTTCTAAACCCATGTCATGCAACTCAAGAAATTTTCCAACCACTGGTTAGCGCTTATCCTCATTCTCTTTCCTATGAAATAGAAATAATCTTCATGGACCCATGACACTAGCCACTTGTATAATTTCTCAAGATTTCCAAAGTAGGGAAACTCTAGGATCTACATTACACCTATGATCTCGAGTAGTTTCTTCATTGAGGAATCCAAAACCGTAGTGTCGTCCTCCCATTTCTGGTTAGTCTTTCTATATACTTGCAATGTCCTTCATACATTTTACAGTGCATTGGTTAATCTATGAAACCCTACACTGAGTAATATTTTTTGTCCATGGCCACCCTTCAATAACTTCTTCTCGCTACAAAATTTCCACCAGCTACTCCTTTGTTCATTCACAACCTCCTTCTCTACCACTAGAGCTTTCCATGGTGCCATCACCCCTTTTGATTATGTAAATGCGTAAAACCCTAGTTGCGAAATGAAAACCCTACTCGCCATTCTATCTCCTACATGCACCACTTAAATCCTACTTTTGTGATTGGGTACTCAACACTATGCTTCACAAAGTGACATATTTACTCAATCTGCATAATGCTCTTTGTGTATAGCTCTTCTTCACACTTCACAATTTCTTCTCAAGTTTTCAAGGTAGCAAATGACATTGAGAATGCCATATTTAAACTGATTTTTCAAAAATTCCCTTCATTAATTACTCCACCTACCACTATGAATGACATTAATTTCTCTTGAACACGTTGCATGCGTCATTATCTCGCACTTCAATATATCACACCTTAAACTCTTGTGCCTCAATCATAATTTTCTCACGTGCTTCTGCTTATCCGTCACATATCTCCTCTACCCACACTTCCTTAAGCCAAAGTAGTTTATCCAATGTGACCCAACATATGTAGTCTCTAATGTCACACCTCCCTTGATTTATACTTGAGCGCCTAATGCCTTACGCGTGGTCTTAATTTCTTTTAGCAATTCTTCAGAAGTTCTCATGAATTTTGAAACCTTTCTCCTTTTGTTCCTCTTATGGTTACCCGTGAGTTTATTTATTTTCCATACCTTCTTTATCCACCCCAAACTAAGGGTATGTGTTGTCATTTGCACATATAAACACTTTAGAATGTGATCAAATTTTGGCATGCAAGTGCACTTATTACACAAAACATTGAACTAAATTGACAAAGCATATCGACGAAGAAGGAAATATAATAAATGAAATACAGTAAAGTAAATATAATCTAAATGGAAATACTACCTTATTACAAACAACATTAGCCTACTCCCGTTGAAGTAACCAGTAAACCGTGTTCCATCAAATGTCTCTAATCGGAAAGTGCCCGATATAAGTATGTGAGTGATAACATATAGTTCCAACTAATGCACCTTAAGTTTACCCGGTGGTACATAAACATTGAATCTTAAAAAGTACCATCTTCTTGACCTCAAGCTTTTTTTCTCTCGATGTGTCCGTCATGCCATGTGTTCTTCCTAGCCTTTTCCTGCTTCTAACTCCATCATGTTATGGTGCGCCTCTCATCCAACTATATTAACTTGTCAATCCTTTCTTCCAATGCTTTCTCATCAACTAGACCTCCCGCGTGTAATATGCAAAGAAGGTAACATGAACTCAATGGGAAGAACTACTTCTACACCAAAAACAAACTGAATGGGTGGGGCCTTATTCAACCTTTTGTAGGTTGTTCTATATGCCCAAAGCATAATAGAAACGTTATCATTCCAATCTTTCCTTCCAACATCAAAATTTTTGGTCAAGGTCTCTAAATATCTTGTTGAAGGCCTCAATGCTGACCCCATTTTCTTGAGGGTGATAAGGTGTATTCTTGTGGTGTGTGACCATAAATTCATCCAATAATATCCTGATTTTCTCATTCAAGAAGTGTGTGCCCCTATCACTTGTCGAATCAATGGAAATCCATACCGACTAAGAATGTTTTCCCATAAGAACCTTGATGTTGTAGACATTGTAAAATCCTTTGTAGGTGCTGCTTCTATCCACCTTGTAAGATAATCTGTACAAGTGATGATGTAGTGTGATCCAGTTCTACATATGGATGGGGAAATAGGATCCAAAAATTCTATTTCCCATTTTTCAAATGGCTTTGCACTAGTAATAGGCCTTAATAGTATTTCATCTCTTTACCTGTGTTTTCCAAGGCACCGAGAGTGATCACACGCCTTACAATACTCTTTACAATCCTTGTACAGGGTCTCCCACCATAAACCAGTGAGTATAATCTTACACACGGTGACGTCACCTACATAGTACCCACCTGCAGTACCACCATGAACCTCTTCCATGATATTTGTGTGCTCATGTTCTAGTACACACCAACGTAATACTTAATTTTGGCCTAGTTTGTATACGTCACCAATGATCAACATGAAAGGTGTAGCGTGAATTACAAGTTATTTCTTCTCCAAGGATTTCATTCCTTCGGTGGCATACCATGTGCATAAAAAGAGAGAAATATCCTCTAATTCTCAAGGCGTGTTGTTTAACCTATATAAATTTACATCCGACATCAGAATTTCAATTTTCTACACGTATTATCTTGACTAAATTCTTGATAAATGGTCTAGGCCACAATTACTTTTACTTGGTTTTACCACAACCGTAAAAGCAAACTCCTAGAATAATAGCACCCATTGGCATATGTGCCTCTCAAAATAGGTTTATTTAGCAAGTATTTCAATCTGATGCAATCTATATAAAACACAAAAGGTGTTGCTAGCAAGTACTGTCTAAACTTATGCAGTGCGTAGATCATCGACAAGGCCTCATGCTTTGTAGTTGTATAATTTTGTTCTATAGGAGTCAACTTTCTACTAGAAAAAAAATAGGATGATCTATAATACCTTCTCTAGGCTGAGTTAACAATGCACTAATGGACATGTTAGAGGCATCCACATGTACGTGAAAAGGTTGGTTCCATGAGGGAAAGCACAAAATAGGCATCGTAGTAAGCCTCTCCTTCAATGCTTCAAATGTGTGCTACTATGGTTCTCCCCAATAGAATGTCCCTTTTCCTTTTAATAACTCCTCCAAGGGCACAAAAATCTTAGCATATCCTTTGATAATTTTTTTGTTATAACCTATGTGGCCCAAGAACTCCGTGTACCTCACTCTTACTTGGTAGGCTTGTTAAGGCCTATGATAACTGCAACCTTAGCTGGATCTACTAACAAACCCTCCTTGCAGATGATATACCCTAGAAAAGTTCTAAAAGGTGTAGCAAATACACACCTATTGATGTTTAAGGAGATGATTAATTGGACGCATCTTTAAAACATTAAGCGTAAGTTGTCACAATGATCCTTGACAAGCCCATATATTGTTTAATCATCTAAGTAAACCGCAAGAATTTGTGAACAAAATCCTGAATGCTTGAAAACTATGCGAAAATACCGCATGCACGTTCTTGACCCAAAGGGAATGACCATGTATGAAAAACTTCTCCATTCAGTGGTGAAAGTTATTTTCTCTTTATCCTCCTTTACAATTCATACCTAATGATACCCAGAGAATCCATCTATAAAAGAGTAAATTTTGTGCCCTGCAACACCTTCTAATATTTCCTCGGTGAAAGGTGTAGGAAAAGGATCAATCACACATGCAACATTTAGCTCCCTGTAGTCCACACAAATCCTAATCCAACCATATTTATTTATACTGATTATCATGGGGATAACCCACTCTGATTCTTCTAGGGGCTTAATGATGCCAGATTTCAACATCTTGTCAATTTCTTCTTTAACTTTTATGTGCAGGTTAGGGTTCATCCTGTAAGGTCTCTTCCTAATCGGGTGAACACCTTCTTTTAGCTTAGTACTCATCTCACCCAAAGACTCATGCACTACCTTCAATTCATGGTAGCCCGTAGGAAATAAGTCCTGAAATCACATAGTAACTCAATTATCTTAGCCACTTCAGAATTAGACCAATAATCTCCAATTATGGCCTCCTTAGGTTTAGCATTTGTACCAATGTTCACTTTCTTGGTCTTCATAGGTTCATGATAGGCACATGCCTTCTTATCTCGCACTATCTAAAACCTCGCGTGTACCTTCTGAATGATCAATGTCAAAATTTTCTACTTCTTCATCATCCACTATGTAGACCATCTTTCCTTTCTCCTTCTCAAGGCAAGCACGCTTAAGTAGTTCAACATCAATCTCATCTACTTCATCAAAATGTACTCCTAGGTATACCTCACTAAATAAATCCTAAATGATTTATTAAGCCTTTGCATTTCCTTTCATATTCAAGTGCTCCATAACCCATAATGCCTCTTTCACTAGAGGTTTAGTGGAGAAGTAGTCAAAATTCTAGATCATTCCTACAATCAAGTCTTGCCAATTTTCAGTCTCCATATGCAGCTTTGCATAAATGTACCAAGCGTGTGAACAATTGCACAAAGTGAAATAAGTTTTGTGTACCCTAAGTAAAGGTGGTAAATCTTCCTACCCCTCTTTCCAAAGTCTCTCACACTGCTGAACGTGGTGCTTGAACAAGATGATTACCATGATATGTGCAGATTTGAGTAGGCGCATTGCTCTGAGAAACCAGGTTGTTAGATTAATTCTCACTTCATTCCATTATATGAGATTATCCTTGTGAACCATCCACCAATGTGTTATTATCCTGTGTTGGTTATAAACTAACATATTTCTTCTATCCACTTGATCTTTCCATTGTTCCTCGATGGGGCGTAGCAATACCGTAGGGTCTCCTTCTCTGGTGTACTGGGGTATAGAGTTGTTACCTATCCTCATAATACACCGATGTTTGTCTCTTCACGTAGATGCACTTTTGACTTCACGCCCTATGATCTCATAAGTTCCATGTGCCCAATTATCACAAGAAATACTTTTAGAATCACTAATAGACTATGCAACTTCCCACTGGAGGATTCCTTCATTAGATGGCTCAAGTAATTCAGGATCTCGAATGGCTCACACATAAATTTTGTTCAGGTCTTCCTCACTCAAAGGTTGAACATAAGGTGCAGATTTCTCATCTGTCAAAGTGATAATAATGTGTTCTTCCTTGTTCTCAAAACTTATATACCCCTTTTTGAACCATAGATCAACATTATTTACATAACACCAAGGGCACCCAAGTAGAGATAAGAAGATGTCAACTTCTACAAGTGATAAAACCTCAAAATCCCCGTGAACTTGGTCACTTGTATAAAGCAATGGATGCATCCTTTAAAACTCCTATTAGAGTGGCCTTAGTTTGATTTTCCATAAATAGTACATTAGAGGATGGTTGTAATGGAGGTCTTCCCATCTATACCCATGCATCTAAATTAAGAAAATTAACTTCCGCAATTGTTTCGATAAATATATTTCTCAAAATCCACCCATCCACAATAGTATTCAGATTTATCTCCTTTTCATAATCCAAGCTATGAGGGGGACATTAGCATGTAGGATGTTCCATCCATTCTCAATGCCTCGCATGTGGAGTGTTTCCTTTAACCAATTCCCTAGTAATGGAATAATATTCTCTTGGTGCAGCATAGTACATACCTCTTTCAAATCATCAACATCTAACTAGATCGTCTCTCCCTGCCTTATTTTTTTTTCCATCTTTTCGTGACTGATTCATTTAAACATTGTATTTCACCCTCAAGATTTCGAGCACCTCTATGGTTTCCTGATAAACCTCCTTCGATGTGTAGGATATGGGTATTTTGAATGTAAAACTTCCTCCTTAGTAATGGTAGGATTTTGTTGCAACATTTCTCTCTGGCATGTGTAGCTTCAGCGTGTGTTGTAATATTCACAGGTACTACCTCAAGTTCCGGTTCCAACTTTGGCATCCATTGATTTTCCATTGCACGTTGAATTCTAACCATCCCTATGCCCTTGTTTTCTTGTTTATATTTCTTGCTAAGATGCTCATATAAGTTCGGGCACTCCTCATAGTTATGATTCTTTCCACAAAAAGAACAAGTAATATTTTGAGGGCATTCACACCTATAGTGGTCAGGAGATCCACACGTATAACATGTTCCATGAGGAAACTCACCTCATCCACCACCATAGCCTCAACCCCTGAATCCACCATGGTATCCTCGACCTTTTCCACGACCTCCTTTAAAGTACCCTTTGTTTTGATCATAGCACCCTTGAGTGTGATCATGATCATGGTGCTCACTTTTACCTTTATATTTATCTGATACTCTTGTCTGTCATACACCAATATCAATGGCATCATGGATCTGATCAATCAACCTACAATCTTTGGTATTGTGAGTCATGGACCAAAAATATTATAGTATCAAGATACATTTTTCCTTATTACGCATTATAACAATGGGTAGTGGCTTGCATCATGGTCTAAATGAATATTCTTGTAGTCTAGAAATAATGAACATATTGACCTACGGGGAAAACTATCCTTAGTGTGCCCCTCAAATTCACAATCTATACATCAAATCCTAGTGCGTGTCTCATGTGTTGCATTGGCTGATAGTTCTCTAACTTCTTTTCCATAACTACAATCTAAGATTCCAGGAATGGGCTCACTCCAATGTCTATACTTCTGACTACCTCGTGTAAAACACTACTTCAAGTGCTTCATGTGGATTCGTATATGTATTATGTGATAATACACACCTAAAAGGTATGATCAAGCCCCAAAAACCACTTTGTGCATGCTGGATTGCATGCATATCATACGAAAGTTTAGAAAAAAGCATTTTGAAATGGGCATCATATTGTTGAACACTCTCGTAGTTTCCTTCTTAATAACCTTGAGTGCGCTTATATTCTTCTCGCTCAAACTCGTGGATATAAAATTCCTTAAGGAAAGCATCCTGTAATGTTGTATAATTTACACAAGTCCGACGATTAGGGTCAAGATTTCTATACTAACTGTGTGCATGTTTCGCAACATAGTTCCAATTGACTTTACTTGCACTCAAAATTTATGATCCCTTTAGCATGCCATAGTATCTCACACATGTGCATATGCTCACCGCATCCTCTATTCCCTATACTCTGGAAGATGAAGTGACATATCCATGTAAATATTATGGGATTGGTGAGGACCATGCCCACTGGATCTAGAACCCACTAGATCCACAAGAACTAGAGCCACCTATGCCCCCTAATCCTCCACCTGTAGCCGGAAGTTAAATAGAGGATGTACTTACCCCATGTTTCCCAAAAGTGCTACTAAACTTAACTCCTACGATTTTGAGGTGGTACTACTCCCGAAATGAGTTCAAAACTCCATGCACTTGAGTTCTCATGGCGACGACGCACCTAAAAAGGTACCTCCAAATAACAAGGAATACATATGCCCGACCATAGATGTTGTAGTCATTGTTACTCCCATTACAAAAGGAATGAACCCAATGTGCACCGGCCTATCACCTAGTAGAAGCTGAGCACTCACTCGAGGTACGAGCGGGTACCGAGTCTCTCTTTTATGTGATTTTAGTGGGAAGCATCATTTATGATTAGTGTAAGAGTTTTTAGGAGGGAAGTTAAGGCATACAAGAACCATAGGGCTCAGAACGGCCTCTAGATCCTTGCAGTCACTTCAGACTCGAGTGCTTTAACAGAATCCAGAACATATATTATGACAAAAGGAATTATACAAGCATTCATACATAGCATGAAAGTAATGAGAACTCATATGAGATAAATATGCATTAAAACCATTGATATCCATGTCTATTTATAATAGGTAACCTCATTATATCCATTGATTCATTACAAAGTGTCACAAAGAGCATACTGCAGTCATGCATATCACTCGACGTATGTAACTAAGCTAAAAGAAAAGAAAAATTACAACTCCATGCTTATTACATTATTTCTTGAATACAAATATCCACTCGCAAAAGAATTCTGTAGAGCTCCACTCACTCTCTAACCATCTATACCTCGTACTTGTATCTCTTTTACTCCACATGCACTTGTATTTATAATTATCTGCCGCACTCTAACTCACCTTCCAACATCCTCGGATTTGGTGCCAACTGCCGAATGTGGTCCATGTGAGCATGTTTCTCCAAGCCTGGGATTTCCACTTTATCATGATGTTATTCTAAAAGATTCCATCCAAGGCATGCTCTTTCTGGCCAACCTATTCTTTAGGCTTGCATCTTATCCACGCACAACCTATCACGCTTTTCACTTGTTATTCCCAGGTGCTCAAATTAACTAAGTCTCGAGCCTCCTTTTGCACGTCACACATGCTATGTGATTCCTTAAACCTTTCTCTTGTGTGCTTTTTCCTTGCGTGCCTTTTCATAACTAGGACCTGTGGCCTGTGCCTTCATACTTGGCCAATAATCCAGGGGTCCAACATCACCCCACACTACGCCTGTTCTCCGTCCTCGGAAAAATTTTACTTGACCAAGATGCCTACTATCTAGGGAACCAATGAATAGTCTTACACTTTACAAAAAGAATAAGGAATGAAAGAATCAGGGAAAGAATGAAGAATGGGGGGACATCAATTCAACAAGCTAGGAAAATCCTTCTAAAGGTCTGCCTCTAGCTTATTCCATACTTCAACCTCGCCCTGTGCCTTCTGGCAGAGGTCACCCACCAAGGTGCTCACTTCATCAAAACTTAGGCCAACTCCCTGGGTGCCCAAAATTTCCACAATCTACTCCATCTCTTTGCCTAGGTCCTCAAGTTTATCCATTCTCCTAGTAATATGGGGGTATAGTTCCTTTAGCTAGGCCTTAATTGAGCTCCTTAAAGCCTCAATTGCCTCTGATTTCTTCTCTACTTTGGCCAAAACCTTGTCCCTCTCTACCCTATTCCCCTTGTTCTTTTCTTGGAAATATTTTAGTTTTGCTTCAAGTGTGGCAACCAAGGATCTCGCCACCTTATCCCTATCTACGCATGTATCATTTGCAGCTTCCACAAATTGGGCAAAGTGACCTTAACCTCTACGAATACTTGGCTATACTTGGTAATGAGCACTACCACCTTCAATTTGTCCTCCTCTTTCAAGCACGTGGTCACTTCTTCTACAAATTCCAGGGCCAAGGTTTGTCTCTCCATGGTGAGGACATGCATTAGATCTTCTATACACTTCAGAAGGGAAGAATACTTCTATGCGGGTGCCGCTAAGTCTGGGTGCTTCAGAAGGATGATGCCTTTGATAGAATCTATTTTCTTGTAAACTTCCTACACCTTTACCTTCTCTTCCTTTAACTCGTTCCTTAATTGTGTGCTAATCAGTTCTTCTTATTTCAAGCTCTTGGCCTTCTCCACCAATTCTTCTTCCTTCTTTCCTAACTTCACGTCCAACACTCTGATCCTATCGTTGTGTGCAAATAACCTAGGCTTAGTCTCAACCGTGACCTCGTTCAATACATTGCAAACTTGCTCATTTAAGGGCTCTTGAGCATTCACTAAGGGATTGACCCCCTTAGATTCTGGCAATGTGATGAGCACTCCTTGGCAGACTTCAAATTTTGGCTCATCAATGTGGGACTCGAACACCCAAGAGAGCATCTTCTTAGTTATGGGGTACACACCATCCTTCTTAAAAGACCCCATGGCTAGGATCCTCTCTGTGGGTATGGTGCTTTGGAATTGCGTGTGTAACACCTTCTTTGTGTCATCCACATAGCCCATTACTTGCCTCTAGTTTTGCATCAAGAGTTCTCCTACCCGAGCGTGAACCTTTGGGGAAGCTTACTTTTATCGGAGCGGGGCATACCAGGATGTCATGCTCTTTTTCATGTTTCTCCTCCTTCCCTTCCTTTAGCACTATGTCTGCACTGCACTCTAACTCTTGGCCTACTAGGACTTCAAGCATTTTCTATACTTCTCTTTCACCCACCTCAGTAATGTTCTCCTTTGTAAAACTTATGGCTCCCTGTTTCTCCCTGGTAACCTCCTCATCCTCCTTCATGTCTTCGGTGTCCTCCTCATCTTGTGCACCCTTGTGCCGTGTGAATACAAACTCCTGCTTCTCATCTCCACTCTCCTCTTTTGAGTCATAGATGCTAAACACATATGGCTTCTTCTTTCTCTACCTCTTCTTCCTTGTTGTCATCTCCTCACTCTCATCTTCTCTCTCTCCAAAGTATTTTTCCAAGTTATCGGTCACCTTCGAGTCAACTTCCTTATCCACCCTCTACTTTTTCTTGAGAGGTGGCTCCTAATAAGGGGATTTGGCCTTATATTCTTCTACAGTGATTCTTCCTTGAGATGGGTTGTTTAGGAACCTCTACCTCCTGCATCTTCTCCTTCACCGAGACTTATTTCTCCATATGTAAGTGCTTTTCTTAGTGCTTGTGGATGGCATGCTCACTGTCTGAGTAGTCGGCACACTTGGTGCTTTCTCCTCTCTTCCCCTCTTCTTGGGTGTGGGCTTCTTTCTCTCCAAGGGATCCTTAGGTATGGAGACTTCATTCTCCATATATCCGCCTTCTTGAACTTTGGCCTTATACGCAAGTACACATGTGTTGTGTATCCTCCAACGATGGGTAGTGTCATTGGCCTTGTCATTTGAATCTCGTGTGACATGTACTTTTCCATGTACGTGCACTTTCTGCCAAGGTAATTCAGCTTCTTCCTCATCTCCCTATGTTCCTAGTCCAGACTACCCAGCTCCAGCCTTAGCTTCTTTGACTCCTTAAATCTGTTCACCCCTACTTGGAAGTACTAAGCAGTGAACGCGAAGGGAAGCTTACACCAAGGGCTCCATGATTCATCTATCAGCTTGAATCTACCCAAGAAGTAGTGTTGATAAACCACAAATTTGGCTTCCCCCTTGGTGGTAGTTGGGAGTTGTTCAGGGATTCTCCACTCTGCCCCAAACATGTTCTTCAGCACGTGTACCATTTCTCCAGTCCTCGCCTTGTGGGGTGTTGTCATTGTATCACAAGAATATTTTTGAACCTCTTCGTGAGAGAAGGATCCTCGATGGGTTACTCCCATACAAATTTTTCCGGTCGGCGACACCCCAATCTCCATGAATACAATGGTGAGCAAGACGTTTCTAAGAGGATCCTGTCCCCTTCCTTCGCACAACTGAAAATTTCTCCATGATGTACATGGATATGTTATATATGGCTCCTTTGTAATCTTCCCCAGACATGTAGCCAAGGTTTGTTGACCTGCATCCACCTCTCCTGGCCATTCAGCTTAGTCACCAAATGCACATCCATTTTCATTACGGGTCCTTGATGTCTGAAATGTCATAGTACCATAATCCCTTCTTGTAGGCATACTCGATGATGGTCTATTGAATAGCCTCCTTGTCACCAAGCGTATCTTCTAAGCTATCTCCCTCACATATGAGGCCTGTAAATTGTGAAATCAGCTGGGGAGTCATGCACATCTTGTGCCCTGTAAAGTGGAAGTAATCTTCGTGCACCCACGACATCAACCATTGGTATAGGTGCTCTAGCTTTCCAAAATAAGGAAACTCATAGAGTCAGACATCCTGCCTTCTTCATTTTAACCTTAACGTCATCATCGTATATAGGTAAACCCTCAGGTGTTCGTTTTTTGGTGGGGTGTACTAATTCCAACGCCATTCCCTTTTCTATTATGTTCATGTGGTGATTATAGTCACTAACAGGTACACTTCTTAAGTGGGATTCTCATTCCTTCCTCATCATCACCCCATCCAAATGTATCAGCATCTCTACATACCATTCTTCATTTGTGTCTACCTTGGGTTCCGGTTGTTTACCCTTGGCTTTTCCCTTCCTTTCTTGGGTGCCATGGTCGAGGTATTTTTATCACTCCCACTCTCTCCTTGTTACGTTGTTTTACTTCTTCTAATCCTTCAACCTCATATCCACAATATAACTCTTCTGAACCCGTTCCCTAGTTTTCCAAACCCTAACCGGGATAAAATCTTCACAAGATAGTGCCTCTTTAAATCTTTCCACGCTCGTGTAACCCCTTCCTTCTGGTTCACAAACTCAAATTGGCTGCTCATGCTTCAATCTCACATATCTTCCTTCACTTGATTGAATCTGAAAATCCTAGTTTATAGAACTCGCTTATATCTCAAATTCCTCTATTTTGCAAAGTAAAAATGATAGTGCCCCGACCCTTTACTTATAGTTTTTCTCTTTTCTGAACATTAAATGCTACTTCACCTACTACCATACTTTGTTCATTTAATGCAGATTTTTCAAACAAATTCCATCTTTAGCACCTTCACTTATGTGCCCAACTCCGTGCTAAAAACTTCCAACCTTCTAACGCGCATCCAATCCAACCCGACAGAGACTTTACGCGCGTAACCCATGCTGAAGGCACTTCTTCTATCCTGATTCTTTCTCTCACCTACCTTGTGTTACTTTAAATGTACTTTTTCCTCCTTAGTATGTGGAATCTATAAGTATTTTTACCCTGGCACCAACCATTCTTCCATCTTTCTCTCTTTATATACCTCTTTCAACCCGGCTATTCAACAAGGATTTTCAACACAACTTCCTTGGTACTTTAATTACGTGCTTCTTCACTTTTCTCCACCCCACACTTAAAGTGATGCGTGGTCCTCTACACACTCAAAAATTCTCCAAAATAGCAATAAGGTTACCAATGCCCAAGGCACAAAACAAAACAACAACGCGAAAGGGAAACACAAGAAAGGGAAAAAATGCATAAAGAAAACTTCTAAACTAACTGGCAAAACTACCTTATTTACAAACATCCAGAAGACTTATTTATAGTAGGGCTTCAACCTACTCCCATTGAAGTTTCTAGGCAATTTCGTCCCATCTAGTGCTTGTAACTGGCACACACCCAAATCAAGGATGTATGAGATTGTGTAAGGACCCAACCAATTAACTTTCAACTTTCCTGGATGGCGTAGAAACTTGGAATCATATAAGTAACACCATTTGCCCAACCTCAAACTTCTTGTTTCTATTGCAGTGATCATTCTAAGACTTTTGCTTTTCTTTCTCTCGTTGTTTGCCTCTATCGTGCAAGTGATCGTATCTTATCCAGCTTTCATTAGCTCATTAATTCTTTCTTCCAGCGCTTGTTCAATGGATAACCCTCTCGCTAGCGTGCTATTTTGCAGAGAAGGCAACATAAATTCAACCGATAAAATAGCTTCCACACCAAACACCAATTGAAATGGTGTGGATTTATTAAGCCTTGTATACGTTGTCCTATAAGCCCATAATACTACCGATACTTTTTCATCCCAATCTTGTCTTCTCGAAATCACAAATTTTGGTCAAGGTATGACTCAGTATCTTATTAAATGCTTCCGTGGTTCCATTTTCTTGTGGGTGATAGGGCGTAGTCTTGTGATGAGCCACCATGAATTCAGATAACAAGATCCTCACGGTCTCAATCAAGAAATGCGTACCCCTATCACTGGTCAAAATAAAAGGGCATCTATACCTTGTGATAATGTTTTCCCACAAGAACCTTGTTGTTGTTCTGTCGTGAAATCTTTAGTCAGGGCTGCCTCTGCCCACCTTGTGAGATAATCCATGCAAGTGATGACATAACATGACCCAGTCCTACGTGTTGCTGGTGTAATAGGTCCTACAAAGTCTATCACCCACTTTTTAAAAGGCTCGTGTTAGGAATAAGGTGCAAAGGCATCTCATCTCTCCTTCTTGGTTTGCTAATGTGCCGACAATGGTCACAGGCTTTACAATAGTCTCTACAATCTTTGTACAAGGTTTCCCACCACAAACCTGCCATTAATATCTTGTGCACAGTGGCATCACCTGCATAATTCCCACCCACACTTCCTCTATGTGCTTCCTCCATGATGGCCAAGTGCTCATGCTCTAAGAAACATCTACACAAAACTTCATCACATCCCAACTTGTATAAGTCTCCACTGATTAACATGTAGGGCGCAACACGTATGGCCAACTGCTTCTTTTCCGATGTCTTCATTCCATCTGAGCCACACCTTCCTTTAAAAATATTGAAATCTCTTCCAAATCTGAGGGTTTGCGTCATAATCTAAAAAGTTGCGTTCCTGGCATTGTTTCCTCGCATACTCTATGCATCCTCCCTCAAGCAATTCTTGACAAATGATCAAGCACATAGTTTCTTTTTCTCAGCTTCACTACAACGGTGAACTCAAACTCTTGAAACAACAACACCCATCAACATATGTGTCCTTTAGAACATGCTTGTTCACTAAATACTTTAATGCCACATGGTCGGTGTAAAACACAAAGGATGTTGTCACAGATATCTTTGTCTAAACTTGAAGAGCACATAGATCATTGAAAATGCCTCGCTCGGTGGTGGTATAATTCTACTCTGCTGGTGTCGGTTTCTACTTGCAAAACAAAGAGGATGATCAAAATCCCCTCACCGGTTGTGTAAGCACTGCTCCAATGGTAGTCCCTGAGCCATCTACATGAACATGAAAGGGCTTGTCCCAAGAGGGAAACCATAAAATAGGTGTGGTGATAAGCCTATATTTTAATGTATCAAACGCCCTCTATTGTGCCTCTCCCCAACAGAAGGCACTTTTATGTCTAAGAAACTCCTCTAAAGGTGTGACAATATTGGCATATCCCTTAATGAACTTTATGTAATATCCCGTATGCCAAAGGAATCCACACACTGCGCTCTGGCTAGTAGGCTCCCTTAACCCCACAATAACTGCAACCTTAGTGGGATCTACCAGTAAGCCCTCCTTACATATGATATGCCCCAACAAAGTCCCTAAGGGTGTAACAAACACACATTTCTTAATGTTGAGGGATATCCTCAACTACCTACACCTCTCAAACATTAACCTCAAATTGTCACAATGGTCCTTAATCAAACCATATATTGTCCAATCATCAAGATAGACCTAAAGAAATTTATGGATGAATTCTTGGAATGCTTGCACAAATATCTATGAATAGACAAAGCAGGTGCATTCTTCAATCCAAAGGGCATGACCGTATATGCAAAACTTCCCCACTCGGTGGTGAAAGTTGTCTTCTCCTAGTCTTCCTTTGTAATCCGGACTTGGTGGTACCCTGAAAATCCATCCGTAAAGGAATAGATTTTGTGCCCAAACGAATCCTTCCAAAATTTATTCAGTGAAGAGGGTAGGAAATGGATCAATGACACAAAATGTGTTCAATTACCTATAATCCACATAGATCCTAATCTGCCATCCTTCTTGATGTTGATTACCATTAGACTTATCCACTCCGATTCTTCCACTGCCTCAATGATCCCAAAAGCTATCATTTTTTCTATCTCCTCCTTGACCTTCATGCATAAGTTGGGATTCATCCGGTAGGGCCTTTTCCTAACCAGGCACACACCATCCTTCAGTTTTATCTTCATCTCCCCAAGGATTGGTGAATGCCTTTGAGCTCATGGTACCTGCGTGGGAATAAATACTCAAATTCGCATAGAAGATCAATGATATTTGATACTTCCTTCTTTGTCCAGTAATCCCCAATAATAGCTTCCTTAGGTTCTTATCTTGAACCGATGTTAACTTTCTCCATCTTTAAAGGCTCATGGTAGGCACGCACACGATCATCTACACTATCCACTACCTCGTGCGTTCTGCTGTAATGGCTAACATCTAAGTTTTCCAATTCCTCTCCATCAATAACATATAACAACTTTCCCTTATCTTTTTCCAAACATGCGCACTCAAGTCAGTAACTCTTCCGATTCCTCTTCTTCTTTAAAATGTGCCTCCAATATTGGCTCACCTAGTAATTCCAACAACATATCTTCCATCCCCGGCACTATCCCCAAGGTAAGGCACTTGATACCCTATAAGGCCTTATCAATCGATGGCTTGGTACTATGATATTCAAAGGTTTGAATAAGGTCGACGTGAGCTCTTGTCAATTCTTTGTTTGGTGGCATGTCTCTAAATGAATGTACCATGCATGCGCGTAACCCTAAAATGTCGAATACAACTTGTGCACCCCGGAGGGATAGTGGAAAAGCTTCCACGCCTTCTCTCTAGACCCGCTTCACACTCCCCGGATATGGAAAGAGGTGGGATCCTTCCCATGGTACTCCTCGATGATGGTGGGTACATTGCTCCTAGAAAACCCGACAGAGAGAGAAATTATTACCTTGTGCCACTCTAAAAGGCTCTCTTGATGTGTGGTCCACCACCGACCTATTGTCCCAAGTAAGACATAACTTAACATCTCCTTTGTTCCTTTCATCCTTCCACTAAGCTTCCACCTCCTACAGATAGATCTCGGGAAGGATCCCCTAAATACTTGAGTAGTTCTTTTCCTCCAAGGTGCCTAACCATTTGCACTTTAGTCACCTTGGTCACAACCCTCTTAACTACCATCCCATTAATTCGTAAGTTCCATGCATCCAATTGTCACATACTAGATTGGTGGTATCACTTATTGACTGAGCATCTTCAAATTGGATAACCCCGTTAGTAGGGTGTATCATCTCAGGGTCTCTGATTGAGTGCACATAAATCCTATCTAGAACTTCCTCTCCTAATGGTTCAATATATGGTGTCAACTTCCCATCAGCCAAGGGTATAATGACCCATTCCTCCTTGTTCTTGAAGATGATGTACCCTTTGTTGAACCAAAGGTCTGCATTATTCTTATAACACCAAGGGCACCCAAGTAGTGCTGGGAAATTGTCCACCTCGGCAAGTGCCAAGAATTCAAAGTCCCCAGTAAACTTGGCTCCCTAGATAGTAATAGTTGCATCCTTCAAGACACCGATGGGCATTTCCTTAGTCTTGTTTGCCATATACAGTACATTTAAAGATGGTTGTAATGCAGGTCTTCCCATTTGATGCCATGCATCCAAATTCAGAACATTAAACTCCATGCCTATGTCAATGAGGATATTGTTGAGGAGCCACCCATCTACAACTGCATTCAATGTAATCTCCTTGTCATAGTCAAGGTTGTGAGAGGGAAGGTTTACGTGCAAGACCCATCTCTCATGCTCTTCTCTAGTGCATGGTACCTTCTCTCTCAACCAGGATCCTAGCAAGGGAATGATATTCTCCTACCTTAGTATTTTACACACCTCCTTAGCCTCATCCAGGTCATCCTTTTATGCCTTAACTCTCCTTCCTTGTTCCTCCCTCTTAGATTTCTCCTTTAGACACTAGATCTCCCGTAGGCTCCGAATAACATCCATGGTGTCCCGATATATCTCATTTTGATGCATGGGGTCTAGATAATTTTCATGAATGAAATCCTCTCTTGAAACCAGGTTTTCTATCTTGGTACCTCTCTCTCGTGTGTGGCTTCACGCCTTGTTATTATTAAGACAAGATCCAAACCTTCATCCCGTGTTACCCAGGGCATCCACTATATGTCTTCCTTCTTGATGTTGACCATTACAGCGCCCTTATCCATCTAGTGCTTTGTTGATTCATATGCTCAAACAATTCAAGAACTCATCATACTTATACTTCTTTCCACACCACGAGCACTACTGACAACAGATCCGGGCACTCACATTTGTAATGTTCTATAAATCCAAAATTGGAACAGGTTCCATGTGGTAACTCACTCCTTCCTCCTTCATGGTTACCTCGACCACGAATCCTCCTCAAAAACCTCTTCCATGTGTGCCTCCTTCTACATGCTCCTCATAATGGTGATCATTATCCTTAGAACCACTTGGCAATGTTGGTTTGGCACACCCCATGATCAATGGCCTCATGGATCTGATCAATGAGGCTACAGTCCTTAGTATCATAGGTTATAGAGGTGCAAATATTGCAATAACAAGATACATTCTTCCTAATTGTGCACTGTAGCAAGGGACATATACTTGCATCATGGTCCCCATGAAAAATTTCACAATCTACCACTATAGCATGTACTATCCTCTGGGAAATTATCCTTAACGTGTCCCTCTATTTCACATTCTATGCACCAAAACCATTGCGAGTCTCATGGGTTGAGTTTGCAGATAATTTTTCCAACCTTTTCCATAGCAACAATTTGAGCCTCTAAGAATGGGCTAACACCGATTCATACTACAAACAACTTTGGCACGCAAGGTAGCTTCTAATGCTTCATGCGGGTCTGTAAAAGTTTTATGAGACAAGACCCTTCTAAAAGGGGTGATCAATCCTCCAATAAACCAATGTGCATGATGAGAAGGATGAATATCATATGATAATTTAGATAAGAGAGTTTTAAAGTGTGCATCATACTCTTGCACACTCTCTGCCATTCCTTGTTGAATATCCTTCAAAGCGCTGATGCTCTTCTGCTCGAACTCAGGGATGTGGAACTCTACCAAGAATGCATTCTTTAAGGTAGTATAGTATAACACTTTTTAATGAGGGTCATACTTCCTATACCAACTATGCACGCACCCTTGTAATGTGGTTACAAACTGACTAGCCTTCCATTCTAGGGTTGTGATAACCTTTATGTGCCATAATAGTTCACACTTGTGAACATGTTCTCGTAGCATCCTCAATGCCCCTATAATTTGGCAAATGCAAAGACATTTCAAAGAATACTTGAGGTGGTGGTTGGGGTCCTTGTCCTCCCGGCCGCAGCCTTGGTTCCCTCCGATGTTTCCTCACCGCCTTGATCCACCAGGTCCACTAGGTCCTGTGCCTCTAGAGCCACTAGATCCACTAGAACCACTGGGTCCAATAGGGCTTGTAGGAGTTGTGCCAAGTGCCCCCATAGTCCCACTGAACTATGTGTTGATGGTCTGTGATAGTGCTCCACTCCCACTACTATGTCCCGCGCCACTCCCTAATGTGAGACCGAAAGCTTGTAGACTTGCTTCTTGTCCAAAGACTCCTCTAAATACTAGAATATATGCAGCTATAGAAGAAGGGAATGTAAAATTATATCTCCTAGGCATGGATCTGTCTCTTCCACTAATATCAACTAGGTCAATAACACTTCTTCCTGGTTCAGGAAAACCAAGCGCCATGGTTTGCTAACTAGGTGGGCTCATATATGCGCCAATGAATCTCCTTTCTCTATGAGATGAACTCTCACTAGAAGCCAAAGGGGTCTCCCTCATGTGCTTGCCAAGATGGGACAACACAGACTGCTCAGGTTCCATGTACTTCACATGAACCTCAACTCCTTCCCGTAACATCTGTCTCTATAGATCCATCACACTAGCAGCCTCACATCATCTAACAATCTCCCTTTCGAGCTTCACTATACTTGAGCCATCTCTCTTCCCTCTCCTTCTCTATCATGATATCTACCATCTTCCTCCACCCAAGCTACCTTACCCAATGACTTAGAATGGTTTAGCTAGCCATTGGGAAATCCTCTAAACTCATGGTAACCATCAATATCTTCATAGCTAGAGGGATAGTATAGTCATTTTTACTCCTACCTCAAAAGGAAGAACCCCATGCGCGTCGGCCTATCACCCAGTAGAAGCCGAGAGCTCACCCGAGGCATGCACGGGTGTTGAGTCTCTTTTTATGTGATTCTAGTGGGAAGAATTATCTATGATTGTAAGATTATTTAGGAAAGGATTTGAGACATACAAGAACCATAGGGCTCAGAACGGCCTCCAGATCCTTACAGTCACTTCAGACCGAGTGCTTTAGCAGATTCCAGAACATATACTATAACAAAAAGAAAGATACAACCATTCATTCATATCATGAAAGGAAAGAAAACTCATAAGAATGAAATATAAATCAAACCCATTGATATTCATATCTATTTATAATAGGTAACCTCAACATATTCATTGATTCATTATAGAGTGTCATAGAGTGTAGACCACAGTCATGCGCATCACTGGACATATGTAGCTAAGCTAATAGAAAAGAAAAATACAACTCCATGCTTAGTACATCCTTTCCTAAACCAGAATATCCACTCATAGAAATTCTGCAAAGCCTCCCTTCCTCTCTAACCCGTTATTCCCTATGTATATCTCCCTCTGTGTATATATCTATTTGTGTCTTCTTTTTTTCCCGTGGTAGGCACTTGTATTTATCACTTTCCCAGGCTACCAATTCACCTTGCTACACCCTCAAATCTGTCACCAAGTGTTGAATGTGGTCCTCCATGCGAGCATTTTCCTTTGGCTGAGCTCTCTATTCCATCTTATGATGATCTTCTAGAAGATTCCATCTGGGGCATGCTCTTTCCTAGGCCAACCTGTTGCTAGGCTAGCATCTTATCCACGCACAACCAATCACACTTTTCACGTGTCCTACCTTGGGCGCTCAAATTGGCTAAGTCCCGAACCTCCTTTTGTGTGTCGCACATGCTATAGGCATTTTTATTGTGCACTTTTTCCTTGCGTGCCATCCAAGAATTAGGATCCCACGTGCCTTTATACTTGGTCAATAATCCAGGGGCCCAACATCACCCCACACTATGCATGTTCTCTGTCCTCGGAAACATTTTACTTGACCAAGAGGCAAGCTATTTTATGGGACCAAGATGTAGACTTATACTTTACAAAAATGAATAAGGAATGAAAGAATAGGGGAAAGAATGAAGAAATGGGGGGGAAGGGCATCAATTCAAAAGGATGGGAAAGTCCTTTCACAGATCTGCCTCTAGCTTGTTCCACACTTTGACCTCGTCCTTCACCTTCTGGCATAGGTCACCCACCAGGGTGCTTACTTCATCAAAGCTTAGGCCAATTCCCTAGGTGCCCAAAGTGTCCACAATCTGCTCCAATTCCTTACCTAGGTCTCATGAGATTATCCATTATTCTGGTAATTTTGGGATATAGTTCCTTCATCTAGGCCTTAATTGAGCTCCTTAAAGCCTCAATTACCTTTGATTTCTTTTCTACCTCATCCAGAACCTTGTCCCTCTCTACCCTATTCCACTTATTCTTTCCTTGGAACTCTTTTAGTTCTGCTTCAAGTGTGTCGACCAAGGATCTCACCACCTTATCTCTATCTGCGCATGTGTCATATGTGGCTTTTGCAGACTGGGAAGCGACCTTAATCTCCACAAGTACTTGGCTATACTTGGTAAATGTTGCTACTACCTCCAATTAGTCTTCCTCTTTCAACTGCACAACCAATTCTTCTATAGATTCCAATGCCAAGGATTTCCTCTCCATAGTGAGGATGCACGTTAGGTCTTCTAAGCATTCCAAAGTTGATGTGTACCTCTGAGGGATTGGTGTAAGGTCCAGGTGCTTTAATATGATGGTGCTCTTGATTGAATCCACCTTCTTGTAGACCTCCTACACCTTTACCTTTTCTTCCTTTAACTCATGCCTTAATTACACGCCGATTAAATTCCTCCTGTTTTAAACTCTTGGCCTTCTTCGCCAGTTCTTCCTCCTTCTTCCCAAACTTCACCTCCAATGTTTTGATTCTATCATTTCATGTGAACAACCTAGCCTCGGTCTAGACCGTGACTTTTTCAAAGCATTGCATACTTGCTCATCTAAAATCTCTTGAGCATTTACTAAGGGGTTGTCTCCCTTAGATTCTGGAAATGAGATGAGCACTTTCTGGCAAAATTCAAAGTTTGGCTCATCAATGTGTGACTCAAAACCCAAGAGAGCATCTTCTTGGTCCTGGGGTATGTGCCATCCTTTTCAAAAGACCCTATGGCTAGGAGCCTTTTCGTGGGTACGGTGCTTTGGAACCATGCACGTAACACCTTCTTTGTGTCATCCACATAGCCCATTATCTGTCTTTATTCTATATCCAAAGTTCTCTTGCCTAAGTGTGTGCCTTTGGGGAAGCTAACTATCAGAGTGGGGCCTCCTAGGCTGTCATGTTCCTTTTCAACACTCTCCTCCTTCCCTTCCTTAAGCACTATGTCCGCATTATGCTCTAACTCTTGGTCTACAAGGACTTTGAGCATATTTTTCGCTTCTTGCTCTACTAACTCAGTAATCTACTCTTTTGTAAGGCTTATGGCTCCCTACTCCTTGGCATCCTTCTCATTTTCCTTTGTGTCTTTGGTGCCTTCCTCATCTTGTGTGCCCTTGCACTGTGCAAATACAAACTCTTGCTTCTCCTCTCCGCTTTCTTCCTCCGAGTCATAGATACTAAACACATGTGGCTCTTTTCCCTTCTCAGGCTCTTCTTCCTTGTTGCCACCTCCTTCAATCTCATCTTCTCCTTCTTCCAAGTTCTTCTCCAAGCTTTCGCCTTTCACTGCTTCTTCCCGAGAGGTGGCTTCGATCGAGAGATTTGGTCTTCTCTTCTTCCTTCGGTGATTCTTCCATGGTGGTGGGTTACTCAGGTGCCTCTACTTCTGGCATCTTCTCCTTTACTCGGATACTTCTTTCTCCATATGTAGATGCTTGGATTTGCATTTTGGATGGCATGCTCACTGTCTAAGTAGTTGGCACACTTGGTGCTCCTTCCTCTCCTCTGCCTCTCTTTTTAGACGTTGGCTTCTTCTTTCCCAAGGGGTCTTTAGGTATGGAGATTTTATTCTCCAAATACATGCCCTTTTCAAACTTCAGCCTTATGCGCATGTACATGCACACCGTGGATCCTTTAGTGATGGGAAGCATCATCGGCCTAGTCATTTGGATCTCATGTGACATGTACTTCTCTATGTACGTGTGCTTACCACTAGGGTAATTCAACTTCTTCCTCATCTCCCTATGTTCCCGTATAACCTTCCTAGTTCTAGCCTTAGCTTCTTTGATTCCTTAAATCTATTTACTCCCGCTTGGAAGTATTGGTAGTGAACGCGAAAGGAAGCTTGCACCAAGGGCTCCATGATTTGTCAATAAGATTGAATCTTCCCAAGTAGTAGTGCTGGTACACCACGAACTTAGCTTCTCCCTCAGTGGCTACTAGGAGTTATTCAGGATCCTCCACTCTACCCCAAATGCATTCCTCAAGCATGTATACCACTTTTCCATCCATGCTTTGTGGGGAGCCATCATTGTATCACAAGCATACTTCTCAAACCTCTTCGCGGCGAAGGGTCTTCGGCTGGGTACTCCCACATGAACTTGTCTGAGGCATCCGACACTCCAATTTCTACAAACACTATGGTGAGAAAGACATTTCCAAAGAGGATCCTATCCCCTTCCTTCGTGCACTTAACAATCTCCTCTACAATGTACGTGGACAAGTTGTATGTAGTCTCCTTTGCAATATTCTTGCAGACATGTAGCCAAGGTTTGTTGACCTGCGTCCATCTTTCTTAGCCATTCAGCTTAGTCACTAAATGCACGGCCATCTTCATAACGAGGTCCTTGATGTCTGAAATATCATAGTACCGTGACCCTTTCTTGCATGCATACTCAGTGATGGTCTCTTGAATAGCCTCCTTGTCACCAAGGTCATCTTCTAGGCTATCTCCCTCACATATGAGGCCTGTAAATTGTGAAATCAACTAGGGAGTCACGTGCATCTTGCACCCAACAAAGTGGAAATAGTCTTCATGCACTGAAACATCAACCACTGGTACAAGTGATCTGGCTTCCCAAAATAAGGAAACTCATAGAGTTACAACAGCCCTGCCTTCGCCAATTTAACCTTAACGTCATCGTCATATATGGGAAAACCTTCAGGTGTTCGCTTGTTGGTGGGGCGTACCAATTCCAACACCATTTATTTCTCTATGGTGTTTGTGTGGTGATTATAGTCACTAACAAGTATGCTTCTCAAGTGGGATTCCCATTCCTTTCCCAACATCACCCCATCTGGGTATTACATCTCTGCATACCATTCTTCATTTATGTCTACTTTGGGTTCTGGTTGTTTAACCTTAGCTTTTCCCTTTCCTTTCTTGGGTTCCATGGTTGAGGTATTTTTATCACTCCTACCCTCTCTTTGTTACTTTGTCTTTCTTCTCCAACCTTTGATCTCAGATCCTTGATATAACTCTTCTAAACCCGTGCCCTAGTTTTTGAACCCTAACTTGGATAAACTCTTCACAAGACAACGCCTTTTCCACTCCTTTCACACCCATGTAATTCCTTCTAGTTCACAATCTCAAACTGGATCTTCACATTTTAATGACACAGATCTTCCACTTGATCAAATTTGAAAACCCTAGTTTATAACACTTGCTTATATCTCCAACTCTTTGTTTTCACAAAGTAAAAATGAGAGTGCCCTGACCCTTTATTTATAGTTTTTCCTTTTTCTGATCATTAAATGCTACTTTACCTACCCCCGTACTTTGTTCATTTAATGCATATTTTTCAAAGAAAGTTCGTCCTTAGCACCTTCACTCATGCGCACTTCCTGCGTGAAAAATTCTCCAACTTTCTGGCACACAACCCAACCAACCTGACAAGAGACTCTTGCGTGCACTTAACCTGTGCCAAAGGCACTTCTTCTATCCACATTATTTATTTCACCTACCTCATGTTACTTTAAGTACACTTCCTTTTCCTTTGTACATGGGATCTACCAGTAGATTTATCCTGGCACCAATTATTCTATCTTTTCTCTTCATCTACCTCTTTCAACCAGGCTACACAACAAGGCTCTTCAACACAACTTCCTTGGTACTTTAATCACGTGCTTCTTAAATTTTCTCCACCCCACATTTAAACGATGCATGGTCCTTTACGCACTCTCAAATTCTCCAAAAATAGTAATAAGGGTACTGGTGCCTAAGGTGCAAAACCAAAACAACAATGTGAAAGGGAAACACAAGAAAGGAAAATGCATAAAGGAAACTTCTAAACTAACTAGAAAAACTACCTTATTTACAAACACCAAGAAGACTTATTTATAATAGGGCTTCAACCTACTACCATTAAAGTTTCCAAGAAATCTTGTCCCATCCAACGCTTTTAATCGCACGCACCACTGAATCAAGGATGTATGAAATTGTGTAGGGACCCAACCAATGGACTTTCAACTTTCTAGGATGGCGTAGAAACTTGGAATCATATACTAACACCATCTGCCCAACCTCAAACTTCTTTTTTAATGTGGTGATCATGCCAAGCCTTTTTCTTTTCCTTTTTCGTTGTTTGGCTCCATCAGGGCAAGTGATCATCTCTCATCTAGTTTCATTAGTTCATCAATTCTTTTTTTCCATTGCTTGTTCATCGGCTAATCCTCATGTGTGCACTATTTGCAGAGAGGGTAACATAAATTCAACTGGAAAAATGGATTCCATGCCAAACAACAATTGAAAAGGTTTGGATTTATTTAGTATTTTATACATAGTCCTGTAAGCCCATAATATTGTCGATACTTTGTTATCCCAATCTTGTCTTCCAACATCATAGATTTTGGTCAAGGCATGACTCAGTATTTTGTTGAATGCTTCTACGGTTCCATTTGCTTGTGGGTGATAGGGCATAGTCTTGTGATGAGCCACCATGAACTCTGATAATAGGATCCTCATGGTATTATTCAGAAAATGTGTACCCCTATCACTGGTCAAACTCAACGGACATCCATACCTCGTGATAATGTTCTCCCATAAGAACCTTACCATTGTTGCTGTTGTGTAATCTTTAGTTGGGGCTGCCTCTTGCCCACCTTGTGAGATAATCTATGTAAGTGATGACATAACGTGACCCAGTCCTACGTGTTGCTAGTGTAATAGGTCCCACAAAATCTATTGCCCATTTTTTAAAAGGCTTTGTGCTAGGGATGGGACGCAAAGGCATTTCATCTCTCCTTCCTAGTTTTCCAACGCTGATAGTGGTCACATGCTTTACAATAATCTCTACAATCCCTATACAAGGTTTCCCACCATAATCCTACCATTAATATCTTGTGTGCGTGGCATCACCTGCATAATGCCCACCCACACTTCCTCCATGTGCTTCCTCCATGATGGCCAGGCGCTCATGCTCTAACACACACTGCGCAAAACTTCATCATGTCCCAATTTGTATAAGTATCCATTAATCAACACATAGGGCATAACGCGTATGGCCAAATACTTCTTTTCTAATGCCTCGCATTCCATCCGGAGCCATGCCTTCTTTTAAAAATACTACAATCTCCTCTAAATCTGAGAATGCATGCCACAACCTAAACAGTTGGGCGTCAAACATTGCTTCCTCAATACTTTGTGCTTCCTCTCCTGTATCAATTCTTGATAGATGATAAGGTCCACAATTGTTTTTTCCAGGTTTCACTACAATGGTGAATTCAAACTCTTGAAACAACAACACCCATCGATATATGTGCCCTTGAAGAATGGGCTTGTTCACCAAATACTTTAATGCCATGTGGTCGGTGTAGAATACAAAGGGTGTTGCCAATGAGATATCTTTATCTAAACTTGAAGAGCACATAGATTATTGAAAATGCCTCACGCTCGGTAGTGGTATAATTTTACTTTGCTGGTGTTAACTTCCTACTCGCAAAATAGAGAGGATGATCAATAATCCCCTCACTTGGTTGTGCAAGCACTGCTCCAATGGTGGTTCTTCGAGGCATCTACATGGACATGGAAGGGCTTGTCCTAAGGGGGAAAATGTAAAATAGGTGTGGTAATAAGCCTATCTTTAAATGTATCAAATGCCCTCTGCTACACCTCTCCCCAATGGAAGGCACTTTTATGTCTAAGTAGCTCCTCTAAAGTCGTGGTGATCTTGGCATATCCCTTAATGAATTTATTGTAATAGCCCATATGTCCAAGGAATCGCACATTATGCTCTAGCTAGTAGGTTCCCTTAACCCCACAATAATAAGCGCAACCTTAGCAGGGATCTACTAAAAGCCCTCCTTACATATGATATGCCCAAATAGAGTCCCAAACAGAGTAGCAAACATAGATTTCTTAATGTTGAGGGATATCCTCAAACTTCCTACACCTTTCAAACATTAATCTCAAGATGTCACAATGGTCCTTAACCAGACCATATACTATCCAATGATCCAAATAAACCTAAATAAATGTATGGATGAATTCTGGAATGCTTGCACCACTATATGTAAAAACATAGCAGCACATTCTTCAACCCAAAGGGCATGACCATATATGTAAAAATTCCCCACTCGGTAGTGAAAGTAATCTTCTTCTCGGTCCTCCTTTGCAATCCAGGACTTGGTGGTATCCTAAAAAGCCATCTCAGAAGGAGTATATTTTGCACCCAAAGACTCCTTCAAAATATTTTCAAAGGTGAACAAGGTTGGAAATGGATCAAGGACACAAACGCATTCAATTCCCTATAGTCCACACAAATCCTAATCCACCCACCCTTCTTGATGCTAATTACCATCGACTTATCCACTCTAATTTTTCCACTACCACAATGATCCTTGAAGCTATCATATTTTCTATCTCCTCCTTAACCTTCATGTGCAAATCGGGATTCATGCGGTAGGGCATTTTTCTAACTGGGTGAGCACTGTCCTTCAGTTTTATCTTCATCTCCCCCAAGGAATGGTGAACGCCTTTGAACTCATGGTACCCACGTGGGAATAAATCCTCAAATTTGCACAATGTGATCAATGATCTTTGATACTTCCTTCTCTATTCAGTAATCCCCAATAATAGCTTCCTTAGGTTCTTCTTCCAAACCGATGTTAACTTTCTTCATCTTTAAGGGATCATGGCAGGCACACGTGTGAGCATCTACACTATCCACTACCTCATGCATTCCTACAAAATGGCTAACATCTAAGCTTTCTGATTCCTCTCCATCAATCACATATACTAAATTTCCCTTCTCTTTTTCCAAACACACACACTCAAGTTATAACTCTTCTACTTCCTCAATTTCTTCAAAGCACACCTCCAATCCTAGTTCACCTAATAATTCTAATAGCCTATCTTCCGTTCTGGCACTATCCCCCATGGTTAGGTGCTTAATACCCTGTAAGGCCTTATCAACCAATGGCTTGGTACTCTAATACTCAAAGGTTTGAATAAGGTCAGCCGCGAGCTCTTTCCAATTCCTTGTCTAGCGGCATGTCTCCAAATGAATGTACCATGCATGCGCACAACCCTGCAGTGTAGAATACAACTTGTGCACCCAGAGGGATGGTGGCAAAGCTTCTGCGCCTTCTCTCCAAACCTGTTCACACTCCTAGATATGGAAAGAGGTGGGATCCTTCCCATGGTACTCCTTGATGATGGTGGGTACATTACTTCTAGAAAATATGATAGAGAGAGAAATTCTTACCTCGCGCCACTCTAAAAGGCTCTCCTAATGTGTGGCCCACCAATGAGTTGTTGTGCCAAGCAAGACATAACTTAACATCTCCCTTCATTCCTTCTCATTCTTCCATTGAGCTTCTACCTCCTATAGAAAGATCTTAGGGAAGGCTCCTCCTGAATACTTGGGCAGTTCTTTTCCTCCAAGGCGCCTAACAATGTGTGCGCCTTTGTTACCTTGGTCACCGACCCTCTCAACTACCATCCCATTAATTCATAAGTTCCATGCACCCAATTGTCACAAGCTAGATTGGTGGTATCACTTACTGACTGAGCATCTTCAAACTAGATAACTCCATTAGTAGGGTGTACCATCTCAGGGTCTCTAATTGAGCACACATAAATTTTGTCCAGAACTTCTTCTCCCAATGGTTCAATATAGGGTGTCAACTTCCCATCAACCAGGGGTATAATGACCCATTCCTCTTTGTTCTCGAAGCTGATGTACCCTTTATTGAACTGAAGGTCTACATTATTCTTGTAACACCAAGGGTGCCCAAGTAGTGCTAGGAAATTGTCCACCTCAATGAGCGCCAAGAATTCAAAGTCCCCAGTAAACTTGGCTCCCTGGATAGTAATAGCTACATCCTTCAAGACACCGATGGGCATTGCCTTAGTCTTGTTTGCCATATACAACACATTCAAAGATGGCTGTAATGCAGGTCTTCCCATTTGATGCCATGCATCCAAGGTCATGACCTTAACCTCTCGCTAGTGTCAATGAGTATATTGCTGAGAAGCCATCCATCTATAACTGCATTTAACGTAATCTCCTTATCATAGTCGAGGTTATGAGGGGGAAGGTTCACATGTAATACCTATCTCTCGCACTCTTCTCTAGTACATGGTACCTTCTCTCTCAACTAGGATCCTAGAAAAGGAATGATGTTCTCCTGCCTTAGCATCTTACACACCTCCTTGACCTCATCTAGGTCATCCTTTTACACCTTGATTCTCCTTCCTTGTTACTCCTTTCTAGATTGCTCCTTTAAACACTAGATCTCCCCTTGTAAGCTTTGAATAACATCCATGGTGTCCTGATATATCTCCTTTTGATGCGCGGGGTTTGGATACTTTCCATGAATGACCTCTTCTCTTGAAACTAGGTTCTTCTGTCTTGGTACCTCCTCGTGCGTGTGGCTTCTACCCTTGTTGTTACTAAGATAGGCTCCAAACCTTCATCTTGTGTTACCCGAGGCATCCACTATATGTCTTCCTTCTTGATGCTAACCTTAACAAAGTGCCCTTGTCCTTCCTAGTGTGTGCTACTAATTCATATGCTCAAATAACTCTGGGCACTCCTCATACTTATGCTTCTTTCTGCACCATGAGCACTATAACAAGTCTAGGCACTCACACTTATAATGTTCTGTAGATCCATAGTTAAAACATGTTCTACACGGGAACTCACTTCTTCCTCTGCTAGTTACCCCGACCATGGAATCCTCCTCAAATCATCTTCCACGTGCACCCCTATCTACGTGCTCCTCATAATGACGATCATCATTTTTAGAACCACTAACAATGCTAGTTTGGCACACCCCATGATCAGAGGCCTCATGGATCTAATCAATGATCCTATATTCCTTCATATCATGGGTTGTGGAGGTATAAATTTTGCAATAACAAGTTACATTCTTCTTGATTGCACGCTACAGCAAGGGACATCTACTTTCATCATGGTCCCCATAACAGATCTCACAATCTACCATCACAACATGTACCATCATCCAGGGGAAATTATCCTTAATGTGCCCCTCTATTTCACAATCCATGCACCACAAACCACTGCAAGTCTCATGGATTGAGTTCATAGACAATGTTTCCAACTGTTTGGCCATAGCAACAATATGGACCTCCAAGAATGAGCTAACGCTAGTATCAATACTACAAACAACCTCTGCATGCAAGGTAGCTTCCAATGCTTCTCGTGGATCTGTAAAATTTTTATGAGACAAGGCCCTTCTAAAAGGGGTGATCAATCCTCAAACAAACCACTATGCATGCTGAGAAGGATGGATATCATATGATAACTTAGAAAAGAGAGTTTTAAAGTGTGCATCATACTCCCACACACTCTCTGCCATTCCTTGTTGAATCTCCTTCAAAGCGTTGATGCTTTTTTTCTCAAACTTGGGAATGTGGAATTCTAGCCAAGAATGCATTCTTTAAAGCAGTGTATTCCACCACCATTTGATGAGGGTCATACTTTCTATACCAACTATGCACGTGCCCTTGCAACGTGGTTACAAATTGACTAGCCTTTCATTCTGGGGTTGTGATACCCTTTGTGCACCATAGCAGTTCACACTTGTGAACATGTTCTCGCAACATATTCAAGCCCCATGTAATCTGGAAAATGTAGAGACATTTCAAAGAATACTTGAGGTGGTGGCTGGGGTCCTTATCCTAAACTAGAGCCTTGGTTCCCTCCTGTTTCTTCCACCACCTGATCCACTAGGTCCACCAGGTCCTATACCTCTAGAGCCACCAGATCCACCAGAACCACTGGGTCTAATAGGGCCTATAGGAGCATGCTAAGTGCTCCCATGGTCCCACTAAACTATGCACCGATAGTTTGTGATAGCACCCCACTACCACTACTTTTTCTCGTGCCACTCCCTAATGTGAGACCGAAAGCTTGTACACTTTCCCCTTGTCCAAAAAATCCTCCGAATACTAGAATATGTGTAGCCATAGAAGAAGGAAATGAAAAATTGTATCTCCTAGGCACAGATCTGTCTCTTCCACTAGTTTCAACTAGATCAATACTTCTTCCTAGTTTGGGAAAACCAAGCACCAGGGCTCGGTCACTGGGTGGGTTTAGATATGTGCCAATGACTCTCCTTTCTCCATGTGATGAGATCTCACCAGAAAATGAATGGGTCTTTGTTATGTGCTTGCCAAGATGGGGTAGCATAGACTACTTAGGTTCCACATCCTCTACATGAACCTCAACTCCTTCCCGCAACATCTGTCTCCATAAATCCATCACACTAGTAGCCTTGTGTCGTCTAGTAATCTCCCTCTCACGTGCTTTGTTATACTTGAGCCATCTTTCTTCCCTCTCCTTCTCTGTCATATCATCTGCCATCTTCCTCCACCCGAGCTTCCTTACCCAACGACTCATAATCGGTTTAGCCGACCATTGGGAGCACCTCTAAACTCATGGTAACCATTAATATCTTTATAGCTAGAGGAATAACACATAGAAACGTTCCTCTAGGTTCTCACAAAATTCAAACTCAATAACCTCTAGGAAAGAATACATAGAAATGGTATATTCTAGATGTAGCTAGCTTGTACTCCCTCCACCAATGATCTATAAAGCACGGGTCCATGTCGATCTACATCCTGAAACCTCTGTAGTCTTCTTCACCCATATCCGTGATCCATAACGCCAACTCGATTTAGATGCATAGGCTAAAAGCCATCCATATAAATATATTGGGAAGTAGTAGAAGAATATCTCATATAGATCATGATAGAGCTTCTCTTCTACCCATCTATGTGTATTGAACTTAGGTCCAAAGTGTTGAATCTCTCGAGAAAATTCATCCTCTATGCTCTTGAACCACGATTCAACATGTTCCAATGTTAATCGATCCATGTCATTACTCTTTACACAAATCATGATGCATGCTATATCCCACTACAAATTAGAAAAGAGGTCCCATGGCAAAGAGCCAAGATGTATTCATTTTTACTCCTACCTCAAAAGGAATAACCCCATGTGCACCATCCTATCACCCAACAGATAAGTTGAGCGCTCACCCGAGGCACGTGTGGGTGTCGAGTCTCTCTTTTATGTGAGTCTAGTGGGAAGAATTATCTATGATTGTAAGAGTATTTAGGAAAGGAGTTGAGACATACAAGAACCATAGGGCTCGTAATGAAACTTCTCCGATCCTTGCAGAGTCACTTTAGACCGAGTGCTTTAGCAGATTCCAGAACATATACTATAACAGAAAGAAAGATACAACCATTCATTCATATCATGAAAGGAAAGAGAACTCATAAGAATGAAATATACATTAAACCCATTGATATTCATATCTATTTATAATAGGTAACCTCAACATATTCATTGATTCATTACAGAGTGTCACAGAGTGTAGACCACAATCATGCACATCACTGGACATATGTAGCTAAGCTAACAGAAAATAAAAATACAACTCCATGCTTAGTACATCCTTTCCTGAACTAGAATATCCACTCACAGCAATTTTGTAGAGCCTCCTTCCTCTCTAACCCACTATTCCCTATGTATATCTCCCTCTGTATATATCTATCTGTGTCTCTCACTTTTTTCCCGTGGCAGAACTTGTATTTATCACTTTCCTAGGCTGCCAACTCACCTTGCCGCACCCTCAAATCTGTCGCCAAGTGTCGAATGTGGTCCTCCATGCGAGCATGTTCCTTCAAGCCTGAGCTCTCCATTCCATCTCATGATGATCTTCTAGAAGATTCCATTTGGGCATGCTCTTTCTTGGGCCAACCTATTGCTAGGCTGGCATCTTATCCATGCACAACCGATCATGCTTTTCACGTGTTCTACCTTAGGCACTCAAATTGGCTAAGTCCCAAACCTCCTTTCGCACATCGCACATGTTATAGGCCTTTCTCTTGTGTGCTTATGCCTTGCACACCATCCAATGCTCGGGATCCCATGCACCCATGCACCTTTATACTTGGTCAATAATCCAGGGGCCCAATAGATAGCACATAGAAATGTTCCTCTAGGTTCTCAAAGAAATTCAAACTCAACAACCTCTGGACAAGAATACGTGGAAATGGTGTACTCCAGAGTGTAACTAGTCAGTAATCTTCTCCACCAATGATCTACCGCACAGGTCCACATCAGATATGCATCATGTAACCTTTAGTAGTCTTCTTTGGTCCACACATGCAATCCATAACACCAACTTGATCTAAATGCATAGGTTGAAAGCCATTCATATAGTTCTACTTAGAAGCGGTAGAAGAAGGTCTCATGCAAATCATGGTAGAGGTTCTCTTCTACCCATCTCTGTGTATTAAACTTAGGTCCAGTGTTGAATCTCTGAGAAAATTCATCCTCTGTGCTCTTGAACCATGATTCAACATTTTCTAATATTAACCGCTCTATCATCCCTCACTACATAGATCATGATGTATGTTATATCCCACTACAACTTTGAAAATAGGTGCCAGTAACTTGGAACCAAGATGTAGTCATTTTTACTCCCATTACAAAAGGAATGAACCCCATGCGCACCGGCCTATCACCCAATAGAAGCTGAGCACTCACCCGAGGCACGCGTGGGTACTGAGTCTCTCTTTTATGTGAGTTTAGTGGGAAGCATCATTTATGATTAGTGTAAGAGTTTTTAGGAGGGAAGTTAAGGCATACAAGAACCATAGGGCTTAGAACGGCCTCTAGATCCTTGCAGTCACTTCAACCACCAGTGCTTTAACAGAATCTAGAACATATATTATGACAAAAGGAATTATACAAGCATTCATACATAGCATGAAAGGAAAGAGAACTCATATGAGATAAATATGCATTAAAACCATTGATATCCATGTCTATTTATAACAGGTAACCTCATTATATTCATTGATTCATTACAAAGTGTCACAGAGAGCAGACCATAGTCATGCATATCACTGGACGTATGTAACTAAGCTAAAAGAAAAGAAAAATTACAACTCCATGCTTAGTACATTCTTTCCTAAATACAAATATCCACTCACAGTAATTCTACAGAGCTCTGCTCACTCTCTAACCCACTATACCTCATACTTATATCTCTTTTACTCTACGAGACACTTGTATTTATAATTCTCCTACACTACCAACTCACCTTCCAACATCCTCAGATCTGGTGCCAAGTGTCAAATGTGGTCCATGTGAGCATGCTTCTCCAAGCCTGGGCTTTCCACTTTATCTCATGATGTTCTTCTAGAAGATTCCATCCAAGGCATGCTCTTTCTTGGGCCATCCTATCGCCAGTTGACATCTTATCCACGTGCAACCAATCACACTTTTCACATGTTCTTCCCTGGGCACTCAAATTGACTAAGTCCCGAGCCTCCTTTCATGCATTGCGCATGCTATGTGCTTCCTTAAACCTTTCTCTTGCGCACTTTTACCTTGCATGCCTTTTCATAACTAGGAACCTACGTGCCTATGTGCCTTCATCACACCGCCAATAATCCAGGGGTCCAACAGATGTACTTGCTATTTGATTCACTCTTTTTATTCTACTACCCAAACTAGCTTTCTGACTATTGGTTTAACTAGAAACTAGAAAACCAAGTGCAAGCGATAGGTTGTTAGGTAGATTCGAGATGCACACACAGTAAACCATGTCATCTCTACCGGCATACTCTCAAAAGAGGCCGATTAGGGTTCCCTATGATGCTTACCCAAATGGGGGAGTTCCAGATGCTCTAGCTCAATGCCCCTTATGTGAGTTCCAAATCCTTCATGAGCCATCTCTCTCCTCAACTCCTTCTGTTATGAAATCTTGTGTTGCTTCCCTAACTCCCTCTCGTGCATCTCATTGTACATAATCTACCTTTCTTCTCTTCACCTCTCTACATTTGTTAGGTATGTCATCCTTCACCAAACCTACTCTTTCCCCACGTGTGGTGGGGTTTAGCTAGCCATTGGCTTCTCTTCCAAATTCAGGGTTACCATCAAGATTTTAATCACTAGTGGAATGCCTTACAGGTAGGTTCCCCTAGGATAATGTAAAAACTAGAACTCATCTACCTCCGGGAAAGAATAAGTGGAAATTGAGTACTCCAAAATATAATTATTCAAAAAACCACCGAACTAAGTATCCATAACACACGTCAAAATCGATCAACATTATAAAGGTCCTGAAATTCTTCCTTCCTCCGTAAAAGTGTGCAAAACCTCCTATTCCTTTTATATGCATAAGCAAGTAGCCACTCGTACAACTCTATCGGAAAGATAACAAAGAAACTCTCATATAAACAATCATACAAGTTATACTCCACCCACGCGCACGCAAACTCGAGATCCAATGCTAAATATTTGAGCATATTCTTCTTCTATATCTACTATCCACTCCTCAACATTTGACAGGGTCAACCATTATGTCTTCATCAAAAACATCTTGACAACAAATGAAAAAGAGGTCCCGAAACGGAGCCAATGACATAGCCTAGAATTTAATATGAATAACCCAAGCACGCTGACACATCACTTAGCCTAAGCTGAGTGCTCACCTAAAGCACACAAAGGTACCAAGTCCCTCTTTAGATTTTCTTGTATAGGATGTTAGTGAGATGATGTTTAAACATATCCAGATTCATAACTAAACATAAACATTCCACAATGCATAAACTAGATCTAGATCTCAGAGAATCATGAACTAAATAATAACTATAATAAGATTAACCATACAAGAACTAGATTCAGTTATGTCTAACACCATTATCCAACCAATATACTCCATTTCACAAAATCTTCTTACACTATAAAGTATCTCCATGAGTCATGTGCATGTAAAAACTAGCAGCATAACTCTATAATAATTCACTACCCTAAACTACACAGTTCAATTACATATTTATAGAGGTGGGGAATTTCCCTTCACCACCCATGCACTTCTCAAAATAGGTTGCATACTAATAATAGCCATGCACCTTTACAATAGCATGCACAACATGCAAGTGTTCTAATAATAGATGTCCTATAGTTAACTCTAAGAATAAATCCTATTATTAGCTTAAACTATGCATGGTGCTTATCAACACTTGTTCCCAAAATACCATTGCATGTAGCACAAGTCTTCATCTCTTCATGTGCTTCACAAACTATCTCTAAAAATATCCCTTAACCGTAAAAACAACTAAGTACTCTTGAGCTTGGGCACTTCAATACTATTATAGCTTCACGCACTTCTAGTAGCCTATCTTCACACGTCCAATACTTAGAATATTTCTATCTTCTCAAGAGTTCTTGCATATACCAAAAGGATCTATCTCTACATGGCCAAAATTATCTGAAAATTTTATACGCCACTTCTCCTTCAACATGGAGAATGATGTTACTATGATTGACTTGTGTAATACAAAACAATGTAATAATGAGAACTTTGTTGTTTTCTTAAAAGATGGCAAGAGTTATCTAGTCACTTCCCTTGCTCCATACCAGAGAAATAGTTAGTCAACATCTTTGTACCTAACTTAAACCATGATATCACTTTCCATTTGAAAACACATTATGGTAATACATTCTAGGAGGTCATAAAATAAGGTATCAAAATAGAAAAAGTGATGTTGACAAAAGGAACTCGAAACCATTATCGCGAGATAACCATGATTCAAAATCTACTAAAAAATAAAATTTTATTCCAACTAATAACAAAAACATCATAGGTGATAGAATTAAAAATTCTGAATGGGTGCGAATCGATTCAAAATTGTTTTCCTTGAAACTAGCCAAGGGATATTCGCCCCTGATTACATAAACATTGCACATTTACTCCTCTATTTGATTCTATGTCATCGATAATTAAATAGTTAGAGGTGGTTAACATGGTCAAGTACCTAGAAGTAACCCCTTATCCCAATGATGCACCTAAACCATATTGGTTTAGAGAAAATGATTATTGCAGCTTTCATCATGTTAAGGGTCACAAAACTGATAAGTGCCTAAAACTAAAGCACTATATCCAAGACCTAATTGAAAGTGGTGACATGGAAATGGATTCCTCGGGAACTAACAAGTCTCCTAATGTTGACATGGGAATTTATAAATAACCTTTCCCTAAACATAACAAAGGAAAGGAAAATCCAGATCAAGGACAAACATCCCAAAATAAAGGTATTGGCTATGTTTATAAAGATACAAACTATGTGGCCAAAAATAACAATTCTTATGATGTTGTAATTGGTTGTGTAAACCCATTCATTGAGAATATCAACATAATAAAGGTCAAAGAAAAGGATTATGTCGCAGTAGCATGGCATGTTTGCCTTGTTAGTTCAAAACCTCCTCTATATACCACTTAGGATAGTCACTATGATGTCTTGGAGCAACTTGAGAAGACTACTTTGCTAAGATCTCGATATTAGATCTTCTTAAGATCTCTAACATACACAAGGACATCCTTTGTAAGACATTACAAGGATTAAGAGTATCGATTGATATAGATCCTACCTATTTATAAGAAATGGTTGCACATAATTCTCTCATGGATCATATAACCTTTAGTCAAGAGGAAATTCCTATAGAATATCCTTCACAAAATTTTCCCTTACACATTGAGGTTATTTTCAATCATAAGAAAATTAAATGGGTGCTTTTGGATGGTAGATCAAGCCTAAACATTTTTACCTTAAAGCTAGTTCGGTAACTAGATCATACTGAAACATATCTGGAAAAAAATTTCATCACCATCAAGGCATATGACAACAAAGAGTGGTGGTCATTTGACATGATAACATTCTTGTTGGGAGTAGGGCCTACTACTCATGATAAAAAGTTCCATGTTCTATACTTGGAGCTTCCTTATAACATACTTCTTGACCGCCCATGGATTCATGTCGTGTAGGTCATGCCTTCAACGTATCACCAGTGTCTGAAGCTATACCATGATGGAAAAATTATAACTATTTTGGGGGATTCTCAACCTTTTTCTCATTGCATAAGATTATTAGGTTACTTCCCTAATTTTGTTGATTTCCCTTCCACAGAGATGGTTTTTCCAACTCAATCTAAGGCTTTTACTTCACGAATTGATCCAGATGCCTTGACCCCTAATGAAAATGGTGCTTAAATGTCAGTTGCTACCTTTGCTACATGGGAGATGGAGGCCCTTTCAACCAGTTGCAAGGGGAAGTAAGATCTCCAACAGACCTTCTAGTTTCTAACCTTCCCATATATCCCAAAACATGGGTAGGCCTTGTCACAAATATCAACATCCTAGAGAGAATTTCCCTTTTGACGCTTTCATTCTTGGTGGTTTACTAGCTAATGAATAGTTGTTATGTAACTCTATGATACCATCTCCTATGGATGAGATGGCATCATGCTACCAGATCCTAAAAATGTAATTATGAAAAAATTATGTACACCATGGGCTACCAAGGGTATGGTTATGGTACACATGAACAAGGAGTGCGGAACCTCTTCCGTAGCCCCATAGAAAAATGTGTAAATATAGTATCAATATTATGCCTTATGGGTCTATTTATCCAGAGTGTTATGCCACTTCCTCTGAACATGAATATAATGAATTAGGTAATGAAAGAGAAACAAATTCGGTTTATTCTTTACGAAGACCTTTCCTCCACCAATCTATTTTTTGATATGGATATATTGACCATATCCCCTACCTTACCTATCCCCATTCCTAAATTAAACCTCATTTATCCTTCCTTAGTGAATTGGGACCAATAACAGCATGTACTGATTGAATTATTTTCCAATTATGAGGTTATTTGTGATTTTATGGGTATCCGAGACAACATCCTAGTAGGTGATCATAAAAAGGCTTATTCATTAACCTTGATGCATGTGTGTATTTCAAGGAGGAGGTTGATTTTTGTGGTCATCAAAATAAAGTAAAAAGCAAGGGAAAATTTTCCACAAAGAAGCCTTGTAAAAAGAATAAGTCCAATTCTTACAGTGAAAACCTTTTTGAGGAACTAGTAGACAAACAAAAGGAAAAATTAAAGGACAAAGAAATTGACTTATCCAAGGGTGAAAATATCATTGAGACACCCTTGGAAGTAGATCTCAATCTCCCCTTGATCCTACATACATGGAAGAATATTCTAATCTTCTTGTGGAGGATACTATTGAGGTCAACATCGAAACAAAGGAATTACCTAGGATGGTTAAGTTGGGAGCCTCGCTCTCACCTCAAGAATAAAATACATTTGTCTTGTTTTCACATGAATTCTAAGATACCTTTTCTGGTCCTACACAGGACATGTCAAGACTTGATCCTGCATTAGTGGTGCATAATCTTGTTGTGCACCTAGATACAAATCCTATTAAGAAAAATCTTAGGAAAATGCATCCTCATGTTTCCTTATTGGTTAAAGAGGAGATGGAAAGATTATTAGCAGTATGCTTCATTTGACCTATTGATTACTCTGAGTGGATTTCAAATAATGTGCCTTATATAAAAAAATCTCATAGGTATCATAATTTGTACAAATTTTAGAGACATAAACAAAGCTTGTCCTAAGGATGACTTTCCCCTCCCCAATATTGACATGATTGTTGATTCCATGACTAGTTATGAAATGCTATCACTCATGGATGGATTTTTAGGTTATAATAAAATTAATATTGTGGAGGAGGATCAACATAAGACAACTTTCACAACCCCTTGGGGAACATTATGTTACCAATTCATGTCCTTTGGCCTCAAGAATGTGGGCTCATTTTATCAGCTTGTCTATGACAATCATATTTCATGATATGATCAACAACATAATGGAAGATTATGTAGATGAAATTGTGGGAAAGTCCAAAATGAGAGAAGAGCATCCAGATATTCTACAAAGGCATATTTTAATGTCTAAGGGACTACAAGGTATGTCTAAATCCAAAGAAGTGTATCTTTGGTGTGTTATCAAGGAAATTACTAGGTTTTATTGTATCATGGAGGGGAATTGAAGTAGACCCAACTAAGGTCTTAGATATCATAGAGATGCCTCCTCCTATAAACATCAAATAGCTACGTAGTTTGCAGGGGAAAATTCAAGTAATCAGGAGATTCATTTCCTAGCTTGTATACAAGTTCCATTCATTTACACATTTTTTCAAGAAAGATGTCAACTTTCTATGGATTTGAGAACAACAACAAGCATTTGTATTGCTCAAATAATATCTGTCAAAACCCCTATTCTAATTTCACCTACTATAGGTGAAATGGTGTTGTATATTTCTACTACGCAATTAACAATTGGAGCACTCTTGTGTGATTGTTCTTGAGTTGCTACTCTATAGAACCAATTAAATCATGTTGCTAGATTAATGTTTATCTCAGTTGAGATTTGTGTATTTAATCATCCATTTATTTGCAATGTACTCTTGAATTGTAATGTTTACTTAATTGGTTCGTGAAATGAACTGGATGTCTTCAGCTTGTGGAAAGTTTGAATTTTGTTCTTGGAACTATTGGGTAAGCTGGTAATTTGGGAAAATTACACTAAGTTTGGAATAATCAATTTATTGGTATTGAGAATCGATTAAGAAAATACCTTGGATCAGTTTCATTGATCTAAGGCATTCTCTTAATTCGATCTGCAATTATGATTAAATGTAAGAGATTGCATTCATTCTTTGATTATGGATTATCAATCTTATACTAATTGATCTTGATGATTTTGTTCCAGTTTTCCTATGTTCTTAGTCCCATGTTAAGGGCTGGAAATTGTTGAGATCCGGTTCATTATAGCACTACTCCATTTGAAAAAATGTTTCATAGATTGGTAAGGTCTCTATTGTGCAGTTACTTAAGACCTAGCCTATGCCTAATGTTTTGATAACACTAAAATTTCTAAAGGTCTAACCTAGACCTAAGGCATATGAATTACTATGGTGGCTTGTGAACCTAATCTAAGACCTATGCTAAGTTGATAGGTATTGAAATATTATCAATTAAATCCTAACCTATGTTGGGAAAGGAATATGGAACCTAACTCAAGACTAACCCTAGTCAACTTTTGTGGATGCATGGTCAAGTGGTGGGGTTTGTAGTTTCCACCACCCTTACATGTACTTGGAATATTTTAATGGTTGGCATTAATGGTGGCTACCGCCACTCCTTAGTAGTAAGAAAATTTAAAATTAGCAAGTTGCTAAAAACTTGCACTAAAATTAGTTGCATGATCATTTGAACTGTTAGTGAATGGAAAAATGGAATAGAGAAGGTCGATGGGTTGGTGGGATAGATGAATTGTCCTATCTAGCATTAATGATTTTGAAAATTATTCTAAACCATCTTGGGGAAAATATGTTGGATTTGGAAAGGATTTGGTTGTTTTGGTTTCATTGTTACTCTTTCCATTCTTCTCTCTCTTGTTTTGCATGTTGAGGTTGAGGGTGTTTGGTCTGGTTTCGATTCTATATTGAAAGCTTCACTTTTGGGTCTCGGAGAGATTGTTGGAGGATATTTTAGTGGAGAAGGACTGTGGGGATTTTGTGAAGGTGGATTGCTTCAATTGTTGAAGCTATCATGGGAGTTAGAGGAAGAAACCTGGGAGCTAGAAGAAGACTTTGGGAAGCTCTACCAGGCATGATAGGCTCTAATCCCTTGCAAAAACTTGTTCTCTCTAATTAATTCATGAAAAGAACTTTGATTATAATAGAAATAATTTTGGGGTTCTGGGTTTTTATATTTCTTATTAAAATGGAATCTCTTTCTTGGTAAGTGGTTTATGAATTGGTTTTTCTTTTGACTTTTCTTGAGTGATTTTATATGAATTGAAATGTCAATTTTTCCACTCTATCTGCTTTTGGGTGTGATTGTAAAAAAGAACTCACCATGAATATAATGGAAAGAATAAATTTATATTTTGAGTTTTATGCTTTGTGGTTTATAATTGAACCCAACAGTTGGGTTATTGATCTCTGTGTGATTGTTTATATACCAAACCCATTGAATTCATGCTTTTATCAAAAGATGACCTTGTGTTTGATGGGTCAAGTTGAACTCACCACCAAATCGAGTTGAATTAACATGTTTTAATGATAATTGATATCTGATATTTTGTGTTTGTATTTGTTAAAATGGTTTGAATATTTGAACTCTTGAGATATAGGTATTGTAATTTTGTTGGGTTACATGCTTACTTTGATAGAATTCATTTTTTTCTGATGAGTTGAAGCTCATTCACTAGGAGGGTATGGGATTTTCCTATAGGTAATATTAGAATGGTTAGGTAAGATCCATTTGGATGTTGATAACCCAGGTCGGGCTCAGCTTATTTAACTTTTTAGATGTTGTTTATAACCCACTGTGATAATATATACATGTCATCCTCATTTGAAATGGACTTCTGACTGTTTGTTTGAGACTTAGTCATTTGGCGTTGATTTTCTTATGAACTCTTGTGGGTTTAACCACTTCCATGGTTGTATGAATTTGGTTTCTTTTATTTTATCATTATGATTGTTCCATATTTTAATACTTGTCAGGAAGATGGTTTGGTATAATGTTTTGTTAAACAATGTGGAATGGTTGTGGTAAGCTTGACATGTAACTTGTGTTCATTTTCAAATCCATGAATTTAGTGGTTACCTTGTGATATATTGTGGAACTTATTTATAAACTATTAGACCCTTACAAATAAGACTACCAAGTGTTTAAAGGTATACTGAACTATCTTAACTTCTAGTTGATTAATTTTAACATAGTTATTATTTGATCTTCTTTAAAAATTCTACACTGATTATGATCCTAACCTGGAACTATTAGGAGGGGTTACAATGTTTACCCTTATTCTAAGTTGATCGATTTTAAATTTTATCGATCCTTGATCATTCAAAGATGATCAAGGATATCAATTAGCCATGTTTGGAAGGGTGTGTATTTTGCGAGAATTCTCTGTTTTGATTTGGACCATTCTAGTTTTGTTTCCTAGTGATGTATCTGGTTGGGTATGGTTCTTTTCCAGTCATAACATGGAATACTTGTATTGATTTAAGACTATATCTTATTTAAATAATCTTTGTGTTGTGTTTTCCAAGGACTTACATGCATTCTAATTGGTTGGAGCCAAGTTGTTAATGTATGGATTGCTTTGTGTGTGTTAAGCTAAAATGGATTGTGGTTTTTGAGAGCTTTGTTGTTGTTAGTATAGTCTCTCTCTTCCCAACTTGCATCCAATTCTTGTTAAACATGTAGGTTGAAGGTCTGTTGGAATTGAATTCTTACCTAAAGGAAATTATCTTATGAAACTAATTACTATGTGTTAATCATGTAGTATGGGCTACATGATTAAGGCATTTCTACTCAGCCTTGTCCTTTTGTGTTGGTATACTTGGATTTGCATTATTATCTAAATATTGCATGAAGTGAGAAGGTATACTTGTCATACTATGGATTACTTGTGTGGTTGTGTAATGATTGAATGTTTCAATATGTTTGTTGATAGACCTCTAATTGATAGAATTCTTGCTTGATTAGATTGCTAGATGTTGACATTTGTAGGGTTTTGTGATACACCTAGGTAAGGTGCTTCTAGGAAGTGTTCAAAAAGGAAAATATGTTTCTGAACCCTTGACTGTTTTCTATTAATAAGAAGTGTTCCTTCTTGAATTTTTTATTTAGAACATATGGTTCCAAGGATTTAGCTCCTATCATGCTCAGTTCAAATGAACTGACAAATGCTAACAATCTTGCAGATGAACTTCATGAAAGAAGAAAAGAGGAAGACTTATGGAAAGCTGCAATTATTCTATTGATTGAAGAAATGTAGTTTGATGAAAAGATTATGTTTCATTTAATGAATTACTTTTGTGATTGCATTGATCAAGGCCTATGGCCAATTGTGTAAACTATTAAAAAATATGATTATTTCTTGTATACTTGAATTGATATATTATGTTGAAAATAAATGAAATTTGTTGCTTGAATCATTCTATCTTGACTTGGTTAAGTTGTGTGTGAATGAAATTTTTCAGTTAAAAGGATTATTTCATTTGGAAAGTAAGCTTGTATGGAATCAGTTGATATGTAATTCTTTATTCCTTGATATTGTGTGTAAACTTGGTTAAATGTTATATTTTATTATCATTTCATACCATTGTTATGAAGTGAATGATAATATTGATCTTATAAAAATGTGGGAAAAAGGGATAGATGTAAAGCATTGTCTTTTTTATTAGACTTATATGAAAAGTATGATTGAAAATAACTTAAATATAAGTTGATTATTGACTTATATACTTTTATTTACTAAATTCATCTTGATTAAGATAGTAATGAATAATTTGTAATAAAATAATTTATATTGTTGTGGGAATTAAGTTATAAATGATTATGCTTATTTACAACATTATAAGTCAATACTTGTGTGACTGTTTTATAAGGATTGTTATAAAACAAGTAAGGGTTGCATAACTAAAATTAAAAGGATTCAACCTTAGGGAATAATCACAAAGAGTACTTAATCTCATTAAGTACATATATAAGAATCTACCTTGTAAAAGGGGTCTAAGTGATTATACTAAAATGCAACCCTACCTATCCTAATTGATGAACTAAGTACAATAAGGAAATGGAATTGTACTTAGGAAAGGATAAGAATGACATAATGGGATTAGGTGTATAGCTTGAACTAATCCTTAAGGCATTAAGAAAAAGTTCTTCTTGCTATAATGATGAGGTCATTAATATGATAAATATTTGACTTTATATCCATAATGTAATCATGTTATGAAACCTTAAGGAAAGGGGTTGTTCACTATGTGGTAATAGAATGAACCTTTCGGATAGACTATAAGGTGGATGTGGAATACCCTCCCATCATAGATGAGTTATACTTAGGGGATAATGTTTAACTAAGTTATAATAGTTTGAATAGTTGAATGACTTAAAGGAAAATGAATGTTAAGTCAAGAAAACTATTATGGTTGAAAGTATGGAACCTGTTTGGAGTCTAAGAAATGAAATTTCTATTACTCCTAAAGTGTATATGGATATATGTGGTTGTTTCCCTATAATATACTTGTAAGATGTTTCTAAGATACTTAATCAACTAGAGGAAATTACATGCTTAAAGTGATTAAGTTAAGAGAAGAATTAATCTACAGAACCTCATTATTGATTAAGTGGAAACATAATGTTCCTTATCGGGAATGTTGGTGGAACCCAAGTTAGTCCTTAGGAATGACACCTAATGGCTGAAAATAACTAGGGTGGGATTAACAAGTTGTGAATTAAAGGGATTAATGAACTTGTTAAAATAGGAGGATTCATTTATTGGAACTTAATGGGTTGTTGTAGCATAATCATAATACATAATGTGGGGTTCATAAAAAGAAGTCACCCCATTAATCTTCTAAGTGAGGTCATCTCTGAGTGGGATCCCAAATCATTATTACACTCTAGATGATGAGCTTACTATGATGTCAACTTGCATTGAGTGAAAGCGGATTGTTATTACTACACATAATCCATTCAGTGGACTATCTCTAAGTGAGGTTGTCTCTTCTTAGAACATAGTGGGAAGGATTGACATAAGTCAAGAAAGTCTAATCAAGATAACAATTTCAAGTGTGGTGAAAGACATATTCCTTCATGACGAGTATGTCGTCTTGGAATATAGGCATGGAAAACATGTTTGAAAATTTGGCCAAAGTATCACAAGCTATTGGTTGCATTGTCTTAAATTCACCAAACTAAAGGTGTTGGATATAGGATGGGTATTTGTAACAAATACCTAGATAAGCCCTTGGTCAGTTGCACTTGATGAACCCTTAAATGAAAAAGGAACCACAAGTATACAGAGTATACAATGAAATGAAATATGAGAGATCATTTTTACACCGAGTCATAATAGTTACATATGGTTACTATTGTAGGATTGATTAGTAGATTTAATGTAGTTCTAAATGTTGAATTTAGAACAATGAACATTGAGATAAACAAAAAAAAAAATTCCCCTACTTTTGTAATCATGAAATAGGGATGTTACATCTTGGTATCGAGTTGAAGGTTACAACTCTTGACCTATTTGAGTCCACTTCTGATAAAAACAAAATTTTTATTACAAAATGGTGAGAACAAGGGGAATGTTGTGAAATAACCACCTCTGGGTGGTGAAGCAACTACAACTCAAAAGATGGATGAAATCCTTACTGCTCTATAGGACACAAGGAATAGATTGTTATTATAGAAAAGTAAGTGGCTAGAAATAACACTAAGGATAATAGTGAGTAGTCTCAAGGGGTAACCACATGATGAGAGAAGTGGTGATGCTGAGGATCTCAATGAATGAATGATAATGCTGAAAATAATGCTAACATGAATGTACCCAATCAACCCAGAATAAGAGGGCAAGATTGAATAGCTGAATTAACCAGCGATATAAAGAGGATAAGTCCACCAAAATTTGATGGAACCACCTAGGGTGATGGGCTGAGAATTGGCTCAGTGAGATGGAGAAATACTTTGTGATAAGAAATTTCTTCGAGGAAACCAAGGTTATATGGGGAGCTTATCAACTCTCCCATGAAGCATCTTCATGGTGGGACAACCACAAGGTTGAGCTTAATGTTGATGAGACAAACATCACATGGAACCAATTCAAGGGTCATTTTAGGAAGTGTTGGTTTCCCCAACTCTACTATGACCAGAAAATGATAGAGTTCCAAACCTTAACTCGGGAAAACTATCGGTAATGGAATATTGGGAGAAGTTCACCAAGCTTCTCAAATATGTACACAATATCAAATGGATGAAAATTTCAAATAAGGAAGTTCATCATGGGGTTATATCCTATCATAGGTGGTGAGGTGGATGTACATAGTCCTACCACTATGGAGGAAGTGGTAGAAAAATCCATTCGGTAAGAGCAGAAATTGAAGGCAATTTCTACACATAAGGAGGAAAAACGTAAGAAAAATGGGAATGCTTCTTCATCTTTTCCACCCAAGAAGGGTACATGGAAGAAGTTTGGAAACAAAATTAAGCATGTGGCTAGAAATGAAAAGAAAAATAGCAGTAGGTAAAGTTGTAGTAAAACAACAAAAATAATGGGCAAAAGGGTAATTATGGGAAAAATAATACTTTTAAGGTTGAGAATAAGTATGAGCCTAAGAAAGGACCTGTTGGAGGTTGTTTTAATTTGGGGAAAACCACTATGTAAGTCACTATCCTTTAAATAAAAATGAAAACAACTAGCAACATAAGATACATGTTGTGGTGTTGTGGTAGCCAAAAAACAAGCTGAAAAGTAGGCTACACCCATAGAAGTGTCAAGTAAGCTATATGGCCTACCTATAACTATACTTTTTGATACTAGTGCTTCTGAATGTTTTATTTCTAACAAGTTAGTTACTAAATTAAAACATAAAGCTGGTTTTATGGAAAAACCATGGACTCCTAGTATGGGAATAATGTTTTCCACATAGTTAGTAAGTGTCTTTTTGGCGCAGCCTTAGAATTACCAAGTTTCACAACTAGGTAGACTTGTATATGTTGCACCTCTAAGGGTCTTATGACATAATAATTGGTGTGAATTGGTTGGTTTATCACAAGGAACTTATGGACTATTTTTGGAAGCATATAAGGTGTTTGGATGATCTAGAAATCAATGAGACATTCAAGGAATAAAAAGAGGCATAAAGGTTAGAGAAATATCAACTATACAGCTGAAGAAGGCCAAAATAAAGGTTGCATGCTTTATGCAATAAAATTTCAGATTCAACTGAAGAAGGAGGTAAATTTTTGGAAAAATATCCATTGTTACGTAATTACAATGATGTGTTTCCAGAAGAGCTACCAGGTCTTCCACCAAAAAGAGAGTTTGACTTCACCATTGAAATCAAACCAGAACAAAACCTATTTCCAAGGCACCTTATCATATGACTACCACTGAGTTGGTAGAGCTTAAGGCTCAATTACATGAATTTTTTTCTAAAGGGTTAATAAGGCCGAGTGTCTCACCTTGGGGAGCACCAATGATCTTTGTTAAAAAGAAGGATGGAACATTAAGACTTTGTATTGACTACAGGATGTTGAAAAAAAACTATTAAGAATAGATATCCTCTTCCAAGGATAGATGATATTTTTGATCAGATGTGTGGAGCATCGGTTTACTCTAAAATAGATCTATGTTCTTGGATATCATTAGTTAAGAATCAAGGAAGAATATATTCATAAGACTACTTTTAGAACAAGATATGGACATTATGAGTTCATTGTTTTACCTTTTGGGTTAACTAATGCCCCTATGTAGCCTTCATGAATTTGATGAATAATATCTTTCAAGAATACTTGGACAAGTTTTTGCTTGTATTCTTGGATGATATTATTATCTATTCATGAGATCTTAGAGGAGCATAATGAGCACTTAAATATTGTACTTGAGGTACTAAGAAAGAGGAAATTGTATGGAAAACTATCCAAGTGTTCTTTTTATGAAACTGAGGTACAATACTTGGGGCATATAATAAATAAAGATGGAATCTCAATTGATCCCTCAAAGATATCAACCATAATTGATTGGTGAAACCTAAGAATGTACATGAAGTTAGAAGCTTCATGGGGCTTGTTGGATACTACAAAAAATTTGTAAAGGATTTCTCAAGGGTTGTTGCCCCAATAACTTCATTGCAAAAGAAAGATAAAAAGTTTGTATGGAGTGAAAAATGTGAGGCTACATTTAAAACATTGAAGGAACAACTAACTTTTTCCCTATATTGATTGTTCTTGATCCAAACGGGAGTTTTACTGTGGTGATGGATGCTTCTGGAGATGGATTAGGGGTATATTGCTGCAAAATGACCATGTGATAGCATATGAAAGCAAGAAGCTTAAATTACATGAGAAGAATTATGCTCCCCATGATTTAGAGCTTGTTGCCATAGTTCATGCACTGCAGTTTGGAGACATTACCTCTTAGGGAAGCCCTTTGAGTTGAAAAACTGACCATCTTGGGTTGAAATATATCTTCACTCAACCTAACTTAAATGCAAGGCAAATGAAGATGGTTAGAGTTCTTGTCTCAATATGATTTTGACATCAGCTACATTAAAGGTAAATAAAATAGAGTGGTAGATGCACTAAGTTGTAGAAAATCATATTTCTACACTTGTGACTTTGAGAACTTAGTTTAAGGATGAGGTTAGAAATACCTTAATGTCTGATCCATACTTTCAGTAGGTAAAAACAACACTTGTTGTAAATCCAAAGGATGTGAGGTACAAAGGATTTCAATTAGATGGTGAAGGAATTATGAGGTATGAGGATAGAGTGTACATACCACTGGGAAATGAGTTAAGGAAGAAAGTGATGACTGAATTTCATAATGCACCTTACTCTGGACATCTCGGAGTGACAAAAATGCTTGCTGATGTAAAACAACAATATTTTGGAAGGGGATGAAGAAAGACATCTTGACTATGTGTCTCATTGCCTAGAATGCCAACATGTGAAAGCTAAGCATATGCACCCAATTGGTTTATTGTACCCTCATAGCATACCACAGTTTAAATGGCAGGTTATAAGTATGGAATTTTTTAAGGACTTCCTATGTCTAGGAATAAACATGATGTTATTTTAGTTGTGGTTGATAAACTAACTAAAATGGCTCATTTCATTTTTGGAAATCTGAAAGATGACTCACTTGTTCTTGTAAAAAGTTTTGTTCAAGAAATTTTCAGATTTCATGGTGTTCCCGAGTTGATAATCTCTGATAGGGACCCACAAATGACTTCACGATTTTGGAAAACTCTTAATGCATATTTGGGAACAAAGCTAAACTTTAGCTCTTCTTATCATCTAGAAAAATGGATGGAAAAATTGAAAGAGTGAATCAAGTTCTTGAAGATATGCTTAGGATGTACTACATGGATCAACAATACAAATGGGAAGAGTATCTCCCTTTGGTTGAATTTGCATATAATAATACTTACCATTCTTCTCTAAAAATGGCACCTTTTGAAGATTTGTATGGGTGAAGGTGTAGGACCCTGGTCAGTTGGGATAACATTGAAGATAGAGAAGTAATTGGGCCTGAGATGCTTTCTGAAATGGAACAATAGGTAAAGTTAATCCGGGAAATATTAAAAGAGGTTATTGATAGACAAAAATTTATGCAGACTTGAAAAGGGTCAAAAGGAAATTTGAACTTGGTGATAAAGTTTTTTCTAAGAGTCAAGCCTAAAAAGAGCTCGATTACTTTTGGCAAGTCAGCCAAGTTGTCACCTCATTATGTAGGACCCTTTGAGATTGTTGAAATAGTCAATCATGTGGCCTACCGATTAGCATTTCCTCCCTCATTGGCACAAATGCATGATGTTTTTCATATTTCTTTGCTTAAGAAATACATTTCATATTTATCACATGTGTTAAATTGGAATGATTTGTAGGTCCAAGACCTAGGGGTAATCATGGTAGAACCAGTTAGAGTGTTGGAAACCCACAAGTTGCACTTGTGTAATCATGAAATTGGACAATGTAAGGTCCAATGGGATCAATTTAACAAGGAAAGTGTAACCTGGGAAAACTTGGAGGACATGAAAACTACTTTTCCTCACTTGTTTTAGTAGAAATATTTCATTTCCTATAAAAACTTGAATCATTTTGATTCACAATTGATTCCGAGATTTGTTTTGAGAAAAATACTTTTATTAAGTATTGTTACAGCCTATAGTGCTGTTATAAATTTTGAAAACTAAATTTTTGGATTAAATTTTGTTGTTGTTAAGGAATCTTATGGTTAAATAAATATTATTAAACCTATTTTCTAAAAAAATTGTTTTGGAATTAAGTCAATCATCAGGACGATGATGCTTTTTAGAGGGGAAGTATGTAACACCTCTACCATCCTTTCATTTGTACTTTCTCATTGTGAAGTGGATTACAACATTGACATGTGATTGTTCTTGAGTTACTACTCTGTAGAACCGATTAAATCATGTTGCTAGATTAATGTTTATCTCAATTGATATTTTTGTAATTAATCATCCATTTATTTGCAATGTACTCTTGAATTGTAATGTTTACTTAATTAGTTTGTGAAATGAACTGGATGTCTTCAGCTTGTGGAAAGTTTGAATTCTATTCTTGGAACTATTGGGTAAGATGGTAATTTGGGAAAATTACACTAAGTCTAGAATAATCGATTTATTGGTATTGAGAATCAATTAAGAAAATACCTTGGATCAGTTTCATTGATCCAAGGCATTCTCTTAATTTGATTTGCAATTACGATTGAATGTAAGATATTGCAATCATTCTTTGATTATGGATTATCAATCTTATACTAATTGATCTTGATGATTTTGTTCAAGTTTGCTTATGTTCTTAGTCTCATGTTAAGGGATGGAAAGTGTTTGAGAGCTAGTTTGTTGTAGCACTGCTCCATTTGAAAAAATGTTGCATAGATGGGTAAGGTCTCTATTGTGAAGTTACTTAAGACCTAGCCTATGCCTAATTTTTTGATAACACTAAAATTTCTAAAGGTCTAACCTAGACCTAAGGAATATGAATTACTAAGGTGGCTTGTGAACCTAATCTAAGACCTATGCTAAGTTGATAGGTATTGAAATATTATCAATTAAATCCTAACCTATGTTGGGAAAGGAATATGGAACCTAACTCAAGACCAAACCTATTCAACTTTTGTGGATGCATGGTCAAGTGGTGGGGTTTGTAGTTGTCACCACCCTTGCATGTACTTGGAATATTTTAATGGTTGGCATTAATGGTGGCTACCGCCACTCCTTAAGAGTAAGAAAATTTGAAATTGGCAAGTTGCTAAAAACTTGCACTAAAATTAGTTGCATGATTGTTTGAACTGTTAGTGGATGGAAAAATGGAATAGAGAAGGAAAGTGGGTTGACGGGATAAATGAACCATCGTGTCTATCATTAATGATTTTAAAAATCATTCTAAACCATCTTGGGGGAAAATATGCCATATTTTCAAGGAGTTGGTTGTTTTGGTTTCATTAACTCTTTTTCCATTCTTCTCTCTCTCATTTTACATGTTGAGGATGAGGGTGTTTGGTCTGGTTTTGATTCTATTGAAATATTTACTTTTGGGTCTTGAGGAGAGACCGTTGGAGTAGATTTCAATGGAGAATGATTATGGGAATTTTGTAAAGGTGGATTGCTTCAACTATTGAAACTATCATGGGAGTTAGAGGAAATAACATAGGGAATGGAATAAGACTTTGGGAAGATCTATCGGGCATGATAGGCTCCAATCCCTTACAAAAAACTTGTTCTATTTAATTAGTTCATGAAAAGAAATCTGCTTATAATAGAAAGCATTTTGGGGTTCTAGGTTTTTGATATTGCATATTAAAATGGAATCTCTTACTTGGTAAGTGGTTTATGAATTGGTTTTTGTTTTGGATTTTCTCTAAATGATTTTATATGAACTGCATGTTGATCTTTTCCACTCTATCTATTTAGGTGATTGTAAAAATGACTCACCATGACTGTAATGGAAAGAACAAATTTATATTTCAAGTTGCATGTTTATGTGGTTTATAATTGAACCCAACAATTGGGTTATTGATCTTTGTGTGATTTTTGTATACCAAACATGTTGGTTGCATGATTTGTTAAAGGATGACCTTGTGTTTGATGGGTTGAGTTAGAACTTAAGCACCTAGTTGAGTTGAATTGGTGTTGTTTAATGATTTCTTTATCTGACCTGTTTGGGTTTGTATTTGTTAAAATTGTTTGAATATTTGAACGCTTGAGATCTAAGCACTATAAGTTTGTTGGGTTACATGCTTAATTTGATCAAATTTGTTTTTATGGTGGAGTTGAAGCTCACTCACCAGGAGGGTACATGCTTTTCCTATAGGTAATAATGGAAAAGTTAGGTAAGATCCATTTAGATGTTGATAACCCAGGTCGGGCTCAACTTATTTAACCTTCTGATGTTGTTTATAACCCATTGTGACAGTATATACATGTCATCCTCATTCAAATGGAATTCTCAATCTACATTTTAGACTTAACCGTTCGGCCTTGCTTCTATGAACTCTTGTGGGTTTAACCACTTGCCATGGTTGTATGAATTTGGTTTCTTTTCTTTTAACATTATGATTATTCCATCTTTTAATATTGTCGGGAAGATGGTTTGGTATAAAGTTTTTTTAAACAATGTGGAATGGTTGTGGTAAGCTTGACTTGTAACTTGTGTTCATTTTCAAATCTATGAATTTAGTGGTTACCTTGTGATATATTGTGGAACTTATTTGTGAATTGTTAGACCCTTACCGGTAAGACTACTAGTGTTTAATGGTAAATTGAACTACATTTACTTTTGGTATGAATAATTTGAACGTAGTTATTTTTTTATTCTTTTCTTGAAAAGTTCTACACTTGATTATGATCCTATCCCATAAATGTTAGGAGGGGTTAAAATGTTTACCCTTATTTTAATTTAAATCAAATAAATTCTTATCAATACCCTTGATCATTCAAATATGATCAAGGATATCGATTAGCCATGTTTGGAAGGTTGTATATTTTGTGAGAATTCTCCATTTGTGGTTTAGATTATTTTGGTTTTGTTTCCTAAGTGATGTATCTAGATGGGTATGGTTATTTTCTAGTCATAACATGGAATACTTGTATTTTTTTAAGAATATATTTTTGAATAATCTTTGTGTTTTGTTTTCTAAGGACTTACATACATCCCAATTGGTTGGAGCCAATTTGTTAATGTATGGATTGCTTGTGTGTTAATCTAATATGGAATGTGGTTTTTGAGAGCTTTACTGTTGTTAGTATAGTCTCTCTCTTTGTCTAACTTGTATCCAGTCCTTATTAAACATGTCAGTTGAAGGTCATTAGAATTGAATTCTTACCTAAAGGAAATTATCTTATGAAACCGAGTACTATGTGTTAATCATGTAGTATGGGATACATGATTAAGGAATTTCTACTTACCCTTGTCGTTTTGATGTTGGTATTCTTGGATTTGGATTATTATATAAATATTGCATGAAGTGAGAAGGTATACTTGTCATACTACGGATTACTTGTGTGGCTATGCAATGATCGAATGTTCAATCTGTTTTTGATAGACTTCTAAATGATAAAATTATTTCTTGATTGGATTGCTAGATGATGACATTTGTAGGTTTTGGGATACACCCGGGTAAGGTGCTTCGGGAAGTGTTCAAAAGGAAAAGATGTTAATGAACCCTTGACTATTTTTTATTAATAAGTAGTGTTCCTTCTTGAATTTGTTAGTTAGAACATATGGTTCCAAGGATTTACCTCCTATCATGCTCAGTTCAAATGACCTGACAGATGCTAACAATCTTGCAGATGAACTTCGTGAAAGAAGAAAAGAGGAATACTTATGGAAAGTTGTAATTATTCTATTGATTGAAGAAATGTAGTTTGATGAAAATATTATGTTTCATTTAATGAATTAATTTTATGATTGCATTGGTCAAGGCCTATGGCCAATTGTGCAACCCGCCAAAAATAATATGATTACTTCTTGTATACTTGAACTGATATATTATGCTGAAAATAAAGGAAAGTTGTTTCTTTGAATCATTCTGTCTTGATTGGTTAATTTGTGTGTGAATGAAGATTTCAGTTTCAAATATTTCATTAGGAAAGTAGGCTTGTAGGGAATTAGTTGATATGCAATGACTTATTCCTTGTTATTGTTTGGTAAACTTGAATAATGCCAAATGAAATTTTAAATATATTTCAAACCACTATTGCAGCAATGAATGATAATGTTGACTTATAAAAATGTAAGCTTAAGGGAAAGATATAAGGAATCATCTTTTGTGATTAGACTTATATGAAAAGTATGATTGAAAAGAACTTAAATATAAGTTGGTTATTGACTTATATACTTCTATTTACTGAATTCATCTTGATTAAGATAGAAATGAATAAGTTGTAATAAACGAGTTATATTGTTGTGGGAATTAAGTTATAAATGATTATGCTTATTTACAACATTATAAGTCAATACTTGTGTGACAATTTTGCAAGAATTGTTATAAAACAATAATGGTCTGCATAACTAAACCTAAGGGGATTAGAACCTTAGCAAATAATCATAGAGAGTACGTAATCTCATTAAGTATGTATATAAGAATATTCCCTGTAAAAATGGGTCTAAGTGCTTATACTAAAATGTAACCCTACCAATCCTAATTATCAAACTAAGTAAAAAAGGAAATGGAATTGTACTTAGGAAAGGATAAAAATGACATAAGGGGATTAGGTGTATAGCTTGAACTAATCCTTAAGGCATTAGGAACAAACTTATTCTTGCTGACAATGATGAGGGCATTAATATGATATATATTTGACTTCATATCCATAATGTATTCATGTTATGAAACCTTAAGGAAAGGGGTTATTCACTATGTGGTAATAGAATGAACCTTTCAAATAGACTATATGGTGGATGTGGAATACCCTCCCATTATAGATGATTTATACTTAGGGGATAATGTTTAGCTAAGTTATAATAGTTCAAATAGTTGAATGAATTAAAGGAAAATGAATGTTAAGTCAAGTAATCTATTATGGGCTAAAAGAGTGGAATCCATTTGGAGTCTAAGAAATGAACTTTATATTACTCCTAAAGTGTATATGGATATATGTGGTTATAGCCATATAATATAATTGTAAGATGTTTCTAAGATACTTAGTCAACTGGAGAAAATTACATGCTTAAAGTGATTAAGTCAAAATTAGAATTTATCTACAAAACCTCGTTATTGATTAAGTGGAAACATAACGTTATTTATCGGGAATGTTGGTGGAACCTGAGTTAGTCCTTAGGAATAACACCTAATGGATGAAAATAATTAGGGTGGGATTAGAAAGTTGTGAATTAAATAGATTAACTAACTTGTTAAATTAGGAGGATTTGTTTATTGGAACTTAATGGGTTGTTGCAGCATAATCAATGTTGCACAATACCCCTCTATTAGTGGGGTAATAGATGGTTACTGTGGAGTAGTCGTTATGCCACAATAATTCATTCAACTCTTCTAAGTGAGGTTGTCTCTGAGTGGGAAGTATTGACATAAGTCAAGAAAGTCTAATCAAGATAACAGTTTCAAGTGTGGTGAAAGACATATTCTTTCATGACAAGTATGTTATCTTGGAGTATAGGCATGGAAAAATGTCTGAAACTTTGGCCAAAGTATCACAAGATGCTAGTTGTTTTGTCTAAAATTCACTAGACTAAAGGTGATGGATATAACATGGGTATTCATAAAAATACCCGAGATAAGCCCTTGTTTAGTTGCACTTGATGAACCCTTAAATGAAAAAGGGAACCAAAAGTATACATATTATACAAAGAAATGAAATATGAGAGATCATTTTTACATAGAGTCATAAACATTGCATATGGTTACTATTGTAGGATTGATTAAAAATTTAGTGTAGTTCTAAATTTTGAATTTAGAGCATGAACATTGAGATAAACAAAACAAAACAAAATTCCCTACTTTTGTAATCATGAAATAGGGATGTTACAACCAGCACTTACAGGAAAGATGGCTAATTGGATCATCCTACTCAGTGAATTTGATATAGAATACATCCATAAGAAGTCAATCAAGGGGTAGGTACTGGTAGATCAATTAGTTGAAGCCCCTTTACCAAGTATAGAACCATTGAGTCTGGAACTTCCAGATGCTTCACTCATGTATATAGAGGAATCCATAACATGGCACATGTCTTTTGATGGATCCTTCACATTCCATGGTTCAGATCAGGATTTGTGCTTATAAATCCTTTAGGGGACTTTATCCCAAAATATTTTAAAATAAGATTCACATGCACAAACAACATAGCGTAATATAAATCTCTCATTGCATGGCTCAAGGTAGTTATACGCTAGGACAACAGGAAGTTCAATGTGACTAGAGATTCTATTTTTATTATCAAAAAAGTTATAGATGAGTACAAAGTTAAGGATAAAAACTTATTCCTTATAAAAATATGGTTGATACATTAAAATATTTCTTCATGCATATTAACTTTGGATAGATTCCTAGAGGGAAAAATCAAGCGGTAAATGTCATGGCTATGATGGGTTCTTTGTTATGAATCCCACCTAGATAGGATGATATACCCTTCTTTTTGGATCACTTATCGACATCGATGCACGACATGCCTAAGTCTTGTCTGATATGTGAAGTTTTAGTCTCCATTCACCATGGTACCTTGATATTTTCAATTACCTCCATGATGGAGCCTTCCCCCAGAAATTTCCCATTCTGATAAAAGAAAAATTATCCAAAGATATAGCCCACTACGCCTTACTTGGGGAGCTCTCTATCGTATAGGTTATGATGGGAATCTATTGCTTTTTCTTAATTATGAAGAATCCATCTTATCAATTAAGGAGGATCACACAAGTATCTCTGTGGTACCCATACAAATGAGATATTCTTGGCCAAGAAGATACTAAGAGTAGGCTACTATTGGCCTACCATGGAAAATGATTTTTGCAAGTATGTAAAAAGAGTTCGTTGTTTTGAAAGTATGGAAATCTAGTTCATGCGCTGATGTAATCCTTGTAGCCTATTACAACACCATGGCATTTTTCAAAGTGGGGGATCAATCTCATTGGAAAGATTACCCCAACATCCTCTGATGGCCATATGTTCATTATCACTACCACTGAGTAATTTACAAAGTGGGTAGAGGCTTTGCCTCTTACCTATATCACAGGTGCACAGATATCCAAGTTTATAATGAACCATATCATTTTCCATTATGGAATCCCTTTTTCCCTTGTCAAAGACAATCAAAAATCTATAAAAATTTAAACAGTGAAGGTGTTATGAAAAAAATTTCAAATCACTCTCAATTACTCAACCCCATATTACCCTCAAGGTAATGGATAGGCTAAGGCCACAAATAAAACCCTTATCTCGTATTATGGAGAAGATAGTGAAAAAACTAGCCACAACTAGAATCTCTGATTCAACCACCATTTGGGTATATAGAAAATCCATCCACACCAATCTTGGTGAAAATCCAATTCCCTAGTATTCGAAACTAAATCCATTTTACCTCTTGAGATCAAGCTCCCCTCTTTTCTTATATAATTGGGAGAGTACTAGATAAAGAGAAGTATTATAGAGTGGATTAGCTAGTAGATCTGGAGCTATTGGATGAGAAGATATTTTTTTCCCTTGATCACCTAAAAGTGTATTAGAATCAAGTGCATAGAAGTTATAACAAATAATGTTTCCTCACCAATTTGAGGTAGGAGACCTTGTGATGAAGGAAAATCAGTTCAACACCACCAAGGACCGTGAAAAGAAAGGAAATTTTGAGCCAAATTGGTTAGGGCCATATGTTGTGGTTGCAAAATATGGTTCAAGTGCATACAAACTTTCTCACTCAGATGGTGATGAACTAAAGGAACCCATGAATGCCATGCATCTCAAGCGGTTTTATGCTTGAGTATGGGGTTCCTCAAAATTCAAAAAAAAAAATAAAAAAGTATTAAAACAGAAAAATAAAAGATAAATCAATGCGTCCAAGTGTGAAAACCACACAATTGTGGAACTTTGGATAAGTCCTTTGGTGAAAACCGGTTTCTAGTGCCATTAGAGGGTCCATTGTTCACAAGCATCTCAAAATGTAGGATTATGATGGCTTTATCCTAAGCTAGTCCTTTCTTGTGTTTGAGATACTTTTGAGCCTATCCCTCTTGGCCTTGATCTAGTTGATCCAAATTTTGTGTGCAAAGAGTTTTCCTTTGTATATTCCCATATCACACTTTGGGGAAACTTTTCATCTTCAATTCTTGAACATATGCATGGAATTCTTCCCTTATACATCCCATATAACACTTGACATCCATGCTTCTTCATTTCCTTACACATAGCTTCAGAATTTTTTTGGAAAAGCACAAAAACATTTGTAAAAATTTTGAAAAATCCCAAAACATTCACATATATTAGTTGGAAAAATCAAAACATTTAAATATGTTTTGCAGAAAACTCAAAAACAATACAACATTATCTCAAGATAATACAAAAATAGCGTAAAATGTTTCAAAACTCTCTTGTGGAAACATTTTAGTAGGTTACTTATTTTATTTGTTAGGTTATATGTAGTTTTGGTTGCATTGCTTCATTGTTTTGTGTGATTTAAATAGGATTCATTTTCTTTCTTGGATCACATATAACTTTAATCTATTGTGCATTGCATTGAGTTAGTTTTATCTTACATACTTGTACATAATTGTGTTTCTTTGATTAGATTTGATGTAATTGTTCTTTTTTTTTCTTTTACATTTTGTTGTAATCTCATCATATCATCTATCAGCACATCTATACATGATATATCAATAAATGATAAGCTACATCATCATGAAATAGAAAATTAAACATGTATGCTAAGCTAACATCATATGATATCACCAAGAGGGGAAAGATCCCCCTCAAACATAGATCATAGTAAAAATGTGGATTAAACATGCTATCTCATAAACACAAAAGGCGATAAGTAAAAATAGTCCATCATCATCGTATATCATCATAATACAAATGTCCATGTACAATCAATGTGTCTTGATACACATTAGATACAATGTCTTCCATCATGGGCATAGATCAAAAATGTGACTTGATCATGAGGCATAATAAAAAACAATACATAGTACATCCATATAAAAATGTGCCTTTATATCAAGGCATACATAAAAAGATACATCTAGTACAATATATAGAGTCAACCACAACTCTCACCTACCCCTAGACTACCTGACCTAGGTCCAGGTGGTGGCATCTCCTATGAGCCCTTTGGTGGTGGAATATGTTGTGTAGAGGTTGCACTCTACTAACCTAATCCTATATGATGATTAGATGGTTTTTGTAGCGACCTCATAGATCATGATGGCCTCTAGGACCTAGATCTAGACCTACCGCCGAGATAACCGATTTTTTCATGGCTCTCTTCCCAATCGGGAATGGCCCCATAGTAGCACATCCTATAATATGTGGCCTCACCTATAAATGCATCACTCTCAAAGGATAAGTCCTACACTTCATATGTTGCACCTTCTGCTAAAGTGCATCGTGCTCCACTCTCACACTAGCTATCTCGGCATGTAGCCGGATCATTTGTGCAAATATATGATCCATCTAAGAAGTGACCTACGAGATATTGTGTTACCACCTTTTCTAACTCCTTCCTAAAGGTAGTTAATTCACCTCAGTATTATGTACACCCTACCTTGGCAGAGAGATCACGGGGAAACTTGTACTCTTCTCTCCATCCTCCCCTCACTTTGGACTATGTGGTGGGGACCCCCATCCATCATATCCAACTCCATTTCCATCTCCCTCATATTCTCCATCCTATCCATCCCCTAGAGGGTTGTGTGGTGGACTCAGTTCATGCAGGGGTGATAGGGGAATATGTGGAATATAAATGTGTCCATGTGGACCTTATACCTGAGGGATAACCTACTATAGGCATACCTATAATGGCACATGTACCTATGGATGTGTGGGAATTTTTACTTGTATATCTACATCTAGCCTTCCCTAGCCCCCTTGCATGTGCCCCTTCATGTACATGTTCCCTAATATCATGGCCATGTAGACCACGTGTTCTTTGCTGCAACCCCGACCTATATATATACTTGTGGTATGGTAAGCCATCGTTGTAATACTTTCGCATACTAGGCTACATAATCTCTAGTCAATCTAGGATCCACTACCTGTGGGCATGAAACCCAAGGATGTGGAACCACCTACAAGAATTTATCACGAGATCATCATGGTCGATCCATGGGAGAATGTCAAAGGTCTCCCTAGATATGCTCCCATACCACATCTCATCTCCAAGAATCCCTTGGATGTGGCCCAACTGTCACTAGACTATGTCAACTCTATACCACTCAATAATGTGGTCCCTTCTCACAATAATAAAGTGTTCAATCTCCACTATGCTTTGAGCTTTGTAACATCCTCAAGATAGTGGTATAATCTATATGGTTGTCATGTAATCATGTGAAGCTTAGTCTCATCAAGTACTTGTTATCCAATTTCATCCCCCTAGGGTTGAATTGATAACATACATCAGGATTCCCAAGTCCTAGGCTAAAAAGAACGAGCTCTGAGAGAATGCGAGAAGTTGCAGAAAATAAGCCTGGGCCAGAAAAAATTGTGAAAATCGGCTAAGTCCTTGTCCTAGAAATATTTGGGACATGCGGGACACCAAGGCGCGGTTCGGCCGAAAAGCCTCCAGGTGGCCCGCGAAGTAAAGGGACATCTGGGACAAATGGACGCGAAATGCCCGAATCGGCCGAAAGAAAGAAAATTTGTCCAAGTCCTTCACCGAGAGCAAGCGGGACAAGAGTACGGAAGACCCGAACAAGTCGGTTCGGCCGAAACAAGAAACTTTCACACTGGGACATCTAGGCCATGAGTGCGCGGAGGACGCAAACCGGCCGGTTCGGCTGAAACGGAAAATTTTAGCACAAGGAAAAGTGGGAAAAGGGACGCGTGGGATGCGAATAGCCAAGGAGCCAAAGCCAATCGAGACAATGCCCACGTGTCACCGGGCGAAAAGGGGATGTGGAAGTCCATTTCGTGCGAACCGGAAGAATTTATCCTAGATAGCACTGGGACATCTGGACAAAAAGACGCAGTGGACGTAAAAATCGCGAGCCCGTGGGCCGAATCACGGCATGACACATGTCGTCAAGGAAAAAGGTCCAAAAAGTCAAAGGGGCGAGTTTTCGAGCACTGATCCAAACCAATGAAATAGTGACACGTGTCCGGTTTAAGGGGCCCACAAGAAAAACCCGTGAAAATGTGGAGAGAGGGAATTGCTCGGCAATCGAGCACCTGCCACGTGTCGTCTAGATGGCGAGTGCGGGAAAAGAAATTTAAAAATCTTTTTCACTGTTTTGTGCCCCAAATCTTCAGATCATCATATCTTTCGATCCAGAGCTCGGATTTGCACGTTCTTTATATCAATAGAAATCTGTTGAAATTCTTTACATGATTCTAGGGTCAATCTTGCATTTTGGTGTAGTTTGGAGGAGAAAATTAAGAAAACATCTCGATGCGTGTAATGCTTCAACAACCAACTTTAATACAATAGACAGCTCGCCGCTCCTGTTAGACAGCCCACCATTTTGCCAGGATCTGCCGTTTGGGTCATAATGAGATGATTTAAATGCTACCAAGAAGTGGTTGGAGTAGATTCTAAATTTCCCCTCTCTCCTCTCTCATTTCTTGATATATATTGTAAAGAGAAGCTCCTTTAACAGGTCGGACATTCTTGTTTTGCATCCTCCCTTCTTCCCTGCTTGTAGGAGAATTTGTGGAGCTTTTCAAACCTCCCATATGGGTTGTAATGCCAGTTTTTGCCTCTTGGCCACTGCAATGTACTGTATCGACTCTTGAGCAATATATATATGTTTGTGATTGATTCTCAACCCTCTCATGTATTCATTGCTGTTATTTTGATCTCTTATTGCAGTTTGGTTACCTGTGCATAGTGTTTATATTACATCTATGTGGTCTGTGTTAGATTTTCAAAACAAGTGTCTAACATTCCTTGGTGCATCACCTCTGTAGTTTAGGTTTTATTCTATGCATTTTCTCACCCTATCTCCTTAACAAGTTAGATTAGGTTTTAGTAAACCCTCTACATTTTTGTGTGCATCTCGAACAGAGGAATAAGAACGAGCCTTCTCTAGAGAATCTTTTCTCATCTTCAAAAGTCCCACACTTGGAGAAAGGATTCCATGTTGTGCAATCACACTGGATGCCTGAACATCAACCTAGAAGCTTGATCTGTATCCAGGGGTGCTGTGAGTCTGCAACAACAGTTTTGGCACGCCCGGTGGGACACTAGAGGTCTCATTTTTATTGCAGCAAAGTTGATATGCATCTGCTGCAGTTTTCTTGCTTATAAGAGCTATTATTTGCATATCTGGTGACTCCAAGGGGAAGAATCAACTGGTTTCAGCAGTGCAGGCCTGAAAACTCATGAGAAGAATCACCACAAGGTCAAGAGTTAGAGAAGAAGAGGTGCTGTTTGAATACTGCCAGTTATCTCCGAGAAGAAGGAAAAGAGGAAGAAGGATTCAAAGGTCTCCATCTCCACCAAATAGAACTCTCTCAACTCCTCCACCTGACAGGCCTTTCTTTCAATATACAAGGGTTTTAAGACCAATCAGAATGGCTCAGAACAACCCCTACATCAACTTCATAGGTAGCAGCCCACTTGCTCTCAATGCACAACATCCAGTTCCTATTGCAGCCTTGAAGAACATTCCCTACTTCACCGGGAGAAAATCGACTACTCCGGTGATCATGTTAAAGATATTGCTAACCTTTGTGTAATCCATGAAATCGATGAAATACAGGTGGGTCATCAAATTACTGGTATCTTCATTCAAGGGTAAAGCATTGCAATGGTTTAGGAGCCTTGGGGCTGGTTCTATTACAAACTGGAATCAGCTGTGCATTGCACTTCATGAGCAATTTGGAGAGAAGGGAGACAACTTGTCTCTTTTGGAGCAGTTGACAACTATCAAGAGAGCCCCCAACGAGCAAAATAACGACTTCAACTTCAGATTTCAAAGGTCTTGGGATAGGATTCTAGTGGCAGTCAGGCCAACAGCAGGAGGCACTTTTCTATATTACCTTAAAGCTTTGAATTCTGATATTTCTATGTTAATTCAGTCCATGGGAGGCACAACAATCCCTATGGCTTATAGCATTTCCATTAGAGCCGAAAACTGTCTTATTCAAGTTGGTAAACTGGCTCCTAGGCCTCCTATGCCCTTGTATCCAAACTTAGAAAATCCAAGCACTAGTCAAGCACCCACTTTGGCTCCTGTTCCCACTCCTAGAAATCGGAGTTCGAATGAAGCTTCCACTTCATCTCCAAGTGCTTCAAATGAACTCCAAGAGGTCATGAAATAGTTGAAAAATTTGGGAAATGAGCTGGTTACTATTAAGAGCAAAGAAGCCCAAGGTTTCGACCTTCTTATCAACCTCAAGCTCACCTAATAGGCAGCCATACCAACCACAAAGACCACCTAATCCAACTGCAAATATGAATCAAAATCAAATCCAAGTAAGGCCTCCTGCCAATAGACCATTCCAGCCCTATAATCCAAATGCCATATCTGCCTCTAAGGCATTAGTGCCAACACAGAACAACATTGCTCAGGAATATGATTGGTGCTTTCCATGAAATGAGCCTCACAACCAATCCATGTGCTTCAATGGTGCTCTCAATCAAGCACTAATGGTGACAACTACCGGTGTGGAGGGTGAGGGCAGTCAAGGAAACAACCAACAACTAGAAACATTCCAACAACAATCAGCCCCAAATGACACTACATTGGTGAACTGGCAAGCAGAAGATTTCTGTGGCATGAATCAGGTAGTCTCTCAAGGTGTTGCAGCCAACACAAGGTCAAAAAGGAGGAATCTGGGTGAAGAACAGCCATTAGCCCCAGCCAATCCACAACCTTCCACGGCTCCACAAATGATTGGCAAGCAGAGTCCAGTTTCAAATACACAAGGGCAGCCAAGAACAGCCCCTAGGCCAACTCAAATGCTAGCTGTTGCTGCCCACGTGTAGGGAGTAAACGTGCAAACCAAAGGACAACAGAGAGATTCTTCATCACCATTTAGTATCATTGATCAGATGAAGAAGACAAACGTTAACATATCAATGTGGGAATCCCTATCTATCCCAGGCCAAAGAGATCTACTGCAAGCTGCCATGAAGGATTGGACAACTTCAAATCAGCGGGTTCAGATGCAAGACAAAGTGCTTACAAATGCTGCCCAGCCTGAAGGAAGTCATGGAGGACAACAAGGTAAAATGTTGAAGCCCCCTCCTTTCTATGTTTCATTAATCATTGGGGATAAACTAGTACACAATTGCATGATTGATTTCGGGGCAAGTAGCTTCGTGATGCCCAAGCAAATAGCTGATCAGCTGGGTCTTGAATATGAAGTAATATCTAAAGGAGTAGTGCAATTGGATGGGACAGCAATAGCAACAGTTGGAGTGATTAAAAACTTGAGTCTTACCTTGCATGCATGTCCAAATGTTGTTGTCTTACAAGATGTATCAATCATAGACCTTCCACCACTCTTTGCCCTTTGCTTGTCAAGGGACTTCACAGCCAAGATTGGAGGGTATTTGTCTGCTGATTGGTCTCACATGCTGTTTAGAACAAGGTATGGAACTAAGGCCACAATCAGATCTGAACCCATTGCAAACTTCCATATTGAGCCTTACACCCCAAGTCAGATTAATGCCAATTGCTCAGCATTTGATCAAGAAGATCACCCTAGTACTGATGAGGCTGACACCAAGGTTGGAAGTATCCCGGACCTAACTCTTGATGAATGGGCAAACAAGATACATGCTTTTGATCCCTATCAAGAAGTAGAAGAATCTGAGCTAGGAGTCTATTGTATACATGAAGAAAATCAACCTGTTCCTAGCATCACCAAGCCAAGCCATAATGATGACAACGAGGTATGGCAGCTGTTTTTTGACGGATCAAGGAGTAGGTAAGGTGCAGGAGGTGGAGCCATGCTTGTTTCACCCCAAGGAATAAAGTACTATTCAGCTTTTAGATTTCAATTTGCATGCTCCAATAACACTGCTGAATATGAAGCCTTGGTGCAAGGGATGCATTGGGCAATCAAGAGAAAAATAAAGAATCTGCAAGTCTTTGGGGATAGTGAATTGATTGTAAATCAGGTCAAGGGACGGCATGCTGCCAAGAATGATCTACTCAGGTGCTACAAGAATAGGGTGTGGGACCTCATGGAATATTTTGAAGGTTTTGGCATCGAATCCATTCCCAGGAAAGAGAATCAAGCTGCTGACAGGCTTGCAGCAGTAGGGGCAGCCTTTGACATTACGAAAAGCATTCAACAAGACAAGGTATAGCCAAACATCCACATGATTGTGAGGCCTTCAGTGCTGGATAACAATGTCAGTTGGCAAGTGTTTGAGAATGACCAGAAAATCATCAATTTCCTACAAGAAGAAGTTGAGTTCTCTGCTAGGAATCAAGACAAGTTGCATCAACAGTATGGTGACCAAGTGGTGCAGTTGAGAACTAACAAATTACCAAAAGGCCTCATAACCTTGGAGTCAATCTTCAACCCGAATGATCAGTTCCGGAAGGAGAAGGCAAACATTCAAGTAAAGGGTGAGGATTCAGAGCCTATTTTAGCGGAAGAAGGAAAAACATTGCAGATTGGCAAAGTACCTCACAAGAGAAATCTGATTTTGTTCAGCTTTGCCAAGAATTTCTAGATGTCTTCACTTGGAGCTATGAAGACTTGAAAGGATTCAATCCAAATTTGGCACAACATACCATAGAATTGGATCTAGATGTTAAGCCCATCAGGCAAAAGCAGAGACTAATCAACCCTCACATTGAGCCTCTGATGAAGAAAGAGCTAAATAAGCTAATAGAGGCAAGCATTATATTCCCGATCAAGCACTCAAGTCAAGGGTTACTAACTTGGTTCCGGTCAGGAAGAAGAGCGGAGAAATCAGGTTGTGTGTGGACTTCCACGACCTTAATAGGGCATCTCTCAAGGATCATTATCCACTCCCTTCCATGGAGCAAATATTGCAAGTAGTATCCGGTTCGAGAGATTCTCTCTCTAGATGGCTACTCGGGGTATAATCAGGTGATGGTAAAAGAAGAGGACCAATTCAAGACAACCTTCACAACTAAATGGGGCACGTATGCTTACAAGAAGATGCCATTTGGGCTATCAAACGCTGGTGCTACCTTTCAAAGGGCAATGGACATGGCATTCAAGGGCTGATCAACAAGATAGTTTGATATACCTTGATGACATCACCGTATTCTCCAAGAATGCAGAGACCATCTCTTTCACCTCGGGCAAGTGTTTCGAGGTGTAAAAAGTTTGAAGTGTCTTTGAACCCCAAGAAGTGCATCTTTCTCACACATGAAGGAAAGCTCCTCGGCCATATTGTCTCAAAAAGGGACTGAAATTGATCCGAGAGAGGTTGAAGCCATAAGAGCACTACCATTTCCAAGTCACAAGAAGGCTCTTCAAAGTTTCTTGGGAAGGATCAATTTTGTCCGCAGTTTTATCCCATATTTTGTAGCCCTTGTCAAGCCCATCACCAAAATATTAAAGAAGAGCATGGCTTTTAAGTGGACAGCAGAAGGCAAGGAGAGTTTTGAGGCAATCAAAGAAGCTATCTCTCAAGCACCAACTCTCATTAACCCAGACTTCTCCAAGGATTTCATCCTCTATGCATTTGGAGGTGATGACACTATCTCTGCCATTCTGGTACAATAGAACAAAGATAATGATGAGTAGCCGATTGCCTTTTTCAGCCAGAGCCTAGATGACTGCGAGGTGAGGTACTCTTTTATTGAAAAGCATGTACTTGTAGTAATCAGAAGCTTGAAGAAATTCAAGCATTTAGTCTCAAACAACAAGGTCCAGTTGCTGGTCTCACATGCTGGAGTTAAAGACTTCCTCCTCAACAAGGATTTGAATGAGAAAAGGGCAGGTTGGATCACCCATGTCATGGAGTATGACATTGATATCAAGATCACCAAGCTGGTAAGAGGGAAAGGACTGTGTGAGCAACTGGTTTTGGGGAAGCAAAAGGAAGTATGCAATGAAGAAGAGGTTGTTTTGACAGTCCAGGACAATCATGAGCCAAGTGGCAATCAAGAAGAAGACGATGCTTCCCCCACTCCTTGCTGGACCCAAGATATTATGCACTTCCTAGGTACAGGCCAGTGCCCCCTAGAGATGAACAAGACCCAAAGGAGACACTTCAGGTTGCAGGCTGTTCCGTATGCCATTGTTGATGGAGTTTTGTTCAAGAAAGACATGAATGGAGTGCTGCTGAGATGCATTAGCACAGATCAGATTCAAAGGGTGTTGGAAGAGTTTCATGGTGGACCAGCTGGTGGCCATTTTGCACCAAGTGTGACTCTAAAAATCATGAAGGCTGGTTATTATTGGCCTAAAATCTTCAGTGATTGCTATGCATGGATCAAGAGGTGTAAGAATTGTGCATTCTTCACAGGAAAAGAGAAGTTTTCTGCCCTTCCATTGCATCCAATCTCAGTTGACCAGCCATTCATGCAATGGGGTTTGGACTTCATTGGAGTCATTAACCCCAATTCAAGCCAAGGGCATAAATGGATTTTGACAGCCACCGACTACTTCACCAAATGGACAGAAGCAATAGCACTCAAAGAGGCAAATGAGTCTAGCATCCTAGACTTTTATGAGGGAATAACAACCAGATTTGGTGTACCTGCCACAATAATCTCTGATAATGCATTGGCATTCATTGGATCTAAGGTGACTGAGTGGGCCGTCAAGAATGGTATTTACCTGAGCACTTCATCAAACTATTACCCTCAGGGTAATGGCCAGTGAGTCTACAAACAAGAACTTGTTAAGGATCATTAGGAGAACTCTTGATGAGAATCAGAAGTCTTGGCACACCAAGTTGAAATCAGCCTTATGGGCTGATAGGATCACTCCCAAAAGATCCACAGGTAACTCTCCATTCGAGGCTTGTCTATGGAAGAGAGGCATTCTTGCCCATGTCACTTGAGTTACTAACATTGGAACTAATGATGCAGCTGGAGTTACTTGAATTTGAGCCCATGGAGGTGAGATATGTAGAGTTGATGGAGCTGCAAGAGATCAGAAATCAGGCATCCCAAGCAATGGAAAAGGATCAAGCTTTGATCAAGAAAACCTTCGATAGAAAGGCCAAGGATAGATCTTTTCAAGTTGGAGATCTAGTGTTGAAATGGGATGCGGACAGAGCAAAACCGGGAAGGCATTCAAAATTTGATGCTATTTGGAGTGGCCCATACATGGTCACAAAGTGCAAGAGCAGCAATGCTTTCCAATTGGCCTCATTGGATGGTGAAGAACTACAGATTCCAGTAAATGGAATCTATCTCAAACATTGCTACTGAAAATAAAAGGTTCACCCTTGTAAATATTAGTCTAGATTTCAATTCCTCTAAGTGCGTATGCACATTGTCTTGTTGTAGTTAGGTTTCAGTTTCCCTAAGTGCTTTGGCACAGGTTTTGTTGCTCCTAGATTGAGTTTTTACAGTTCAGCGTGCTCTCGTAGAAGGAGTTGCAGTATCAGGCTCATTTCAGGTCATTGCTTATGACTCCATGCCCAATGGATTGCTAAAAGGCCACTGGTCTTTTCATCTAGCAGGTAGATGACCCCGCTGAGTCACCAAATTGTTATCCAATTTCACCCCCCTAGGGTTGAATTGATAACATACATTAGGATTCCCAAGTCCCAGGCTGAAAAGAACGAGCTCTAAGAGAATGCGAGAAGTTGCGAAAAAAATAAGCTGGGCCGAAAAAAATTGTGAAAATCGGCTAAGTCCTTGTCCTAGAAATATTTGGGACATGCGGGACACCAAGGCGCGGTTCGGCCAAAATGCCTCCAGGCGGCCCGCGAAGCAAAGGGACATCTGGGACAAATGGACGAAATGCAGAATCGGCCGAAAGGAAGAAAAATTGTCCAAGTCCTTCACCGAGCAAAGCGGGACAAGAGTACACGGAAGACCCGAACCGGCCGGGCTTCGGCCGAAACAGAAACTTTCACCTTTGGGACATCCGGGCCATGAGTGCGCAGAGGATGCGAACCAGCTAGTTCGGCTGAAACGGAAAATTTTAGCACAAGGACAAGTGGGACAAAGGGACGCCGCGGGACGCGATAGTGAAGGAGCCGAAAGCCAATCGAGACAACGCCACGTGTCACCGGCGAAAGGGGATGTGGAAGCCATTTCGGGTGAACCGAAGAATTTGTCCCAGATAAAAGATCTTTGGGACATCCGGACAAAAAGATGTGGTGGACGTGAAAATCGCAAGCCCGTGGATGAATCACGGCATGACATGTGTCGTCGAGGAAAAAGGTCCAAAAAGTCAAAGGGGTGAGTTTTGAGCACCGATCCAAACCAATAAAATAGTGCCACATGTCTAGGTTTAAGGGGCCCACAAGAAAAACCCATGAAAAGGTGGAGAGAGGGAATTTCTCAATGAATCGAGCCCGCCATGTGTCGTCCCAGGATGGCGAGAGCGCGGAAAAGAAATTTAAAAATCTGTTTTCACCTGTTTTGTGCCCCAAATCTTCAGATCATCATATCTTTCGATCCAGAGCTCGGATTTGCACGTTCTTTATATCAATGGAAAGATGTTGAAATTATCTACATGATTCTAGAGTCAATATTGAATTTTGGTGCATTTTGGAGGGAGAAAATTAAGAAAACGTCTCTGACACGTGTAATGCTTCAACAACCAACTTTAATACATCAGACAGCTCGCCGCTCCTGTTAGACAGCCCACCGTTTTGCCAGGATCTGCCACTTGGGTCATAATGAGATGATTTAAATGCTACCAAGAAATGGTTAGAGTAGATTTTGAATTTCCCTCTCTCCTCTCTCATTTCTTGATATATATTGTAAAGAGAAGCTCCTTTAACAGGTCGGACATTCTTGTTTTGCATCCTCCCTTCTTCCCTTCTTGCAGGAGAATTTGTGCAGCTTTTCAAACCTCCCATATGGGTTGTAATGCCGCTTTCTTGCCTCTTGGCCACCGTAATGATATCTTGTATCGACTCTTGAGCAATATATATATGTTTGTGATTGATTCTCAACCCTCTCATGTATTCATTGATGTTTATTTTGATCTCTTATTGCGGTTTGGTTACTGTGCATAGTGTTTGTATTGCATCTATGTGGTTTGTGTTATTTTGCAAAGCAGTGTCTAACATTCCTTGGTGCATCACCTCTTTAGTTTAGGTTTTATTCTATGCATTTTCTCACCTGTCTCCTTGACAAGTTAGATTAGGTTTTAGTAAACCCTCTGCATTTTTGTGTGCATCTCAACAGAGGAATAGGAACCAACCTTCTCTAGAGAATCTTTTCTCATCTTCACAAGTCCCACACTTGGAGAAAGGATTCCATGTTGTGTAATCACACTGGATGCCCGAACATCAACCCGAAGCTACTAACAAGAGCCATCAAGTATACTAGAACCCATGAAAGCCATGATCGATCGAAAAACATCTATGTATATCAAATTTCATGCCCTAGTGAGGTATGTCTTGCTTCAAACATATCCATGATACTCTGCGAGAATACGCACAAGGTCACCATTGTATGTAATCAAGCTTCCCTAGATTGGCACTTGTAATATGAATCATACATCCTTCAAAGTGATTCTCATCTCATCGGTCTCAAATCTTAACATCTTACTCTCACTCCACCATCTCGCCGCTTAGTTCGGTGAGTAGGTTGTGGTCGTGTGATCCACATAGGAAAGAAATGTCACATCTAATGTCATCTCCAAAAATACATGATTGTGTCATGAAAATGTGGCCTCATAGGCCTGCAACCACCCATGTCGCTCCCGTGTCTCCAATCTAGGTGGAGTCCTTTGCAATATTGGGTAAAAACACTTGTTAGCATCATTTTCTTCTAGAACACATCATCTAAGTTATTATATTCATGATTAATTTCTTACATTCATCACTATATTTCTTCTAAAAATATCCTAAAGTTCTTAAGGCCACATAAAATTTTCCTTCCTTATCAAGATGCCCATTGTGGCACCAGTGCACCCTAGTGCTAGTGCCCCCTTTCCCACACTAACACTTGCATTTTCACGTATGTGCCCCCTCTTTCCCCATTTGCAATGCAACGTGAGCGCCTCGGTTGTGATGCTAATGCGCCCACGCCCATTATTACATGCATACGCGCGTGTGTATATATCATTTTCATGAAAACATGGTTGTGTATGCTCTTTTTCACATTCACGCACCCTTGACCACCCGACACCCCCTGAGGTCGTGATGGTGTTGCCACGTGAACTTATACATGTAATAAATGCTATTAAATGAAGTCAAAAATGATTTTTTCACTTTGTGTACCTATGGACTGTCCCTAGGAAGCCTCATGTAGTCTCGAGACTCATTCTTCATGGTGTCTACGGTCATGAGTCGTCACCATTCCTCTCGCACATTAGAGAAAAATCACCAATAAAAGTGGTAAAGGTAGGTAACAAATAACTCACCGTGATGAATTTTTACCCTCCCACCCTACTATTTATAGTTCTAGTGACCTAATTCACCATGTCTCTCACCCTCAAAGTGCTTATAAGACTGTCATGATCCTTACGAATTATTCTAGCACTTGTTACAATGATTATTTTTGATAAATAATCATTTTTCTCCCTTTTTCGCTACGTTGGAGCATGTTTTTGCTTCATGGTGACACTTTCTACCCAGGGCACATTTTTTACTTTCCAATGTTATTTGGTGATGTCCCATGATATGGTCATTCTTCTTAATCATTTTATTCTCAAAAAATATAAAAATTAAAAAAAAATCACAAACCACCCAAAAATAAATTGGTAAATTGTTTTCAAAAAGCCAAAAAAATAGTAATTTTTTTCAAAAATCTAAAAAATTATAAATTGGTAAACAAAATACATGCAAATTTGAATCTCGTATCAAATACATTTTCCTCAAACATTTAAATATGTCCTATAAAATGTATTTCTTAGGTTCTCACTTGTTCTCGCACAATGACTCACAATTCATTTTGATCTACCTTCATCAACAAAGTTGGTCTCGCTTTACTATGTCTATGCCTTTGGCACAAAGAGTTGTTGGGTACTATTTCATAGTGTAAAAATTATTTTTCATGGGAACCAAGTTTCCTCCGTTATTCCCCTTACATGTATCCTTTCTTGGGGCACCATTTTCAACCCTCGTCATTAAACACGAGGAACTAAAACTTGATAGTAAAAAAATTGGTGCAACTTATCTTGAACATTGTTTGTTTGAGTATGTGTATTTGTAAATTTTTCCTTGTCGGGTTATCTGGTTTAATTTCTTGTATTACATTGCATTATGTATGTTTCATGGAGTTAATCATTTATTAATAATGAACAAATGTTAGTATTATAGATTTTCATGTTATTTTACACTCTTGTTAAATGCGTACATTTTAATAAGGGACGATGATGTTGATCATATGAGAAAAGTGATGAAACAACATTGTTCATTGATTGAGTTGATCTGAAAAGGATATTTCCATAGTATTCATTAGAATTTCTTATCATTATCAAAGTTTCTTCCACCTGGATTATTCTATCTATTTCCTTCCTATTTTCGATCATCGATTGAATTCTTCTATCACCCCATCGACACTCGACGGGGAAGCCTCCATTATACTAATTTTTCTTCTAAAAATTACTTATTTATGTTTGTCTACTTTCTTTGCAGTGGCGTCACTTACACCACCCTAAAGAGGGGAAAATGTAGACACCTAAAATATGTTTCTACAATTTTAATGCTAAAGTGGTACTCATTATCCTCTATCTCATCATTTTCATTATAATTAGTTATTTCCACTAATTAGCTAATGTTTCCCTCCATTTTGGTCAATTAACGACACTTAGTTAATTAACTATCCTTCTATCACATTCTGGATGCCAATTAATGACATTTCGTTAGTTATAATCCCCTTTGAATCAAATAATTAACTATTATAGTTCATTAATCCTTTTTAACATGCATTTTATCAATAAACCCTTTTATTGGCTAAATATCGCTTTCAAATTCTTCCAATTGTATCAAATTCCTCTCAAATCACCTAAAAACCTTATTCTAGCCTATTAATTAATCCCAATTGATTAATTAAAGTACCCTCAACTCCTATGATTTGATAACTCACTAGTTAAATCATCTAATCATGGTTAATTAGCCTAGAGTTACTTTATCAATTGTCCCACATTCACCAAGATTCAATCTTTCTCAAAATAGAAAGCTATAAAAAGGACCAAGCTCCTACCTTCACACCTTACACCATACTTTGAATAGTATTATCATATAAAACATATGACCAATAGCTTTCTCCATTAATTTGGCATAGCTATTTTGCATAAATCCTACCATTTTTGAGTAGCAGAAGAAGATCCTATCTTGGCCTTGTAGCCATTCTTTGGTGAGATCTTCTCCTTCTCCTTGGAGAACAACATAATTTGATTTCTCATATATCTAATTAGGTTCATTTTAATTAGCAATCATTTAAATTAGTAATAATTCTTATAGATTAGATGAGTAATTTCATGTAGATTTCATTATGCATTCTCATAAGCTATGATCTTGATGGTTCACTGATAAATTTAAGCTTAGCTCTAGAATACTAGGTGTTAGTATTTTTAGTTAGCTATTGAAAATTTTTAACATGATCACAAGATGAGATGATAAAATTGTCTGAGGAAAGGTTTTGTTCTATTTTCTTCGCTAAGGAGAATGTGATAACGAGCATGAAACAAAACAAGAAGATGATGGTGATGCTAATTATGGAAAACAAGACAAGCAAGAAGATTTTCTTTTATTAATTAAAATATGTAAAAAGAGAAGGGAAAATGGATAATGAAGGTACCATGGAACTGAAAATATATAGTTGGTTTCATGTAGTTATGGATGGGGATTCCTTGATATACCTACAGGTATGTGAGGCCTGATTCTATGCAAGATTTCTAACGTGGCCAGAACACCACTGAAGCTTCTTGTTGGGTGATGAAATCCCAATTATTATACCTAATAGGAATAAGTCTAGTTGTGTAGATTGATGTGTGAATTTGGTTGTGTGTGATAGAATGTGAGATGCAACCAATTAACCCCTACTTAAGCTAGATGAACAAGTAAGGATGAAAAGGTTCGTTTTAAGCCAAATCCAAATGTGAAAGTTTGATGAGGAAAAACACACAAAAAAGGGAACATGTGATGCAAAAGGAGAAAATAAGAAAAAGAAGAATACTTGGGGAATGCTTTTCCTTTTAATCTAATATTTAAATAAAGTGAAGAGTGATCCAAGAAAATCCAGAAGCCTAACATGAACAAACAAAAACAAAAACTTCTACCGCAATACTAGTGTAAAATAGGAGAATGAAAGAAAATGCAAGAGACTCACCTAAAAGGGTGGTCCCACAGGTGTTCCAAAATTTTGATTCAAATTTTTATATCATGTTCAAGTTAATGAGCTAGTAGTAAAGAAAATTAAATAACTCAAAAATGCAAGGGTTTAAGGTACCTTGAAGTATGATGGATGAAAATGGATGGGTACAAAGTAGATGACCTTGCTGCAAACTCGATGAACCTGTAAAACAAGGATAACTAAGAGAAAATGGATTAGATAGTAGATGAGGGGGTTTCCCAAAGAAATTGGTTCCAAGAAGTGTTAACTTCCTTATGCGGATTTCAACCCCATGTTTGATAAAAGATGATAAAATAAATGGAAGGACTGATTAACATGCAGAAACTAAAGCTAAACAAAATCTAAAATTACAGAAATGGATGAAAAGTATAGATATAAAAATAAAATAAAAATTACCTGGTTAGGTCAATAGCCACCTATGTTGAAGAGGGTAGTTGACGGTGACCTAAGAAGATGTATCTGGATAACAAGCTAGAAATACATATCTAGAATGATCTCGAATGTAAATAAGGTGATCATAGATCTTTGGAGAACACTAATAATAACCTAAAGAGGGAGATATGAAACACTAAAATATAAGGGATGTAAGAAAATAGAGATTGGGATGAATTATATGGAAACATGAATTGGGTCGATGAATATTGGGCTGAGTTGCGGCATCTGGAGACAAACAGAGCATATTTGGGTGACAAAGAAGCTAAATAACAAAATTGAGAACTGGAAACAATAATAGAGTAGAAATAGACAGGTGAGGATCTGGAAATATAATGGATGAAACACATATTTGGGTCGACAATGATCTAGGTAGAGCAACGTCGACACAGACAGTGTAAAACAAAGGCTGGAGGTGGATGACTGAATGAGAAACTGTAAGTAGAATGACCGGAAGAAAAAGGTGAGGATGGAATTGTGATAGTAGTTGAACCTCCAAAAGTCTTTGTAAGTGATGAAATACAAGCTTCAATGGACTCCAAGAGGGTTGACACAAGCTGCAAGGATGCTTAGATTCGAAGATAAGTTCACACAATGTAAGAAAGCTCGGGTTGTGTCTCATTTTTGAAGGGGTGAAATCAATCTTATAGGGTCGACGGAGACCCGACTAAGTCACCGAAACGCAATGTGGAAACCATTCCTTAGAGTGGTGAATGATTGATTTATTCGAGATATGGGGCTTTTAGGGATTGGGATAAGTGCTTTAAAGCATGTAGGTGGGTAAGGGTTTCCTAGGGAAGTGTCATGAGTAGGTAGGAGATAAATATGGGTTAGATAAAAGCTAGAAAAAGTGTAGGGATGTGGATTTAGGTGGTTAGGGATAAAAGCATCCTAAAAAGAAAGCTAATTAAAGATAATTAGCTAATGGAGATTAATTAAGGTAATTAATGAAGATTAATTATGAATTAAAAGTGTTAGGCTAATAGATGGGAATTTAAATAAAATAAATGAATTAAATTAAAATGGGTCTAGATAGGACCATGGTGAAAAATGCACACACGGAAATCAAGGGTATTAGTACTAAATTTTTGTGTCTACACTTTGAGAACTAATTTTTATTGCTTGTTGTATCATGTGTGACAACCACAAGGTATTTTTAAAATGTCATGGATTCAAATTGTAAGGGGATTAATTATGGTTCACACAACTAGATAAGCAAAGAACGCACAAAAACTTAGTTAAATATTCAAAACACATATTCTTGTATTAGTAAATGCTTCAATGTTTACAACAAGAAAACCATGTGGTTCCATTTGGTGAGCTAGAACTATTTTAGGTTGAAAAATTTTATTTGAGAAGGATATTTCACTAAAAACACAACATGAGATTTCTTATAAAGCGTGGGACTTGTGCCTTGAAGAAAATATCTAGGGATATTTGTCTTCTTGTCTACTTTTACTCCTAATGTTATCACTAATATACTTAATGTAACATTATATGGGAAAAGGAAGGATGAAATAACATAAAAGTTAAATACGGTGCACCAAGAGATAAATAGGAATATTCCTTCCACTCTATGTTTGAGAATAACACGTTATATTAAAAAAACACAATTATAATCCACATGCACATCTATCATATTTTAATAATAGGTAATATAATCTACAAGAGATCGAATAAACGAGAGAAAATAGTAGTACATATATAAGCCACAAAAACTTAATTATTACTCATATATACACAAATGTATTAGACTACAAAAGAGGCCTTGGGAACATTGCATTTTCCAATATAGATGTTAATACATCACACAAATAAAATGAGAATTCTAGATAATTCTAGAGAGGGGAGAAGAAATGGTTAGCCCTTTGAACAAGAAAAAATGTACTCTTTATAGATGAAAAATGGATGGAAAACAATATTTGAAATAAAAGGAGATGACAGAGAGGAAGAATTGTAACATCCCCATTTTAAGATACTAGAACAAGGGATTTTTATTTTTATACAATGTTCTCTATTCTGAATTATGTAATTCAAAACACACGACCGAGTTTTAATAATTGTTCTCTGTCCAATTAATGTAATTTGGATCACACAATTTCTTTTTAAAACCAATGTTCTCTGTTCGCATATTTACAATATGGAACACACATTCAATGCCATTCAATCATATAACAGATACCATATGCTGTTGTAAATGACTCGAAGAACTACCGATCTCCCATTTTATGGCTCGAGTTTCAGCGATCTCTCATTTCATGACTCGGTGACTTACCGATCCTTCATGTTAATCCATGCATTGTATACTAAGTATATAGGGTTCTCTTTACCATTTCCGGTTATCAAAGTGTTCCATTTAAGAGGCCTATCTGAATATTTGTTACTGATATTCATCTGATATCCTGCTTCTTAAACTAGGTGATTAGGACAACGCAACCAGCAACTTGCGATACTTTGGCCAAAGATTTTCACATGCTTTGCATGATCATATTCCCAAACGTTATACACATCAATGGAATACATCCTTCACCTCACTTCATCTTGTTATCTAGAATGGTCTTTTCTGACCTTTGTCAATCCTTCTATCCAAGGTTAAGCTCTAACCCTAACTAGCAATATGAAAGAGTATAGGAAGACACTCACGGTGACTAAAGGTACACGCAGACATATTGTGTCGACCCTAGATGACTGCGTGTGTCTAGTTACCTTTAGTCCTCCGGAGTCACCCCGTATACACAGTCACATTCCTATCATCATCCAAGTAACTTGGTCCCAGCTTATGTAAACTTGATGATTTGATTCGGGAGGGCATTGTAACATGTCAGCTACAACATTGTGTCATCATGAAGGCCCCGCCTTCATGAAGACACCATATTGCAGGTTGGCATGTGTCAAGGTCCTACGAATCCTCTCATCAAGGGATATACATCCAGCTATAAGATTGATTAGATTATAATCTTAAATATTTAAGATCAATTTTCAGCAACCGTGTTGATCCTCTAACCTCACTATTCGTTACAGTTGCATAGCTAAGAAAGACTTAAATTTTCTTATAGCTTAATATACATTTACTCCTCCTTACCGAAGGATTGCATATTTCCATCTTGGTTCTTTAATTTAAGCTTCAGACTAACAGTCCACTACAGCTTATCATAGTAAGATCAACTTACTAAACTTAACCAAGTTTTATTTGCAACTGAATTTAAATCCAAAATTTCATCTTATTAGACACCATTTAAATGAGGCCTGATTCCAAATGAATGTATTCATTTATTCACTATAACCTTACTTCAATTAAGGTTTGTTACAAGGAGATATGATTCCTCATATCGAATATCCTCTGATCAAACATCTCAAGGATATTAACGAAATCAAAGTACAAGATTCAATTATCTCTTTTATTTATATTCACTAGCTTATATACTAGTTCTCGAATATCATTCATTTAAGAATTCATATTCACTTAACTCTTTTCAAATGTCAATTTAAAATCCATATTGACCTAAGTATGAATTAATTGCACATTCCAACTTAAAAGTTGTATTCAAGTATAGAACAGATATTATGTCCCTATAATTCTGTCAACCATCATTTGAATGAATCCAATTTCAATGAATAAAATTATATTCTCAATCTTATTCAAACAGTTTCAAAGTGGTACAGCCATTAAAATATCACTCCTTTCCTTTTACTCATTCCTCTAGAATAGAATTTATACAATTTACAAATCCATACAACTGGACTTCATTCATGCTAAACAACATTAACAACTCGTAAAGAAAGAAGAGTACAACTTTTCCTTTTCTAATTACCAAAGAAGAATAATAAAATCTCATAAATATCCATCTCTTTCCTAATCTAAATAAGCATCATAAAACAATATGTCTTCATTTTTACTCAAGAAAACCATCTGCAAAATTTACTTGCACGGGTCAGGTTCATCGAATCGCATATTAAGCCCTTATCAATAAAATGAGGTGCTCTTAATTAACTGTCTCAATAAAAGAACTCTGCTTTTATGAAACATCTTCTAATAGAGATAAACATCACGTAATAGATACGCACCAATAAGGTTGAACAATTCTAACAACTTGATTCAACCAATAATTTCTTTTTAAACAGTAATAATAAATATCAGCATACCAATTTCTATATTGGCTAACCTATCATGATGTATATTTCACCATTCCCATAGTTGTTTTTAATGAAAATAAAAGAATTCGTTCCATACTTAGATAATACTTAAAAGGAGTATTTTCTCTAAACAATCAAGTATTAAGACAACTACACAAAATGATTTATAGATTGTTGTTCAATTGTATACATTGTCTAACCCATATCATCATCAAGAATGAATTCCATATACTGAGTCAATTTTTTTAATTAAGATAGAGCTTTCTTACTTTCATCTTTGTCCACCTTTGGACTTCTATTGAATCAAATGTAAAAGTGAAAGGAAACCTTACGTTACAGCATCAATCTATTTAACTTCCCAGAATTCAACAAACAACATAGTACTTCATTCAACATTAAAATAATAGAATTTCAACCGGATAAGAGGAGAAAATAATTATTACTTCCACTTACCCACCCAATATTCTCTTTCTTTCCATCTCAACTGAACTGGATGATTTGAACAAGAAGTGATAACAAAAAAAAAAGAAAGAACAATTAAAACCCATAATCGAATGAAAAGAAGAAGTTTCATATTATCCCTTCTCATTGCTTAGCCGATTATCAACTAATTAGGGCTGATCTGCACCCATAGGATAACTTCTTCTAACAAATATATTTCAGTAATTAAAACTCACTAATCACCATTCAAGGAAGCATACCAGAGTTCATTGGCATCTGATTCCACAAGTATAAAAAAAAAAATAGAATCTTTCAATTAAAATCATTTTCAATAATTATTCCCCAAAACAAACATTTCCAGCTAGGTCTGAAACAAGCAAGAATGTACCGCTAGCTTTATAACCAAAACGTTTCACCAAAAATGAACATTCCAGCTAGGTCTGAAACAAGCAAGAATGTACAGCTAGCTTTATAACCAAAATGTTTCACCAAAAACGAACATTCCAGCTAGGTCTGAAACAAGCAAGAATGTATAGCTAGCTTTATAACCAAAACATTTCTCCAAAAACGAACATTCCATCTAGGTCTGAAACAAGCAAGAATGTATAGCTAACAACAAAATCATGATTTTTATCATAATAATAAAAGGAATCATTTTTCAAACACTAGAGTAAGAATTCAACTCCAGTTCAGTTTTAATGAAACAACGAAGAAGTTTAGAATGTAGTTCGTATATATAAATATATATAATTTCATCATTGAATTCAAAGGAGATTGAAATAGTAAGCTCTATTCCATCCAACAGAGATACCTGATACTCTGTTCCGCAGTTTAGGTAAATAATTCCTAAAAAAAAATCCTTCACGGATTTCAAACCAAATACGGAGGCATTTACTCATTTTAAAATCACGTAAGAGTAAAATGATGAAACAAATCCACTATCCCAAAGAATTTGTATTCTATGCACTGTAATATGACCAAAGAAATAACTCACGCAACAGTTCCATCAACCATTCTCACAGTTTTTCCAAAATCATTCACACACATAGAACTCATAAAACAATCTACACATCACTATTACTTCCATCAAATCGAACCATAATGGGAGATAAAACAAATACCCATCAACGTAAAAATTCAAACAAAGCATGGATAGATTTCATCTCATTTACCCTTTTGTAAAGAAATACCTAATCGTATTCATCTAAAAAAAAAAACGACTCAACCCAAAATCAAAACAAACATCTCAAAAATTTCATTTTTCAAAAGCATCGTATAAAAGAGCATATTTCTTTTAATGAAGACGCTTAACAAAGAGTAAAATGGTTTAAAGAGAAGAGCTCAACATGCCCTTAATAGTTCTCGTGGCTTGAAGAAAATCGCGCCCACACCCAAAAGAGCTATTTTCTCCACGGCATCAACAACAAAGCTTTCCCAACAATCTTCTAACTTCCACAGGCTCAAAATAGCCGTGGCTACTCCAAACAACAACAAATGAATAACTTGAGAATAATAGTAGGTTCAAAGAACCATGAAAGAAATGCGAGAAATCTCAAAACCCGAATGAGCACAATAATCACCAAATTTCCTCTATCCCCTTTCCAAGGTGATATGGTCACTAAGACCAAGGCCATTAATGCATTGAATGCATTTCTTTTCTTAATTTCACGCCATCGCCGACCCTAGTTTGGCGAGTTTCATCTTAAAAATTTTGCATGCAATTTCCCTCTTAGCTACATAGCTAGTTGGATATTTCCAAATTTTCATGTTCTACCAAACTTGGCGTTGAAAACTACAAGGACATCATTTACTGTCCTTAATAAATTTCTAACCTTCCCTTCTTATCCGCTTCATCAACATGGGTCCATAGGTCCCCTCCTTAGGTTAGCAATAGTTTAGGTTGCATTGTCCATAGTTAGGTATTCACCAAGGTCACAAATCATTAGGATTTGCAATATTTTAAATTCCTTTTAATTTATCAAACCCTCCTAGGATAGTTGTTAGGTCATAGGTTAGGGCTTAACCCCGTAGTGTTTTAGTTAATAGGTTCCTTAGTAATTTTTACAACTTACATTCACATTCAGCATAATGCAGGATGTTTCATCCTATGTTCGACATATACCTGGGTCGCTTGCATCAAGGCTCTTATTATCTTACACTCTCGTCTAGCATTACAATTTGTATGTGGTTCGGGAATCGAACCTTTTCCATTGGCATCAAGGTATCGAATATTTATACCTGTAACTAGGTTCTGTAAAATTTATAATGACCTTCAGTCTGGTTTCAGACTTCATTCCTTATAGAAAATAAATCGACAAAGTGATCTCAAAGAAGGCCACAACATACCTTGGATCAATGGAATTGATTCAAGGTGTGTTGTCAATCAACAATAAGAGTTCATCAAACATAAAAACAAGTTTGTTGTCTCACACTTGCAAAACACAAGCTATAATAACCTCCGTCCCAAGTAAACAAATTATAGTAAACAAGGGTCCAGATTAGTAACACATTCTTTTTAAGATTAAAAGATATATCTTAACATAATTATCCTCATTTCCATAGTTACAACATCATGAAAAGAGGTTATCATAATAGCTTATAAAAATCAAGGCGTTACATTCCTCCCTTCTTAAAGAATCATCGTCCCGATGATCAAATTAGCCAATTCATAGAGTTTCTAGGACAAAATTCAATTATCGTCCTTCCATTCATAAGTTCATACCAAAAACAGATTTAATCATTAAAACAGTGTTTTAAGATAACTGTAAAATAGACCAGTAATTGTCCATATTTGGTAGATATCAGTTTTTCGAATTCAATTTCGATCAAACAAGTATGGAAAAGCAGATCTCATTTCTTCGAGATTTTCCCAAGTTGCACTTTCTTCGCTAAACTGGTCCCATTGGACCTTACATTGATTCACTTCATGATTTCTTAAGTACAACTGGCGAGTTCCCAGCACTCGAATGGGCTTAACCACGATTATTCCTGGGTCTTGGACCTGTAAGGAATTCCAATTCAGCACATGTGATAAATCTGTTACGTATTTCTTAAGCAAATAAATATGAAAAACATCATGCATTTGTGATAAAGTAGGAGGTAATGCTAGATGATAAGCTACAGGGTTGATTATTTCAACAATTTCAAAAGGTCCCACGTAACGAGGTGATAACTTGGCAGCCTTGCCAAAAGTTATAGAGCTCTTTTTCGGCTTAACCCGAAGAAAGACCTTCTCACCAAGTTTATAATTCCTATCAACCTACTTTAAGTCTGCATAACTCTTTTGCCCATTGGCAGCCTCCTTTAGATGTTCTGAATCATTTTAATTTGTTGTTCCATTTTCGTAAGGATTTCTAGCCCAATTACCTCTTTGTCCTCTGCTTGTCCCAACTAACGGGGGTTCTGCATTTCCTTCCATACAATGCTTCAAAAGGTGCCATTTTTAAGGAGGCATGGTATGTATTATTATAGGAAATTCAACCAGCGGAAGGTATTCCTCCCATTTATACTTTGCTAGTCCATGCAATACATTCTTAACATATCCTCTAAACTTGATTGACTCTTTCGGTCTGTCCATCCATTTCGGATGATATGCGAAATAAAATTTAATTTAGTTCCCAAGGCCACATTAAGCATTTGCCAAAACCTTGATGTCATCCTCAGATCTCTGTCTGATATGATCAATTCGAGTATTCCATGCAATCTGAAAATTTCATGTACAAATATTCTTGCTAACACTAGTGCATCATCTTTTAAATTACCAGTGAATGAAGTGTGCCACTTTGGTTAATTTGTCGAATGACAACCATGATGATATCATGCTTATTCTTTAACATAGGTAATCCTTGAACGAAATCCATCATTATCACTTGCCATTTGTACTGCGGAATGCTGTGGGGATACAATAATCTAGCGGGATGCATATGTTCCGCCTTAACATGCTGACATTCCAAGCAGTGTGTCACAAATTCCACCACATCCTTTTTCATTCCCTTCCAGAAATATTGTTGCTTGAGATTAGCAAGAATTTTTGTAATGCCATGGTGTCCAAAAAAGGTGAATTATGAAATTCGATTAACAATTTCTTTCTTGAATAATTTTCCAAGGGTATATATACCTTATTTTCAAACCTCGAATTCCTTCATTATCAAAACAAAATCCCTTATACTTCACATCCTTTGGATCTGCAACAAGTGCTATTTTAACTTGTTGGAAATAAGAGTCAGATTCCATGACATCTTTCACCTCATCCTTAAACTGAGTTCTTAATGTTATAAGAGCAGAGATGTGCTTCCTACGACTCAGAGCATCTGCCACCCTATTTTCCTTGCCTTTGATGTAGCTTATATCAAAATCATACTGAGATAGAAATTCTAACCATCTTCGTTGTCTTGCATTCAGGTTTGGTTGAGTAAAAATATACTTCAACCCCAGATGGTCGGTTTTTAACTCAAAGGGCTTGCCAAGAAGGTAATGCCTCCACATTTGAAGTGCATGTATAATGGCAACGAGCTCTAGGTCGTGTGGAGCATAATTCTATTCATGTAACTTAAGCTTTTTGCTTTCATAAGCTATGACATGGTTATTTTGTAATAGAATGCCTCTGAGACCCTCTCCAGATGCATCTGTTACGACCGTAAAATTTCCATTTGGGTCAGGTACAGTCAAAATAGGTGCTGTAGTTAACTGTTCCTTTAAAATTTTAAAGGTAGATTCACATTTTTCAGTCCAGACAAATTTCTTATCTTTCTTTTGCAGTGAAGTGATTGGGGCAGCAATTTTTGAAAAGTCCTTAATGAACTTTCTATAATATCCTGCCAAGCCCATGAAGCTTCTTACTTCATGCACATTCTTAGGCGCAGGCCACTCGGTTATAGCTGCGATCTTTGAAGGGTCTACAACTATCCCGTTCTTGCTTATAACATGCCCCAAATAATGCACCTCTGCATCATAAAAGGAACATTTAGACAATTTACCATACAACCTTCTCTTTCTCAAAACTTCCAGCACTATCCTTAAATGTTCTTGGTGCTCTTCGACATTTTTGGAGTATATAAGAATGTCATCCAAGAATACAAGCACGAACTTGTCTAAGTACTCTTGAAAAATATTGTTCATCAAATTCATGAAGGCGGCAGGTGCATTCATTAACCCAAAAGGTAACACCATGAATTCATAATGCCCGTACCTTGTTCTAAAAGTTGTTTTATGAATATCTTCTTCCTTTATTCTCAGCTGATGATATCCAGATCGAAGATCTATTTTTGAATAGACTGATGCTCCACACATCTGGTCGAATAGATCATCAATCCTAGGAAGTGGATATCGATTCTTAATGGTTTCCTTATTCAACATTCTATAATCAATGCACAATCTTAGTGTGTCATCCTTCTTCTTTACAAAAATTACTAGTGCTCCCCATGGTGAGACGCTCGGTCTTATCAGCCCTTTAGTCAAAAGTTCCTGTAATTGAGCCTTAAGCTCCACCAACTCGAGGGTGGTCATTCGTAGGGTGCCTTAGATATGGGTTTAGTTCCTGGCTTGATCTCTATTGCAAAGTCAAACTCTCATTTGGGTGGAAGACCTGGTAACTCCTCCAGAAATACATCACTAAAATCCCTTAATAATGGATACTTTTCCATGAAATCATTATCTTCCTCAGCATTTTCTGTCATTCTTATGGCATACAAAGTGCAACCTCTATTTTTAGCCCTTTTTAGTTGCATAGCTGTTAGTTTCCTAACTGCAACCTCACACTTTACACCTTGAATGACTATTGCTTTTGCAGGTCATCAAAACAGCAAATCTATTTTTCATAACAGTCGACCTTTGCCTTATGTTCCACCAACCAATTAACTCCTATAATTATATCATATGACCCTAAAGGAGTGACATATAGGTCAAATTCTGTGGAGAAACTGGGCAAGTCAAGAATTGCCCCAAAAAGGCACATATCGACTGTATGGACAACATTATTCCCATAATTCATTGTTCGGTCTTATCCATTCGTTCAACTTTCCTTTTTAATTTCATTACAAGTTTAGTAGAAATAAAACATTCAGTAGCTCTAGTATCAAAAAGTATGACTACAGGTGTACTGAATAACTTACCCGGAACTTCTATGGGTGTAACTTGCTTTTCAGCTTGTTTGTTAGCCACCACAATGTGTATCCTATGCTGCTGATCACGATCATCCTTTTTCAGAGGACAGTGACTCACGTAATGGTATTTTCCATAGTTGAAGCAACCTCCGACTAGCCCCTTCCTAGGCTCGAATTTTCTACCAGCCTTGAAGTTATCACTCTGGCTTCCATAGGACTTTTGTCCATTACCACTAATTTTTACAAAGTTGCTCCACACACTATTTACAGGTTTGTTCATTACTGATTTCTTATTGTTATCCACAACAATTTTGTTTTTCATACCAAACCTTTTCCAGGGTCCCTTTTTGGGTGTGAGAGATGAAGAAGAGTTGGGAATCTTCTTCCTAATCTCCTCCCTATGAGTAGAGATTTCTCTCAATTTATGTTCTTGTTTTATTGCCTTTTCAACAACTCCTTCCATAGTGGTTGGACCATGGACATCTACTTCACCACCAATGATGGGATTCAGTCCCATTATGAAATTTCGTATTCTAAACTTCTCGTCAGCTTGGTACTATGACACATACTTAAGGAGTTTAGTAAACCCTTCCCAATATTCTATCACTGTCAGCCTTCCTTGCGACCAATTCTGAAATTCAGTCATTTTCTGATCAAAATAGAGTTGAGGCAGCCACCGTTGCCTAAAATAACCTTTAAATTGATCCCAAGTTATGTCTGTTTCGACAATATTCAACTCAACCTTACGGTTGTCCCACCATGATGATGCTTCATGAGAAAGATGATATGCTCCCCATATCACTTTGGTCTCCTCGGAGAAGTTTCTTATTGCAAAGTACTTCTCCATTTCACTGAGCCAATTTTCAGCCCCATCCCCAAGTGTTGTTCCATCAAACTTTGGAGGACTTATTCTCTTTATATCATTTGTAAGTTCAGCTACTAATCTTGCCCTTTTATTTTCAGGATGATTAGGAGCGTTCACATTACTATTATTAACACCCAGATTCCCTCCATTAGTGTTTTCCCCGGGAGGTGGCTGATCATTCATATCAGCTTCTTCTTCCTCCTCCTCATTGCCCATTGATTTTTGTTCCAAAACAGTCAAACAATCTCTCGTATCTAGTAGGGCAGCAAGGATTTCATCTAGCTTTTTGCGTGAAGAGCTGCTTCTCCACCCAAGAATGGGTTGTTCGCAAAGATTTCCTCTTGTTTCGACCATTTTCTCGCTTCAATAAGAAAATGTAAAACTTATTAAATTGTGGACTCATTAGGTCCAAGAGCTGCAACCTTCAGCTTTGATACCAAGATGTAACATCCCCATTTTAAGACACTAGAACAAGGGATTTTTTTATTTTTTTTTTACACGATCTCTCGTTACAATTATGTAATTCAAAACACACAACCAAGTTTTAATAATTATTCTCTATCCAATTAATGTAATTTGGATCACACAATTTCTTTTTAAAACCAATGTTCTTTGTTCACATATTTACAATATGGAACACACATTCAATGTCATTCAATCATATAATAGATACTATATGCTTTGCTTTGTAAATGACTTGAAGAACTGCCAATCTCCCATTTTATGGCTCGAAGTTTTAGTGATCTCTCATTTCATGACTCGGTGACTTACCGATCCTTCATGTTAATCCATGCATTGTATACTAAGTATACAGGGTTCTCTTTACCATTTCCGGTTATCGAAGTGTTCCATTTAAGAGGCCTATCTGAATATCTATTACTGATATTCATCTGATATCCTGCTTCTTAAACTAGGTGATTAGGACAACGCAACCAGAAACTTGTGATACTTTGGCCAAATATTTTCACACGCTTTACATGATCATATTCCTAGACGTTATACACATCAATGGAATACATCCTTCACCTCACTTCATCTGTTATCTAGAATGGTCTTTTCCGACCTCTGTCAATCCTTCTGTCCAAGGTTAAGCTCTAACCCAAACTAGCAATATGAAAGAGTATAGAAAGACACTCACGATGACTAAAGGTACGCAGAGACATCTTTGTGTCGACCCTAGACGATTGCATGTGTCTAGTTACCTTTAGTTCTATGAAGTCACCCCGTATACGTAGTCACATTCCTATCATATTCCAAGTAACTTGGTCCCGACTTATGTAAACTTGATGATTTGATTTGGGAGGGTGTTGTAACATGTCAGCTACAACATTGTGTTGTAATGAAGGCCCCGCATTCATAAAGACACCAGATTACAGCTGGCATGTTTTAAGGTCCTACGTAATCCTCTCATCAAGGGATACACATCTAGCTATAAGTGTGATTAGATTATAATCTTAAATATTTAAGATCAATTTTCAGCAACCGTGTTGATCCTCTAACCTCACTGCTCGTTACAGTTGCATAGCTAAGAAAGACTTAAATTGTCTTATAGCTTAATATACGTTTACTCCTCCTTACCGAAGGATTGCATATTTCCATCTTGGTTCTTTAATTTAAGCTTTAGACTAACAGTCCACTACAACTTAACGTAGTAAGATCAACTTACTAAACTTAACCAAGTTTTATTCACAACTGAATTTAAATCTAGAATTTCATCTTATTAGACGCCATTTAAATGAGGCCTAATTCCAAATGAATGTATTCATTTATTCACTATAACCTTACTTTAGTTAAGGTTTGTTACGAGGAGATATGATTCCTCATATCGAATATCCTCTGGATCAAACATCTCAAGGATATTAACAAAATCAGAGTACAAGATTCAATTATCTCTTTTATTTATATTCACTAGCTTATATACCAGTTCCGAATATCATTCATTTAAGAATTCATATTCACTTAACTCTTTTCAAATGTCAATTTAAAATCCATATTGACCTAAGTATGAATTAATTTCACATTCCAACTTAAAATTTGTATTCAAGTATAGAAGATATTATGTCCCTATAATTTTGTCAACCATCATTTATATATGAATCCAATTTCAATGACTAAAATTATATTCTCAATCTTATTCAAATAGTTTCAAAGTGGTACAGCCATTAAAATATCACCCCTTTCCTTTTACTCATTCCTCTAGAATAGAATTTATACAATTTACAAATCCATACAACTGGACTTCATTCATGCTAAACAACATTAACAACTCCTAAAGAAAGAAGAGTACAACTTTTCCTTTTCTAATTCCCGAAGAAGAATAATAAAATCTCAGAAAGATCCATCTCTTTGCTAATCTGAAGAAGCATCATAAAACAATATGTCTTCATTTTTACTCAAGGAAACCATCTGCAAAATTTACTTGCACGGGTCAGTTCATCGAACTGAGCATATTAAGCACTTATCAATAAAATGAGGTGCTCTTAATTAACTGTCTCAATAAAAGAACTCTGCTTTTATGAAACATCTCCTAATAGAGATAAACATCACGTAATAGATACGCACCAATAAGGTTGAACAATTCTAACAACCCGATTCAACCAATAATTTCTTTTTAAACAGTAATAATAAATATCAGCATACCAATTTCTATATTGGCTAACCTATCATGATGTATATTTCACCATTCCCATAGTTGTTTTTAATGAAAATAAAAGAGTTCATTCCATACTTAGATAATACTTAAAAGGAATATTTTCTCTAAACAATCAAGTATTAAGACAGCTACACAAAATGATTTATAGATTGTTGTTCAATTGCATACATTGTCCAACCCATATCATCATCAAGAATGAATTCCATATACTGAGTCAATTTTTGAATTAAGATAGAGCTTTCTTACCTTCAGGTTGTCCACTGGACTTCTACTGAATCAAATGTAAAAGTGAAAGGAAACCTTACGTTACAGCATCAATCTATTTAACTTCCCAGAATTCAACAAACAACATAGTACTTCATTCAACATTAAAATAATAGAATTTCAACCGGATAAGAGGAGAAAAATAATTATTACTTCCACTTACCCACCCAATATTCTCTTTCTTTCCATCTCAACTGAACTGGATGATTTGAACAAGAAGTGATAATAGCCAAAAAGAAAGAACAATTAAAACCCATAATCGAATGAAAAGAAGAAGTTTCATATTATCCCTTCTCATTGCTTAGCCGATTATCAACTAATTAGGACCGATGTGCACCCATAGGATAACTTCTTCTAACAAATATATTTCAGTAATTAAAACTCACTAATCACCATTCAAGAAAGCATACCAGAGTTCATCGGCATCTGATTCCACAAGTATATAAAAAAAAAGAATCTTTCAATTAAAATCGTTTTCAATAATTATTCCCCAAAACAAACATTTCTAGCTAGGTCTGAAACAAGCAAGAATGTACCGCTATCTTTATAACCAAAATGTTTCACCAAAAATGAACATTCCAGCTAGGTCTGAAACAAGCAAGAATGTACAACTAGCTTTATAACCAAAACGTTTCACCAAAAACGAACATTCCAACTAGGTCTGAAACAAGCAAGAATGTACAACTAGCTTTATAACCAAAACGTTTCACCAAAAACGAACATTCCAGCTAGGTCTGAAACAAGCAAGAATGTACAGCTAACAACAAAATCATGATTTTTATCATAATAATAAAAGGAATCATTTTTCAAACACTAGAGTAAGAATTCAACTTCAGTTCAGTTTTAATGAAACAATAAAGAAGTTTAGAATGCAGTTCGTATATATAAATATATATAATTTCATCATCGAATTCAAAGGAGACTGAAATAGTAAGCTCTATTCCATCCGGCAGATACCCAGATACTCTGTTCCAGATTTAGGTAAATAATTCCTAAAAAAAATCATTCACGGATTTCAAACCAAATACGGATGCATTTACTCATTTTTAAATCACATAAGAGTAAAACGATGAAACAAATCCACTGTCCCAAAGAATTTTTATTCTATGCACTATAATACGACCAGAGAAATAACTCACGCAAACAATTCCATCAAGCATTCTCACGGTTTTTCCAAAACCATTCACACGCACAGAACTCAGAAAACAATCTACACATCACTATTACTTCCATCAAATTGAATCCATAATGGGAGATAAAACAAATACCCATCACTGTAAAAATTCAAACAAAGCATGGATAGATTTCATCTCATTTACCCTTTTGCAAAGAAATACCCCAATCGTATTCATCTAAAAAAAAATGACTCAACCCAGAAAATCAAAACAAACATCTCAAAAATTTCATTTTTCAAAAGCATCGTATAAAAGAGCATATTTCTTTTAATGAAGACGCTTAACAAAGAGCAAAATGGTTTAAAGAGAAGAGCTCAACATGCCTGTAATATTTCTCGTGGCTTGAAGAAAATCACGTCCACACCCAAAAGAGCTATTTTTCTCCACGGCATCAACAACAAAGCTTTCCCAACAATCTTCTAACTTCCACAGGCTCAAAAATAGCCGTGGCTACTCCAAACAACAAAGAACAATAACTTAATAATAATAGTTTGAAAGAACCGTGAAAGAAATGCAGAGAAATCTCAAAACCTGAATGAACACAATAATCACCAAAATTTCCTCTATCCCCTTTCCAAGGCGAGCTGGTCACTAAGACCAAGGCCATTAATGCATTGAATGCATTTATTTTTCTTAATTTCCATGCCATCACCGACCCAGGTTTGGCGAGTTTCATCTTAAAAATTTTGCATGCAATTTCCCTCTTAGCTACATAGCTAGTTGGATATTTCCAACTTTTCATGTTCCCAAACTTGGCGTTGAAAACTGCAAGGACATCATTTACTATCCTTAATAAATTTCTAACCTTCCCTTCTTATCCACTTCATCAACATGGGTCCATAGATCCCCTCCTTAGGTTAGCAATAGTTTAGGTTGCATTGTCCATAGTTAGGTATTCACCAAGGCCGTAAATCATTAAGATTTGCAATGTTTTAAATTCCTTTTAATTTATCAAACCCTCCTAGGATGTTTGTTAGGTCATAGGTTAGGGCTTAACCCTGTAGTGTTTTAGTTAATATGTTCCTTAGTAAGTTTTACAACTTACGTTCACATTCAGCACAATGCAAGACGTTTCATCCTATGTTCGACATATACCTGTGTCGCTTGCATCAAGGCTCTTATTGTCTTATGTTGTTTGGAGTTATAATTTTTATGTGGTTCGGGAATTGAACCTTTTCCATTGGCATCAATGTATCCAATATTTATACCGTAACCGAGTTGTGTAAAAATTTATAACAACCTTCAGTCTGGTTTCAGACTTCATTCCTCATAGAAAATAAATCGACAAAGTGATCTCAAAGAAGGCCATACCATACCTTGGATCAATGGAATTGATTCAAGGTGTGCTGTCATTCAACAATAAGAGTTCATCAAACATAAAAACAAGTCTGCTATCTCACACTTGCAAAACACAAGTTATAATAACCTCCGTCCCAAGTAAACAAATTACAGTAAACAAGGGTGCATATTAGTAACACATTCTTTTTAAGATTAAAAGATATATCTTAACATAATTATCCTCATTTCCACAGTTACAACATCATGAAAAGAGGTTATCATAATAGCTTCTAAAAATCAAGGCGTTACAAGAATGGTGGAACATCTTTAATTGTAGAGAAACTTGAATTATAGCTTGAAAATTGCAGTTAAAGGGGAAAAATAGCCATCTAAAATAGTTATCAACCCAAAATTTCCTATTTCTTAAAGATTCATGTTGTCACTCCACTTGCATGGTATTACATCGAGAATTTAGATCAAGCATTGAAACTTTACAACTAACTTTGGTGTTATGGAGATCTTATATGATCATCACAACTTCTTGTGATGCAAAGAGTAGCTTTGGAAATCAATGCAATTTGAAATTGGTTGGTGGTAATGATCTTCATATTGGAAGAAGATAAAGAATGGGCCTAAATACATGGTAGCATGGAAGATATGCTATGAGTTGAAGATAACTCTCTGGATACCATCAAATGAGAAAAAGGAACTAGAAAAGGTGTTTTTGCATTATAATGTAACCAAGACAAAAATGTGTGGGTCACTAAACTATTAGAGGGGTCAAAGAGAGGGCACCACAAGAAGTTAAGATCATCATGATTTTTTTAACTTAGCACAACTATGTGAAGTGTCACATGGATTTTTGAAGTATCATTTGGTTTAAGAAACTCTTTATAGAAAAAGTAGAGTATCATGGTTTCAATTGTTCTTCATAGAATTATACAATTTGACAACATGACATGAAAGGAAGAAATGGAAGGTGGAAAGGAAAGATACAACATGAATTGAAATAGGATAAGGGAAGAAGGTGTTGGTGTGTGTCATATTCACACTTTGAATTCCACCTTAGGTAGTGTAATTAACAAGGAGACATTTATTATGTGCAAACTTGGTGTCCCTAGATTTCACTCTGAAATATGAGACTACCCCATGTTAAAAAAATTGTACTTTTAAAATAATGGGTCGTTTTGTGTTTTTATTTCTAGAAAGTGTTTGTATTGTGTCAAGATATTCCTAGAGATTCATATTAGCCAATTTCGCCAAATACCCAGATGCCCAAAATTGTTATATTCTGTCATTGGGGTTTTCCTGCGGGAAATTTGTATTTAATTATTTTGAGCCTTGTTTGAGGCAAATTGTGCTCTAGTTTAAACCTGTTTTGTTCTTACATGTCAATATTCCCATATATCAGTAGGGTTTTAACCAGGAATGAATCCTAGGCTTTATCTGTGACTTCTGCCAATGTTTTGTGTTTTTGGTGTTTTCCCATTTTGTTTTCTGTGAAATTTCTCTAGGTCAATTCCTTTTCCAGTTTAGTCTGATTTTTTCCCTGGAGTATGTGGAGATCATCTATGGATGTTATGCCAGAAGGAATTTGCCACAGAGGTCTGGTTCTCTCTGAAAAGATGAAGTCGTACACGAAAAAACTTCTTCTAGGTAGGTCACATTTTTGGAAAAGAAGGTTTTAAGATACAATGGGAATTTTAGTAGCAGCAGGTAGGTGGGAATTTTGTACCTACCTAGCAAGGTACTTTTTCTCATGGGGGCAAAGCCACTTAAGTCACAATGGGAAAATTAGAGGTAGCAGGCAGGCGGAATTTCTTACCTGCCTTGCAGGGTAAAAATTCCCATTGTGAAATAAAAGAAAATCACTTAAGGCATTGATGGGATTTTCTTACCTACCTTGCAGGGTAAATAATCTCATTATGAAAGTCAAACAACTTAAGTGGATCATGAGATTTTGGAGCTGCAGTGCAGGGTGAATAATCCCATTAGAAATTGACTTTTAAAAATAGAATTCACCCTTGCCAAAAAGTGCAACCCACCTTGGGTGAATAATAATGCATTTAATAATATTTATTAATGTTTATTCACCCAATTTTGGTGCCCAAACATGAGGAAAAGTCAACGCATGATGAAAGGATAAAGAAGATTGGAAATAAAATTCTAAAATTAAATAAATTTAATTTATTTAATGCAGCCTCCTCTCATGCAAAAAAGTACAACCCATATTGAGGAGAATAATACTTTTTAAAGTATTAATTAATGGAATTAATTCCTATTTTTGGTGCATAAGGTCAAAGCACACTGTGAAGTCAATGTGGACTAGAAGTAGAAAGCTAAAATTAAATAAATTTAATTTATTTAATGGCAGCTATGAGCATGCACAAAATAGGCGCCTAATTGAAGAGAAAAACATGTTAATTAATTAATTAATTGTCAGGAATAGGAGAGGCAATTATTAGTTATAGAATGGTGAAGGTTATATAAGCATGGGCTGCCATATTAATGGAGTTATTAATTATTTAGCAAAGAAGTGCAGCCTAGGCAATTTTGGTGCCAAAAGAAGGAGGAATTTTGCTAAAAAAAAGGTCTTTTCATTGCTTTAAAGCTTCAAAGTTTGGCGCCTAGGATTGAAGGAGCTTGAATTATGTCTGATTAATTGTCTACATAGTGGTACAGGTGCCCAGGTGAAGTTGGTAAAATTCATGCTTGCTTTGCATGCAAATAAAACATCAAATTTTGGGGCAGGCTTGATATATGTAGATTTTTATAATTAAAATCCAGTGTTCATGTTCCGGTTGCCATCTTTGTTTGAATTAATTGTAGGAATTCATTACAGGTGATTTTATAAGAAAAAGGGAGCTTAAATCAATGTCCAATACATTGAACATATCCTCCGAATCTGAAGAAATATCCAGATCTACACCGGTTGTGAAGAATTTCAGCCGAATAAAGAGAAAAAGAATTGCTTAGACAAAAACAAATTCAGCCATGGTAAAGCGGGATGAAAAAGAAAGCACAGCAGAGTCATGCATCACTTCTAAGTTTGCTGACATTGGAGACACAGATCCAGATCTAGATCCCAAAATTGTAAAAGCTTCCGGCACAAATTCATCCTCTTATTTCTGACGTAGCCTGTGTAGAAGTTGGTACGTAGAAAATTCCTTCCAAGATCTTGTGCATGTTCTTCCAATCTTCTAGTTGAAGCCTTAATTGAAATTGCATTCACCCGGAGTGCTTTCTAGAATTTTTAATTATTCATATACAATTAAAAATAAAAAAATGAGTTATTTATGGCAAACGTTGCACTGATGCATGTACTAGAGAAGAACTGTAAAAGCTTCAAGGATAGGAGGGAAGACAAGGCAAAGACAACACCCATAAGTGGAATTCCGAGATCCAGTGCTTCTAGATCCAACCACTTCCAAATCCAACCGCTTCTGTCTAGTTTGGTGAGAATCAAAGGCAAAAGAAGCTACATGCAGAATATGAAAAAGGACAAGACCGTAACTTCCTCTTTCTTCTTCTTTCTCTTATTTCCTCCGACAAAGTAATTGAGTGATCAATTAAATTATAAAAATTAAGTGATTAGTTTAAAATCTATTACTTAAAGAAGTCAACTACTTGGAAATAGGTGGTAGACATGCAAAATAGAAGGTTCTATCTTCAGTTGCAAATCATGCATGTCATGCAAAGAGGAATTCCAGGAGGGATATTGCCAGTTGTTTCCTTCCTGACTTCCACATGTGCCAGTTCACTAAAAGCTTCTGACTTGTAATTGCCCCTCTACATTCTATAAGTAGTAGAAGAACCTTCGGGTTAGAAATCAGAATTTGTAAGTAGCATTCTTGTGTTCCAGACTTTTTGCTAAAACCCCTAATAGCCACTTGAAGCAAATGAATACAAAGGAGCAAATTTCCGGAGAACTTTGTGTTACGGTGTATTTTATTTCTAGCTTTTTATCTTAGATCTTCTAATAAAATTTATGTTATTTTAGATATATATCTGGAGTTTCCTTTGCTTATAATTTTGTGTGTTGATATCTATTGGTTTCTTCTATGTGCATGCAATCAACTCTGTTATCTATTGATTGAGTTGCACATCTTCCCCATTTCTTCCCTGTGTTTTATTATTTCCTTCTTCTATAAATATTTCCTTTCTTAAATAGTTGCTTACTTGCTGTAGAGCTATACAACTATGGTTCATGAGCTGAATAGTTAAATTAAAACCCCCATATATATACTAGCATATTTTAATTGACAATCTAACACAGAGCCTCACCGGTAAATGAGGGAGATTTATCTCACGACTACCTAGTTTTTCAGCTATGCAGAAAATCTAGCCAACAAAACTATTGATAAATTCACATTTAAATAATATTTATCCTCACATGTGTGATAATGGTGGGGATTAACTTGGGAATGATCCTATCCCTCCTTTCACTAAACCAATAACAATCTCTCACTCACCTCTTACTTTTCCTACATAAGGAACCTTTGTGGCCTTGTGGAAAGTTATATCGGAGATAAGAGTCATCTCCAAAGCTAATGAAGATGTAGTTTCTTAACAAGTAGTCTATTCTAGTGTAACCATTATTGGTTGCACACATATGCATTGTATATTTCCTTTTATTTTAAGATTATTTGATTTTTTATTGAATCTCTTCCTTTAGATTGAGTGATCTATGTAGATGCTTGCATTGTGGAGTTTTCTTGGGCCCTACTTAATTCCTATATGGTATTAGAGCTATATTTGTAATCTCCATCTCATAATTTTCTCATATCTATATTTTTATTTAGACTTATTTACATTATTGGTTTAATATATGAGTTAAGAAGAGTTTTTGGAGATATTTCTACCTTTTTTCAATTTTTGAGTGTTTTTGGTGGATCTCAAATTCCCTTTGGAGGTTTTTTGAGATGTGTATTTTTGAACCTTCATTAATTATTAAATTACTATACTTCTTCCCAATCCACTAAGCATTTTTAGCCAATCCACATGGATTTTCAAAATTACCCATTGGGTATTTTTTATTTGTGCCAAAACTGCTATTATATGGTTATTTTTGGATTTTTTTAGTTTCTCGAAAAGTATGAAAATTTTGAGTATGATCCATTATTTTTCTCAAGTTGTACTCAAAAATAAATAAAATTTAAAATCATATTTTTTGAGCTTTTGGCGATTTTCTATGATTTATTAAAAGTTCATATCTACGAGGAAAATAAGGAGCAACAAAAAGACAAAGTAGTTTTTGCATTTTTTAATAGAAAAATAGGCAGTAAGTATATTTTTTTGATTCATCTCTTCTAAATCCTATTGGTTCAAAAAAATAGAGAACCAAGGAACCTACGACATGTGTTTAAAGTTTCAACACTATTTTGGCACATTTTGTGTGCTCGACATCACTAGTGCATTATACATGTTGCCAGCAGTCATAATTAGCCCTTGATCACTTGTATGGCCACCTTTTAACCCTTACAACTTTTTCTCAGCCCTTATCCCTCCATATTACCACCCATCGGTCATTTTATCCCCTAAAGGCTATAATTTCAACACTGAGCCCTTTTTTGGAGAACATTTCATCTAAGGCTCATAATTTTTGATCTTTTAACCCCAGGGAAGATGATTTTTTCACCTTTCCTAATTTTCATTATCTACACAAAGTGGTGATGTTAATTTTTACATTTTGATAACTCTTATTTCCATAATTATTAGTTTTTGGCCTATTTAGTTGATTTAAATCATGTAATTTTGACCTTTATGAGGCCATAAATTTTGACTGGTAACTCAGATTTGCATGTTATTTTTTTGAAAGTGTGTATATAATCACATTATTTACACTTGCAATGTCCATTTAATATTATTTTGATTAGATTTGAAATTTTATCTTAATAGCTAATTTGGTAAACTTTAAATAATATTAGGTGGTTTTTCATATTTATTTATACTTGCACTAATTTATAAATTTTCATGGGGTTTTCTATATTTTTCCATCTTCATGCATGTGTGTGATTTTTCATATTCCCTTTTCACATTTTAGTTGTTGATTTCATATTGTGGAATTTCTGGGAACTTTCACTAGTAAAAAAATGGTTGTGTTTTTTTACACACCTACCACATTGACATATCTTGGAGATACTAATTTGTGTTGTCTTCAATCCCAAGTAAACATTATGTGGGGAGTCTACTATTAATGCTTATTTTTTTATTCAAGTATATTATATACCTTGTGTTTTTACCTTGTGGATGTGAGGTTGGTTTTATATTTTTGTCAAAGCATTTTTATATCAAAGCATTCTCGTGTTCCAAATACGTAATTGAGCCAACCCCGAGGAGTTTTTCCAAAAATTAGATTAGTTTTTAGCCAACATTATTTGGTAGTTTAAAAATTCAAAATGGTTTTTGATAAAACCTTCTTTGGTTTTCACCATGCATTTCATTAAAATGAAGCATGCATCTATAGTCCTCTTATTCCCGGAGGCTACTTTTAATTCATTATTTTTCGTGCTTCATCATATTTGTAAGACATTTACTTCAGCATTTCATTTTTCTTTTTCTATATCATTTTACATGGGTACATCATCATGCCTTGTTACCATGACCCATATTTATGAGCATAAGACTTCTTCTCTTTTACCACATCACCTAAGTTGATCTTAAGGGTGGATCTTGTTGTGTTTAAAATTCACAATTGTGAAGTCCACCTTAGGTAGTGTTCTTACCAAGGTTATATTTATTATGTACACAACATTGGTAAATGTACATTCATGTGGTAATTACCCTCACATGTGTGAGAAGGGTGAGGTGTAACTTGGGGAATGATCATATCTCACCTTTCACACAAAGAATAACAATATCTCACTCACCTATTACTTTTCCTATATAAGGAACCTATGTCCTTGTGGAAATTTATATTGAATCTTAGGTTCATCTATAAATTTGGTGGATATGTTATCTCTTAAGGATATTTTTTTCTAGTGTAACTATTGTTGGTTGCACACACATATGCATTATATATTTCCTTCTAGTTTAATAGAGTGTGATTTTATTGGTGAATCTCTTCCTCTCATATAAGTACTTTGTGTGGATGATTGTATTGCATATTTTTTATCCATCCTCAATTCCTAAATAAGGATGTAGGGGTGATGTTTTATCACTCATTTACTAGAATTCACACTTATCAGGGTAGTGGGATGAGGAATTTTAGTGACATGTGGGCTATATAACACAAGGGATATACAATGCAGTCGAATTGAAAATATTGTACCTCAACCAATTCTTTTGGGTTAACATGATAGTTTTTCTCTCGAACATGAAGGGGATTCGGTGGGGCATAAGATAGATGCATAGAAATACATAGTATTTAATTTCCCATGAACTAAAAATAGTGTAAATTGATTCACAAAATGATAATTTTTTGGGTTTGTATGTCCTTAAGAACACAATATTAATAAAAATGGGTAGAGTAAAATTTTGTTTAACATTGTTGGTGCCTCCACATACACTTTCCTACTAAGTGTGAAGAAATCGAATCTTGAAACATCCATTGGGCACATATTCTTACTAATTGACTTAAAGGCTTGAATACTTCAAAAATTTTAAATGGATGGAGGTAAAAGTACACAAAGGATCACACCATCGAGAGAAGCGAGACAAAAAAATAAATAAAGGAAATGATAATATTATGTATAAGGTGTGATGTTCAAACTTAGGGGTATTTCTTGAGAACCATGATACCATCCCATTGATTGGGATCGACATTAGTTATCCATTAAAATTTTATATCTCAAAGGAATTATTTTCCTTGCACTTGTAATCGGATAAGGGTCACTCCATATGGCATTAAACTTATAATGTCTCATATGCTTGGCTTTATTAGTATCCCACTGCAACACTAATTTTTAACTTCAAATCTTTTATCAATAACATGTTTTTCAAATAATATTTTCATTTCCTATTGATATTGTCAAAACTATCTCTAGACTTCTCCCTAATATATTCAAGCGCAAATAATTTTTAATCTTAAATTTCCTTTCATCATGGTGCTCTAATTCCAATTGATGATCTAGCTCAAAGTAGAAATATCCAATGAGAGAGGTATCATGAATTCGAGTTTCATATAATATCATGAAGGGATAATTTCCAATTGAGTATTTTGGAGTTTTTTTAGATAAGGTAGATAAATTTTTGTTGTGAAGGGACCAAAAAAACCCTTTATAAAAGAGAATCCATGAAGCAAAAAATACCACCAAAAGACAGAAAAGGGTGCTAAGTAGAATCGGCTTGACCGAAAGGAAAATCCAAAAATGGATCCAGGATGCAACAGGGGCCTACATTTTTATAATATATATTTTTGACAGACACAAAAACATAATCCATAGCTAAGATAGTAGATAAGACCAACACAAAATACTGCTAAAAGGGTAGCCAAAGGTTTTCCTTCATTTCACTTTTTTGAAAGGATCTCTGCTCCGGTCATAGTACTTGGGCCACTTTCATGTAATACTACAACTTTAATTATCACCATTTTTGGAGTCTTCTCTGTATTTTCTTTGACCTCAGTGTCCATGGAGTCTTCATCCTCTCGAGATTCTCAAAGAAAGCCTCATATTATCCTTACCTCCCTAGACTTTGGAAACTTGGTCTTGCACGATGGAAATGTTTTGTTCTTTATTACAATTTCAACATTAGTCCTCTAATAATTTTATTACGAACCTCAATTTTGTGATGATATTCCCCGACTTCTGGACTAGGGTTTTTTAACAAGTAGGATGTTTTCTGTCATGTATTCCGCTCTCAACAATCTAGCCTCCAAGTTAAAAAAGATACTATATATCTATCTTCTTTGCGAGCATTCACCCCTTTCCTTAACACCCTGTTTCAAATTACGAAAACATCCGTGATATTTTTGCCATTTGGGAATTTTGGAGTGATTGTATTGGCCCATAAGGATATTTTCTCCATAGTATTCCATTGTTTTTTATTTTACTCAAATTTTCACTTCATAATCTTGATTAGGGTCTTATTGGTAGAATTTATGAGTCGAGTACCTTGTAGAAAGTATTTGGAATAATTCTTGAGGTATATTCCATACTTCAAGGAATGGATTTTGGTTCCTATGAATACCTTGACATTTTTCAAAGACGGTTGTGTGAGGGACACCATATCTAGTTATGATTCCTTCAAGGAATTCAATGATGAATTATTTAGTTATTTCCCTCAATGGGCTTAAATCCATCTAGTTAAGTATTTGCTTACAATTATAATACACTTATAAATGGAACTGGAATGTGTCTTAATCATGTCAATGAAATATAATCCCTATTGGGATAATTTTTTTCAATTGTGATTAGTTACAAAGGGAGAAAAATCCTATGTTTCCTACCAAGAAATAAAATCCATTTACAATATTGTCTCACCCATATGAAATTGTTTGCAAACATGGTAGGTTAGTGTACATAATAAAAATGACATTAGTATCCCATGCACTCAAATTCTTGAGGTCGGGATGAGACAAATAAAATGTGGAATATGATGGAGGGATTGGAAATGGAATGTGGTGATGGATATAATAAGGGATAATGTATATGGTAAGAATGACAATGGCTAAGGATCAATATGAGTCTGGAAATAAATTGGTACTCGATTGGCTTATAAATATAATACTTGTTCATCGAGGGTACAAAAATCTCTCCTTACCTCTCTCGTGTGAAAAATATGATCTCGGATGATTATTACACATAATTATCAATCTATATAAGCTACACTAAATATGCTTTTACCAAATTGACAAACCATTGGGAAATAATTACACATTTCTAAGTATTCATCTCCAAATAGGATCATGTAATAATATGGATGTTATCAAGCAATACTCGGGATTCACACATCGATGTGGTTTTTTTATTAGCCTAGAATTATTCAACTATAAACAATTGATCATTTAAAGCTTTTAGCTAACTAATAATCAATGGAAGAAAGAGAGTCGAGTGAAATCCCGGTACATGTTGTAGATACCTAAAATCCACATAAGCGGTTTTAATACTAAGATTGCACTAATTATCCTTTTTTTATCATTTCATGTTATAATTAGTGATTTCCTTCTAATTAACTAATGTTTCCCCCATGCCGGCTGCACAAGCTTCTCCTTCAATTCCTCCTGTTGCTGCTCCTATCACCCACCTCGCCTCTACCTCTAAAAGACCAATCACCAGGGCTTCCAGGAGACTCAACCTTGAGACTCTTGCTGTGGGGAAGGAGCCTATTGAACTTGACATTGCACGTGACTGCTGAACATTAGTAGTACCAGTCCCCGGGAAGTACGGATGGATAGCTCTTCTAAGAGGCTGGAGGCCTTACAGGCTGAGATAAATTTGCTGAAGGATGAGGTCAAAAACCTAGCTAAGCAAAAAGGTAAGAAAAGCATGGAGGGGGAAGGGAGCATTGATAACAGTTAGATTGAAGACATATACAAGAAGCTGACCTCCTTAGACTCCCGCCTAGGGAAGGCTAAGACTAGACATGATTACAACATTGCTCGCCTTTAGGGCCATTAAGGAGTTCATCGAGGGTCATGCCAAAAGTGTTTCCAACCTCGGTGGTGTCCCTACATTTGCACTTTGGGGCAATGAAAAAGAGAGCAAAAGAACCATCGAGGAGCTCGATAAGATGGATCTTCTTGCCCACATGACCGCATTGGGTATGTTTCATACCCGGAAAAGAGTCAAGATCGTATCGATAAAGCTGCCAAGAAGTAGTCTGGATGAATTAACTATCCTTTATCACATTCCGATGCCAATTAATAACACTTCGTTAGTTATAATCCTATTTAAATCAATTAATTAACTATTATGAGTTAATTAAGCCTTTTTAATAATGTATTTAATCAATAAACCCTTTTATTGGCTAAATCCTCTTTCAAATGCTTCAAATCATATCAAATTCCTCCTAAATCACCTCCAAATAGCCTAAAAAGCTTATTCTAGCCTATTAATTAATCCTAGTTGATTAATTAAATCATCTCCAACTCCCATGAGTTGTTAATCACTTGTTAATTCCTCTAATCAAGCTTAACAAGTCTAAATCTACTTTATCCTTTATCCCACATTCATTAGGATTCAAGCTTCTCCCAAATATGAAAGCTATATAAAGGACCCTCCTACTCCTTCTTTCACACCTACACCACACTTTTTCTAGTGATTTATATAAGCATATGATAAGAGCCTTCTCCATTATTTTGGAATAGCTACTTCATCTTTGCATCCATTCTACCATTGTTGAGTAGAAAGGAAGATCTAAGATGGCCTTGTAGCCATTTCTTGGTGAGATCCTTCCCTCTCTTTGAGATAAACACACAAATTTGATTACTCATGATCTAAAGAGGCTCATTTTTAGAGTAATCATACATTAATAGAGTAGGAATGGTTAGCATTAGGTGATTTAATTCATGTTTATGCAAGATAGCTAGTTTCCTTTAAGCTCTAATCATAATGTTAATGGTAGATTTAGCTTTTTGCTTTGAAACTACTAGGTGTTAGTTTCTTTCAATTAGCATAACAATTTTAACATGAACACATTTGGCACACCGATGGGACTTACTCCATTGTCTTTGCATTTAATTTCAAGTTTTTAGATTAGTTTCAATTTTTGTTACTAACCCTCATTTTAGCATTTTTAGATAAATCTTGAGTTTCTTAACTAGATTAGTTGAGTTTTCTTGGTTTTTGTGCTCTTTACAGGATATAAGGGAGGTGAGGTGCTGCCAAATTTGAAGCTAATTGAAAATATTTGAGATTTTTTTGACATTTTTTTGTCAAATCCCATGTTTTTTTGTTACACGGGTTTTTAGAACTAGTGCAAAGGACTTTGTGAACAAAAACACAATCTTGTGAAAAAATGCACTAGCACAAACATGTGAGAAAAATGCAAGCTATGATGCAAGCTTAAACTATGAGAAAAATGCAATCCTATGAGCGCTAGCTATACCTTTTGTGAAAAAAATGCAATCTTGATGATACTAGCGCAAGCTTTGTGATTAAAAATGTAGGGTTAGTCACTAAGACAGTAGGCTCTTCCGGAGGCCATAATGTTTTCTCCCAAACTCGAAATGACTCTATTTTTTTTTTTGGAAAAGGTATTAAGTTGAATTACACATGGAAACTAAATTTAGGATTTTGAATTATAAAAAATTTATAGTTTTCTTTATTATAAAACTAGTCATTTTCTAACATGTCTAATGCTTTGATGAATGTTGTATTTCCATGCTTTACTTGATTTAGACCAAAAAGCTTGTGTATGCTCTTCTCTTGCACCTTTTAATGATCTTGAGAATCAAAAACAACTTTGATCTCTATCTTTTTAACATTTGGATTAACTTGGAAATTTCATTATTCATTTTGCTTAAGGGAATGAACCTTTTACAAAGCATTTTTATGGTCCTTTGATTTAAATTTTTCCATTTTATCTAGTTAGGATAAAGTTTGTGTATGCTCTTCTCTTGCACCTTTGGTGATCTTGAGAATCAAAAGAAACTTTAGTTTTCATTTTTCTAACATTTGGTTAATTTGGAAACTTAATCTTTCATTTTTTCTTAAGGGAATGAACAATTTATCAAAATTTTTAAATTCATTTGATTTAAATTTTCCTTTGCATTTATCTAGTTGAATCAAATCATTGTGTATGCTCTTCTCTTGCGTCCTTGGATGATCTTGAGAATCAAAAGAAACTTTGGTTCACTTTCTATTGGAAACTACTAAATAACTTTTGTGCACAGGACCTAACGCTTGTCAAAGACTTGGGATCTAAACAAATACTAACTACATGTGTTGTAGGTTTTCAATGGTGTGTTAAACCAAATTTTAATCAAAGATAAAAAAACACACCACTTTATTCAACACATTGTATTTGTAAGTTTTGGTTAAGAGCTTAAGACTCATCCATCCACTTTAAATGGGGAAGTATCTTGGCATAAGCCATAAAACTCATTATGAGGATTACCACAAGAACCCCAAAGTAGTCCACACCTTGAGAGAACTAGTGGATGAAATGGGAAGTGCCCCTACCCACTTGACTAGTTGAAACCTTTGTGAGAAAAGCTTCATGTTTCCCATATGGGGCCCCATTCATTAATTTTATTGTGGGGTAATGGTCTATTATCTAGAAGAAATTATAGAAATATGTACCTCCTTTAGGAAATAATTGGTGAGTTTGTGAACAAAATCTAGGTGAACCATTTGGCATTGGGGCCAACTTGACTTTATCCATCATGTTCTAAAGAGCTCTCACAAAGAAAAAACTTTTTTGGAGTCAAAACCTTGTTATTCAAACAAGGGAGAGTCCATTGAAGTTTGAGCCATGTGTTATTCATCACAAAACTTACAAGGCATTACTTTTCTTAGTTTCTACCTTGTCCTAAGACAAGGTGAAACTCTGCCAAAGTTAGGCTAAGTATTTTTCATCACCACTTGGTCTACTCCTTTGTTTTCTTGTTTCCCATTTGGGAAAAAAGAAAGCATACATACGTGGATACCAAAAATAATCGTGTCCACCACTTTTGTATTCTACTCACATGACTGGTTGTAATACCAGAATGTGAGATTGAAAGTGTGAATGGTACATCTTCATGTTCTAGTAGGCCCTTTGTCTCACACCCATATTGAGACTCATTATCATTGTAGTTAGGTTGTCTCATCATTGACTTCCTTTGAGTTGTTATGCTTCACATTATATTATATATCAATACAATTTTGATACTTACATCTTGTTTCCTTTGTGAAACTTGATCTAAGTCTCTAAGTTGTATTGTTACATTGCTCACATAAATAAAACTTCTTGATATACTTAGACTTAGTTTTGATCCCAACATTTCCTTGAGTTTTGGAAAGTGTCATTTTACGTTGTGCTCGCTTGTCATTGTGGTAACATCATTTTGATACTAAAATCTTGCTTTTCTACAAATTTTGATTAACATGTCCAAATAGTGTTGTTGTGTTGCTTGCATTTGTAGCCTCCATTTTCAAAGACTTGGACTTTGTTTGTATCTAAACTTGTTTTAGTATACCTTGTTTGGAGATCACGTCAACACCTTCTTAATATTTAGGTCTTGTTTATTCTAAACTTGACCTAAGTGTTGATATTGTGTTGTCATTATTTACACCAAACCTATCTTTGAGAACGTAGGGAGTAGTTATTCTTGTGATTGGATCATAGTCTTGTACTTGATTGATTTTTTCCTAGATACTTCTTGCTATACGGTACCTTATCAGTGTGTCATTCTTTATTCTTTGGTATCCTTGATTCATATTGCCTTGATTCTTTGGATTCTTTTCCATTAGTTATTTGACATTCTTTGTGACATTTGCAGTCATCATCACGCTTGCTTTTTTTTCCTAGGTTCATTGTAGTACATGTACACATTTTTTCAAACCTTAGAAAAAACATTTCCTATCAAGAAAATTTTGAGACAATTTGAACATTGGAAAATTTTCCTTTGCAGCCATTGTGTTACTAAATTTTGATCAACCATTTTGACATTTACACTTGTAACTTGTTTTACAAACCTTGTTGATTTGTCAAAATTGTGTCATCACGATGTCTATTTTCCTTAGATTCCCTTTGAAAATCACATAAGCATCCCCATATTTGCAAAATGTCTAGTTGGTTTTTGTTATGTTTCTACCGAATCGACATGGAACTTCCTTCCATTTGAAGGAGTTCAATCACACTATCTAGGTCTAGGCATTTGGACCCAACAATGCCAACCAATGACTAACTATCACATGGTTCCTCACACTTACGACAATAAGGAACCTAGGTTTTGAGGCATTCACATCAAAATATGCCCATCACGACTAAACCTCATTTGGTTCTTCACGCTAGAGAACCCGTTCGGTTACCCCTTTCCCCACCTTCATCTCATATTCGGTGGTATGATTTTGATGATTCTAATCCAAACTTATTCTTCTGATTCCCCTCTATTATTATTCTTCCATCTAATCCCCCTTTAGTCTCCTGAGCCTCATCCAATCAAATTTCTTCTAAGGAATAACTCAGTCTCCTAAATGATGTTTTCCTCCTCTAAGGATTTTTGTCACCATGAATTCTCCCCATCAAACATCTAATTCGACTCTTGAGTCGTAGTCCTCCCTTTCTTCACAGACCCACTTTATCAGTTACCTCAATGACCTCTTCCTCCATCAAAGATCCATGTGACTCAAAATTTCCTCCAATCAATCATCCAAGTCAACCCCTACATCATAATCTACTAAACTTTCTACGTGATCCTCTTTGTCTACCTACACTATGTTGTCTTATAGGAAAACCAATACCAAGATATTCCAAATCCACATCTTCTTCCACTCCACTCATGAGACATCTAAATCCAAATCTACTTCATCTCTTGAGTCATCTTCTTCTATCAATCAATCAAACATCTTCTAAATCTTCCACACTTGTTGGACCTCTTTCTTCCAATCAACCTACTATGGTCAACCAACAACAACCCATACCATCGATTTATTTTAGAATGAAGAAGTGATCAGAGAATTCATGGGGCTACATGATGACATTCCTCTAGAGGATCATGAGAAAGGATTCTCTTTAGACCTCGATGCATTCACATATTATGGGGAAGAGGTTGATTCCTTTTGTTAAAAAATAGAGGAAGATCCTAAGATCATCAAACTTGATCCTCTTCTTGTTCTTCCATCTTCACATTCCCATTACATGGAGAAATTCTTGGGTTTCATTGATCCTTGGCCTATCTTCTCATCACCCAATCATTCCTTACATATCATAATTCCTCAATCACAATCTCTCCTTGGGTCACCTCCTGGTAGCCCATCATCTTCTTCTATATGTGGGCCACCTCCTAGTATCCCTTCATCTTCTATTTGTGGGTCACCTCCGGGTATCCCATTATCTTCTATATGTGGCCACCTCCTTATATCCCTTTATCTTCTATTTTTGGGTCACCTCCTAGTATCCCTTTATCTTCTATACTTGGGCCACATCCTAGTAGTCCTTTATCTTCTATTTATGGGACCCTCTATAGCCCATTATCTTCTCTATACTTGGGCCACATCCTAGTATCCCTCCATCTTCTATTTATGGGACACCTCTAGGTAGTCCTTCATCTTCCATCTATGGGACACCTCTTGGTAGCCCATTTTCTTCCATCTTGGGCCACATCCTAGTAGCCCTTCATCTTCTATTTGTGGCTCACCTCCCAGTAGCCCATCCTCTTCAATTCTTGGACCATATCCTCTTCATCCATCATATCATCCTTCTATCAAAAATTGTGGCAAGCCCACCATCATCCCTAATGTTCTTATCATCAATCCTAAACATCCACTTTCTTCTCCCACTTCTCGGATCAGACAAATCACACATTAGCTTATATGAAACCCAAACAGTTTCTTCATCAAGATAAGATAAAAAAATTCAAAGAGCTCCAAAGCTCCCAACAATTCAAACAACCATAAAGTTAAAAATCAAACATGATTCAAGAATGCACACCAATGCAACCATCAAGTATGGCACAAAGTGCAAAACCTATGGATAGGGAACTCAAGCTCCCACATAAAAAATCCATGTTTCAAAAGATAAGTCACAGTCACTTATTGAATATGATCTCACCACGATCATCAGATTGGAGATAATATTACTCTTGATAAGAAAATACTCCTAGTCTCCCTTATTAAAGAAATCACAAACATTGTTGTTGGATCTTATCATGCAGTGACATTTTTGGTCCCAACTTCCCAATCATTCATCTTCATCATCTTCTCCCTTCATGGTTTCCCTTCTAAAAAAAAAAAAAAAAAATTCAAAAATACAAAAAAATGAGAAAAATTAAAACATTACAAAAAAATCAAAGGTACAAAGATCAAACATTGCAATCAGGTATTGCATACACATGGATGTTCTTTCTTCCCTTTCTTTCCATTCCTCTACAAGTCACCCACCATTTTCATCCCTTCGATGATATTTTGGTTAGTCTATTCACTCATTTTGAGACATTTATCTCTATATCTCTTTTTGACCTTGGTCTTTCATCACCTTGGTAAATTAAAGAATGATTGACCTCTTAGAGATCCTATCACTATCTACATCTAATAAACTTGTTGTGAAGAAATTTTGGATGTATTTGTTGACACTAGCCAATGTCATCATCACAATCACTTCCACATCCTTCCATCAAGCCATTTGTGGTTCTTAACCCCTTATCAAAACAATCGAGAGAGCTGAAATAAATTTTTAGAAAGAAAAAAATCAATCAAAAAAAAAAAAAAAAAAAAAAATAAATATAAACTCTCTTGGGGTATTTCCAATATCTCTATCGGGGCTATGGATGTCTAGTTAGTAGAGAAATGTTGTGATTAGAATCAAATACATCTCTATTTAGGGCTATGGATGCCTGGTTGGCAGCGAAGAGAAATGTACAACTCTCCTTCCACCCTCCATTCACAAATCACCTTTCAAAATAAATCATTCCTACACATTGGCTAGTTTTCTTCACTTATTTCCTATCAAATCTTCACTTCAAGAGGTAATTAATTTCCACATGCACACACTAGATCTCGATGAGAAAAAAAGATTAGTATGTTACCAAGTGTTGTTTGACCTTGTTCAAACTCTTTCTTTAGTCCTTATCTTGTCTCACATTTGTGCCTTTGGCTAATCACTTTTTCATCATGAGTCTTCTAGCTACATTTTCCATATCCTTTCATAAATTCATTGTTCTTCTTCTTGCTTCATTCAGAACATCCATGTGTATAAGATTTCCTTTTTACCATGTTTGAGGGAAACTTTGTCCCTTCTTTCAATAAAAAATCTTGTCCTTCTTTTCTATCATGTGTTTCTTGGCCAACTTGCACTTGGGGGCATGCTTGCTCCTTATTAGCTCTTCATTGGTTTGTGTTCATCATCACGTTGAACCTATCTATCTTGGCCTTGATCCGATTATCTTCCTCTTGTATATATGTGGAGATTTTTCCTTTGTACATTCCCATCTAACACTTGGGGGAATTTTTGCATCTTCACTTTCTTTTACATACGCATTGGCATTTTGCCCTTGTATATCCCACCTCTCATCTTTGGGGCATCCATGTTTCTTCATTTTCTTATACATAGCTTTGGAAAACTTTCAAAAATCCAAAACATTGGTAAAATTTTCAAAAAAAAAAAAAAATTGTAAAACATTTAAAAATCCAAAAAATGGTAAAAAATTTTAAAAAAAAATCCAAAAAAATTGGTAAAATTTTAAAAATCAAAAAATTGGTAAAAAAAAAAAAAAATTTTGTAAAATTCAATTTTTTTCAAAAATTGGTAAAAAGCATGCACGCATTGAAGCATTTATTGATGCATCATTGTCCTCAAACATTGAAATTTTTCCTATAAAACATCTTTCTTTGGTCCTCACTTTGTTCTCACAAAATGACTCATGAATCATCTGATCTATCTCCATTAACAAAGTTGGTTTGCTTACTATGTTTGTACTCCCTTGCACAAATGAGTTGTTTGGTACTATTTCATAGTGCATGATTTATTTTTTCATAGGACCCCTACATATGTCCTTCCTCCATTATTCACCTCATGTATCCTTTCTTGGGGTGCCATTTTTAACCCTTTTCATTAACTCAACATTTGGGAACTAAGCTTGATAACAAAAACATTGGTGCAACTATCTTGAACATTGTTTGTTTGAGTATGTGTGTTTGTACTTGTTTCCTATTAGGTTAGCTTGTTTACTTTCTCATATTGCATTACATTATGTATGTTGCATTGAGTTAGTGTTTTAGCAATGAACAAATGTTAGTATTATAGTTTTTTCATGTTATTTTACACTTTTTTGTATGCATATATTTTAATAAGAGATCGATGATGTAGATCATATGAGAAAAGTGATGAAACAAAGTTTTTTATTGAATGAAGTTGGATGCAAAATATTTCCATATTCTTCACTATCATGTCTTATCACTATCAATTTTTCTTCCAAAACACCTGGGCAATAGGGATCATTTTTATCCCCCCCCCCCCTTGTTTCTTCTATCCATTTCCTTCATATTTTTGATCGTCGATCGACCTCTTCTATCACCCCATCGACACTCGAGGGGGCATCCTTCATTCTACTAATTTTTCTTCAAAATTTACTTGTTTATACTTTTCTACTATCTTTGAAGTGGTGTCACTTACACCACCCCAAAGAGGGGAAAATGTAGACACCTAAAATCCACTTACACAGTTTTAATACTAAATTGTACTAACTATCCTCTTTTCCTATCATTTCCATTATAATTAGTGATTTCCCACTAATTAACTAACGTTTCCTCTATTTTGGTCAATTAACGACACTTCGTTAATTAACTAGCCTTTATCACATTCCGATGCCAATTAACGACACTTCATTAGTTATAATCCTCTTCAAATCAATTAATTAACTATTATTAGTTAATTAAGCCTTTTTAACAATGTATTTAATCAATAAACCTTTTATTGGCTAAATCCCTCTTTCAAATGCTTCAAATCATATCAAATTCCTCCTAAATCACCTCCAAATAGCCTAAAAATCTTATTCTAGCCTATTAATTAATCCTAGTTGATTAATTAAATCATCTCCAACTCCCATGAGTTTCTAATCACTTGTTAATTCCTCTAATCAAGCTTAACAAGTCTAAATCTACTTTATCCTTTATCCCACATTCATTGGGATTCAAGCTTCTCCCAAATGGAAAGCTATATAAAGGACCCTCCTACATTCCTTCACACCTACACCACACTTTTTTGCTAGTGATTTATACAAGCTTATGATAAGAGCCTTCTCCATTATTTGGAATAGCTACTTCATCTTTGCATCCATTCTACCATTGTTGAGTAGAAAGGAAGATCCAAGCTTGGCCTTGTAGCCATTTCTTGGTGAGATCCTTCCCTCTCTTTGGAGATCAAACACATAGATTTGATTACTCATGATTGCTTTGAGACTACTAGGTGTTAGTTTCTTTCAATTAGCATAACAATTTTAACATGAACACACATGTATACCTAATTATATGGATTCTTGCTAAATTTCAATACTAAATTGATTGATAATGGTTTCAAATATTCTTCTACAAGGTTGAGTTGGATCAAGAATGATCATGTGTGGGGATCAACTAATGAGAAAGAGTTAGAATTGTAGACACCTAAAATCTTATTACACAATTTTATAGCTAAAATTGTACTCTCCTCTTTCCTATCATTTCCACTATAATTAGTGATTACATGCTAATTAACTATTGTTTCCCTCTATTATGGTCAATTCATGAAACTGCGTTAATTAACTAGCCAATATCACATCCTAGATGCCAATTAATGACACTTCATTTGTTATAATCCTCTTCCAATTGATTAATTAACTATTATGAGTTAATTAAGCCTTTTTAACATTTTATTTAATCAACAAACACTTTTATTGGCTAAATCTATCTATAAATGCTTCAAATCATATCAAATTCCTCCTAAATCACCTCCAATAGCCTAAAAATCTTATCTATCCTATTAATTAATCATAGTTGATTAATTAAAACATCTCCAACTCCAATAAGTTGTTAATCACTTGTTAATTTTTCTTATGAAACTTAAAAGGTCTAAATCTACTTTATCCTTTATCCCACATTCATTGGGATTCAACTTCTCCCAAATTGGAAATCTATATAAAGGACCCTCCTACATAATTTCAAACCTACACCATAATTTTGTTGGTATTTCATATAAGACATGATAAGTTCCTTCTCCATTATTTTGGAATAGCTACTTCATCTTGTGCATCCATTCTACCATTGTTGAGTAGAAAGGAAGATCTAAGTATGGCCTTGTAGTCATTTCTTGGTGAGATCCTTCCCTCTCTTTGGAGATCAAACACATAAATTTGATTACTCATGATCTAAAGAGGCTCATGTTTAGAAGTAATCATACATTTAATAGTAGGAATGGTTAGCATTAGATGATTTCATTCATGTTTATGCAATAATTAGCTAATTCCTTTAAGCTATTATCTTGATGTTCTTATTAGATTAACTTTGTTTTGAAGCTACTTGGTGTTAGTTTCATTCCATAGCTTAGTTAGTTTAGTATGCATACATTTGGCACGCCTAGTGGGACTTACTCCATAGTCCTTTTGCATTAGTTTCAAGATTTTGTAGATTAATTTCAATTTTTGGTTTACTAACCCTAGTTTATAAATTATAGATAAATATGGAGTTTCTTAACTAGTTTTGTTAAGGTTGCTTTGTTTTAGTGTTCTTTGTAGGAATGAAGGAGGTGAGGTGCTGCCAAATTTGGATCAAATTAGATTTTTTTGAGGTTTTTGACATTTTTTCTTGTCAAATCTTTTGTTTTAATGATACACAAGTTTTTACGCTAGCATGAAGTACCATTGTGTTACCGTTGTTAGGCTTACATTACCGTTGTTAAGCTTGTGTTACTATTGCTAGGATTACAATAACATCTCTCTACCTTCATTACCTTTGGCTTGGTTTTTGTAGCTCTATGTTTAAATTTTTCTCTCTATGTCGGTCTTGCACTACCGTTGTTAGCCTTGCACTAGCATCTCTTTGCCTACGCTAGTGTAACATTGTCTTTTCTTTTTTGTCTCAGACTTGCATTTTTTCTAGTAGCCTTGCATTTTTTTCAGTAGGCTTGTGCTACCATTCATAGGCTTGTACTACTATTGTTAGGCTTGCGCTAGCGTGTTGTGTCAAATTTTGGCTCAAATTTTGAGGTTTTTAGATTTTGATTTTTGGTTTTGTTATTTTATAGGTTTTAACATTTATAATTATATTTCTAACATGTTGATAAGCTTTAATGAATATCATGTTTCCATGTTTAGATTAAGTTAGAATAAAGTTTGTGTATGCTCTTCTCTTGCACCTTAGGGTGATCTTGAGAATCAAAAGCAACTTTAGTTTTCATTTTTCTAACATTTGGTTGATTTGAAACTTAATCTTTCATTTTTGCTTAAGGGAATGAACAATTTATCAAGCATTTGTATGGTTCATTAAGTGTAATTTTTCCTTTGCTTTATAATTGTATTACTTTTTTGTATATTCTTCTCTTGCATCCTTGGATGATCTTGAGAATAAAAAGCAACACTTAATCCTCTTTCAAATATTGTGATTTTCTTGGAAAATTACTAACATTTGAGTGTAGGACCATATACTCGCTTGTCAAAGAAAAGGGATCTAAAAAAATACTAATACATGTGTGTTGAAGTTTTTCAAATGGTGTACTAAACCACACTATGATCAAAATATTAAAAAACACACCAATTCATTCAAAACATTATATTTGTAGGTTTGGTTAAGGTTTTAAACCATTCCTCTTTAAATTGTGGGAAGTATCTTGGCATAAGCCATAAAACTCATTATGAGGATTACCACAAGAACCCCAAATTAGTCCACACCTTGAGAGAATTGGTGGATAAAATGGGAAGTTCCCATTACCCACTTGACTAGTTGAAAACCCTTGTGAGAAAATCTTCATGTTGCCCATATGAGGCCTCGTTCATTAATTTTATTGTGGGGTAATGGTCTATTGTCTAGTTTACTAGAAATGTATACCTCTTCTAGGAAATAATTGGTGATTTTGTGAACAATATATTAGGTGAACCATTTGGCATTGGGGCCAAATTGTTATCCATTGTGTTCCAAAGAGCTCTCACAAAATGACAACGTTTTGGAGTCAAAACCGTGTTATTCCAACAAGGGAGAGTCCTTCAAATTTTGAGTTGTGTGTTATTGATCATAAAACTTACAAGCCATTAATTTTTCTTAGTTTCTACCTTTTCCTAAGACAAGTCAAAACTTTGACAAAGTTAGTCTACATATTTTTCATCACAGAGTTTGGTCTACTCCTTTTCTTTCTTATTGCCCATTTGGGACAAAATAAAGCATACATATGTGGATACCACTAGAAATAATCATGTCCACCAATTTTGTATTCTAATCACATGACTAGGTTACAATTCCGGAGAATGTGAGTGTTGAAAGTGTGAATGGTACGTCTTTATGTTCTAGTAGGCCCTTTGTCTCACACCCATATTGAGACTCATTATCATTATAGCTAGGTTTTCTTATCATTGACTTCCTTTGATTTGTTATGCTAATCACATTATATTAATAAATTTGTGATACTTACATCTTGTTTCCTTTATGAAACTTGATCTAATTCTCTAATTTTTATTGTTACGTTGCTCACATAAATTAAAACTTCTTGATATACGATAATTGTCTTTGAATCATGTTTGAGGATTTGAGATCTCAATTTTACTGCTTGCTGATTTTGAATTTCCTATGACCTCTGGTGATTGTTTGGATGTGATACCCCTCTGGTTCGGACCACTCGAGTCCCGTCATGCTAAATTTGGTGGCCTTTCGCTGAGACCTCTTAATGAGGCATGGAAAAAATTTATGGATGGGTCCTCCTCTACCCCACATATAGAGAAGTTATCACCTTTCCTTCTTGATGGGAAATTTTCCCTAAAATTCCTTCTCACATCACTACCTTGACTGCTGCATCTCAAGATTTGTCTTTGGTTGGAAAACTGATGGGGCCTAGACCCCCACTAGAGGAGATTAAAAAATGGGCGTGCATGAAATGGGCCCCCTGTGGTTCCATGGAGATTGTTGCCATGCCAAATGGCTTCATCCTCTTTTTTTTAGCTTAAAGAGGAATTTGTGTGGGCTCTTCTTGGTGGTCTGTGGTTTTTTGGTAGGCATGGTTTCTACATTAAAAAATGGACTCTTGGATTTAATCTGCTAACTAAAACCATGACACATGCTCCAATATGGGTGTGTCTTCCAAGCCTTCCTCTGGAGTTTTGGGATTCAACAGTCATTGAAGGTATTTCTCTTTCCATGGGCTCTCTCATTTCCATTGATTAGGCCACTAAGGCCATAACTATATTTATTCATGCTCAATTTTGTGTTAATGTTGATGTTAGTGGTCTAATCCAAAAATCTTTAGATCTTCTCTTTAATTTTGGAATCTGGACACAACCCATTGAATATGAATATGTCCCACAAACATGCTCAATATGTAAAAGAATTAGTCATAAATCCCATAATTTCCCTTATAATCCACAATATAAACCGAAAAATCCTAAGTTTACCTCTAAGAAGAAAGGAAATATATACCTAAAGTTATCCTGAAGATGACTCAAGAGATTCACATGTCTAACCCCTTTGATCTTACGGAAGATGAAGAAATTAATATTGAGGAACCCTTTGTTGCCAACTAGGCTTCCCCACCTCCTTCTTTTACTATTGATATTCCTCTTTTGCTGCTAATCAAGATTCCCTACGTCCCTCTTCTAATTATGAGATACCCATTGTGGCCACCCGGCTTCCCCACTTCCTACTTGCTGAAGTGACCACATATGTCATCTAGGCTTCCCCACCCTCTCGGTTGATGTTCTCCCCCATGCTTTTGCCTTTCCCTCTTCTTTGTCATTCTCTATTTATCCCTATGTTGAGTCCCCCACTCCCTTTCCTCATCTTTTCTTACTTCTTGAGTTGAATCTAGAGTCACTTCATTCCCCCTCTCCTTGACCTCGATGAGTAATAAACCTCAAGTAACTAGAAGCAATAGCGAAAAACCCGACACATATATGGAAAAACTAGAGGGAGAATACTTGGAAATATTAAGCTTCAACAATATTCATCTCTAAATGTCACTCAAGGAACATAGAGTACCATCCCCATGGTTATGAGGAACAAAAACAAATATAAAAGATGAAGATAATCTCATGGAATATCAGGGGTCTCAATTCTTTGCAAAAGAAAAGAGTCCTAAAGGATATTAGATTTAATCACTCTCCTGATATCATTATGCTCTAGGAAAAAATAAATGAAGATATTCTCCAAAAGATTTGGTGAAATTCTTCTTTTATTGCTCAAAACTCATCTAGAAACTCTAGAGGTTTGTGCACTCTTTGGAACCCTAAAGTTCTACATGGTGACTACCTCATAAAAATCCAAACTTCTTAGGCATGCTCTTCCAAGAAGTTGGCTCTGATACTTACTGGATTGTTATCAACATTTATGCTCCTAATCTAGAATCACAAATGGAACAACTATGGCAGGACATCGTGGAATTCAAAAGGAGATATATTCAATTTCCATGTCTTATCATGGGAGATTGTAATAGCACTCTTTACCCCTCATAAAAATAGGGTGGGGCCCCTACTAGCCCCACCAGTATGAGAGAATTGGCTGATTTTATTAGATAGGGGGTTTTTGATATGGATCTTCATGGATCCTCCTTCACTTGGTCCAACTGTAGACTGGGTAGGAATCATATACAAATAAGGATTGACATATCCTTGAGATCTATGTATTGGATCTTAATATACCTAATTTCCATCTCATGATTTACCTAGAGCGGCATCGCACCATAACCCTTTGCTTCTATGTGCCAATACCAATCTCAAAACTAAAAATTATTCGTTCAAATTTGAGTTGGATTGGTTTGAAAACAATAATCTTGCTCCTCTTATAAAGAGATGGTGGGAAATAAACATCCAAGGTACTTCCATGTATATATTTGTCAAAAAACTCAAATAAATCAAGAAACAACTAAAGAGTTGGAAGGTTAGAGTTTTTGGTAACATCAAGCTTTGCAAGCAAAAACTAACTCGAAAATTACGAGTATATTTGCAAAAATTGAGAAAGAAGGTAAAACAGACCAGTTCCATAAGCAAGAAATTTCTTTGCTTAATGAATACCACAATACCTTGATAGAGGAGGAATCATACTAGAGACAAATATCAAGGGCTCTCTAGCTTAACCAGGGATACAAAAACACCAAATTCTTCCATGTCACGACTTATAAACACAAAAGAGGAGATTAAATTAAGGAGTTGTTATCCGTTGAAGGTAACCTCCTGTCATCTGAATTGGATATTTCTAATGAAATTGTTTCTTTTTATTCTAACCTTCTACAGAAGAGGCTCCTCCTAATGAGAATGACATGCTTAAGATGCTAAAACACATCCCTAAGCTTGTCACAACAAAAATGGATGAAAAACTCATTAAGCCCTTATCCATGGAGGAAATTCATCTTTTGTCTTCACTATGAAAGGGATAAAGCTCCTGCCCCGATGGATTTCCTACTTCTTTTTACAAATATATTGGGAAATCATCAAGCTTGATCTCTTTAGTGCAGTTAATGAATTTTGGAATAGTAATTACCTTCTAAAAGAATGGATTACAAATTTCATTTCTCTAGCCCCCAAATCTCTAGGATCCAAGTCGAGTTACCAACTTTTGTCCTATAAGTCTTTGCAATACTACCTACAAAATAATCAGCAAAATGATGGCAGCTAGATTAAAACCTTTGATGAACTGCCTAATCTCTGAACAAAAAAATGGCTTCATCAAAGTAGGCTTATACATGGAGGTATTATTATGGTTCATTTAACACAACAGGGCTAAGTCTACATGAATTATCCTCAAATTGGATATGCAAAAATATTTTGATAGAGTTAGATAGACCTTCCTCTTGTGTGTTCTAAGTAGCTTTGGATTTGATCACAAATGGTGTAGCTGGATTTTGACTTGTATTTCCTCACCTTGTTTCTCCATCCTCATAAATGGTATTCCAGATGGATTCTTTAAGAACAACAAAGGAATTAGACAAGGGGACCCCTTGTCTCCTTTTCTCTTCATGTTAATGGTATACACACTTAGTAGAGATTTAGAAGCAACCAAACAGGTTGCTACTATTTATGGTATTAAGATCACCACTCACTCACTTACCACTACTCATAGCCAATTAATAAATGACACACTTCTCTTGAGTGCAAGCATCGGTGGTAGAGGAAAAATACCTTACAAAAATTATGGAATGTTATCAAGCAACATCTTAGCAATTGATAAACTTCTCTGAAAGTGGCATAGCATTTATAAACACCCCTCCAAGTCAAAAAAGGAAGATCGCTGATATATTTGGGTTTAACATCATTGATCTACCATCTTCTTATCTTGGTATGCCTCTTTTCAAATGAAAACAAATAGACAACTTATAGAATCCTTCCATTGAGTGCTACTAAAAGAAACTGGAAGGATGGAAAGGGGCCCCATGAAGCCAGACTGGTAAAATCCAACTGGTTAAAACTAAACTCCAGAGTCTACCCATTTATTTTATGTCACTTCTCAAAATGCCTTCGACAGTGGTCAATACTATTGAACAAATCCAAAATAGATTCCTCTAGTTAGGTGTGGAAGATAAGAAAAGAATCCATTTAGTCTCTTGGAATGTTGTGTGCCAACCAACCAACTTGGGAGGTTTGGGGCTTAGGCACATTACTGACATGAACAAAGTGTTGCTTGCTAAGATTGGTTGGGGAGTGGTGTCGAAAACTCTTCTACTTGGGTCCATCTTCTCTGATCCAAATATCTAACACACTCGAGCAATTTTCTTCATCCTTGGCCTTGAGGCTCTACCATTTGGAACTTGTAGATGAGTTCTTGCACGCACCCAAAATTGCATGTGCTATATTGTCAGAAAATAGTTACAGAAGTCCCAATGATGATTCAAGTCCTTTCAAGAAGGTGTTTGAGCTCCAAATCCCATTCACAGTGTATATTTGTTTCCTAGACATCTTTACTTATCCTTCCCATGCTTTTTCCAACTTTCTGCCTCTTTCTGCGCATGTTTTGGCCTTTAGTGCCAGGACCACCACCCTACCAGGGCACCAATTATGAAACCGACGCACCGAGGCGGGGTGGATGTCTTGGATGACTTTTCTAGATTCCGTCATGTGTGTTTCAACATGTGATGATTCAATTAACTTCACTTTTAGCATGCATCCGTGGGACAAATTGTCTAAAAATAGTTTTGATTGTTTGGTTCTCCTTCCCTCTTCTATGTTTACATGTGCTTTAGTTAGTTTGAATTGCCTCTTCTTTTCTTGTGCATGAAGGCACATCCCAACCCTAATTATTATATATTCCATGCTTGTATTCAAGCAAAAGGCCTAGGAATTTGTGTATCTTTGATTGTATTTCTACCAAAATCTTTCTAGGAATTGCATAGCCAAGCTCAGATCTCTTGTGTTATCTCTCTTCCACTTTCATTACATCCGAATGCCTTCAAGATGTCATTGCTCAAGTTTCATCCTCCTACTGTTGTTCTTTCATTCCCAATCCCTTGGACTCATATGAAAACTCAGAGAAAGAAAGGAACAAGGCGGGGACGGATATAGATACAACCGTATCTACCGAGCTCTTTCTTATCCAGGTTAGAATTGTGTTTTGTTTGCTTTATTTGTTAAAATTTCAAATTCAAATCACTACTTTCAATTACATATAAAATAGAGTAGTAAAATTGTTCATTTCAATAGGTTAGGCAATCAAAAGTAGATCAAATCATTAGAAAGTTTGATCTTTAACATTACCAGGGAAGTTATGGGGAACAATAGCCCTTTTAGGGTCATGATTTGTTCTTCACCTCTGAGGTAGGGTTTGAAGGGTTTTTATTAGATTAGGTTATTTGTTTTAGGTTAGATTCACATATTCGCACAAGTAACCAGCTACATCCGGCTGATTACTTGTCTTTAGTTTATTTATTAGATTAGAATGCATTGCTTAAAAACTAGAAAAGATTAAAAAAAAGATTTCCTTTGATAGATTAGTTTTCTTTTATTGCTTTGACTGATATATTGTGAAAACTCCAAAAACATAGATTATATTTCCTTCAGTAATTAGTTTTCTTATCAAAATCAATTTATGTCATTCTCTATAACCATCAATGGTCCACAACAAGAAAAGACATATAGTTGTGATCCCCTGGTCCCACAACCCAATGGGCCAAAATTGATAACTGACATTGATAAAATTTTACGTTTGGCAGTCTTATGCACACCTCTGACTTTTCTGAGAAAATAAAACAACTAAATACGCTAAACATCACTGCTAATCAATCATACGACTATTTAACTCCTCCTGGAAACATGGTTTGATTATGTGCATGACTATACAAGGGCCATAGCCTCCACGAGTCTTTGGTTGTGATCCTCAGGTACCAAAACCCAATGGGCCTACTAACTAGTTAGACATTGACACTAGTTTGCATACATTAGTATTCATATCTTCACCACTTCCACCAGACATTATTGCACAACTTTCCTTACTAAACATAGTAGCCGATCAGGTTAAGACTTTCTCGGACTAGACCGAGAAAATCGACCATAAATCCCTATGGATCCACCATGTCTCTCTTTCTTAATTCCATGACCTTGTCTAGAAATCCATACGAGGCGCCCACAAGTCATTTTCGTGTGTTCAACAAACAATAAACATAATATCGACAAATCTTGATATTGGTTGGAGTCTCTGAGAAGCTATTATATCGACCGAGCCATCACACCACTTCAAGTTAGGAGAGAATTATTTGCATTAGACTCACGATCCGATATTACATGTCAAATACATAATATTTTCTAATTATCTTGATCCCCATCACTACATTCACATTCACATTCACATTCATTCTACACCAACCGGCTTGTCTTGGCATGACCTCAAGAGATCAGGTGCAAAGAATGTCACGCGTTGATTTTCTGTCGTGTAATTCTCTCTCTCTTTTATGTTTTACTACTAAATGGCATCTAGGAAATGGCCACCAAATTGAGTTACGGACAAATTGGTGGGTTGAGGACAAACCTATTTAGTAGGACCCTTCCTGGGATTCAATCAAATGGCCCCTTATCACTCGATGTGGCAAGAAATTTACCGATTCTTGGAAAATTCTCAACTCCAAACCTACTTAGCTTATTCCTTATTGGCACTGGCATTAGTGACATCCAAAGTCGGTGTCGATTTGCTTAAGGAATCTTTTATCCTCTCAATACATTTCTTTTTCCTTACCTATGTATGAATGCATTTGGACCCTTTCTTCTACTGGGAATTTCACTGTTAAAGTTGCTTATACTTTTAAGCCTCGTATTCCCTATGGTCTTCCTCTTGACAAATTTGGCCTCCCAATTTATACCCAAAATTAAATTTTTTCATGCCTTTCCTTTAGGAATGATTTCCTATCTCATGCGAGAATATTAAAAGGAGAGGTTTATCTCTTCCTTCTAAATGTGTCATTTGTTTTGCTGCTTTGGAGTCCTCTTCTCACCTTCTTCTTCACTGTTTCTTTACCCAAACCATATGGAAATGGCTCTTAAGCCACTTTGGAGTATCAAGAATTTTTCTTAAGTCTCTACATGCTAATTTTAACCAATGGTGCTCCCCTTTCACGCATCAGATCCTTTATCTTTCCTAATAGCCAATCCTTTCTCATGGTTTATGGGGTATCTCGGAAGGAAAGGAATGACATATATTCAAAGAGGAAAGTATGAACCTATTATAATTTGAGGATTCTAATAAATACGGATTTAATCAACTTACATAATACATAAGGTTACAATAAATATTTAAATAAAGATTACATCATAACATAAGTAAATAAATAAATACTTACAGAAATAAATAACACAAGTAACACGGTTTATAGTAGAAAACCCCAATAGGGTAAAAACCACTTTGAAAATAACCTTTTACTTGAGAGAACTTATTTTACATCCATTAATATTACTTCCTCCTTTTAAACCTTATTTACCAATGGTAAAACAAAATCACTTGATTTTCACACCTTTGATATATTTCTGAATATATCAAATGAAGACCTAAAGTACTTTTTATATAAGGTGATCATGTATGTCTCCCGAACCACCTTTTCAACCTAAAATGGTTGACACATACACCTAGGTTTATAACATTTAATATTAGAAATATAATCATTTCATGATATTAAATATTTAACCTAAAGTACATACCTAGGTTAGCATATTTAATAATAGAAATATAAATATTTCATATTATTAAATATTAACCTATATATTAGTGATGGGCCTATATATGTTAAGGGTTGGCAGACCACTTAATCATTATGTTCCAACACTCACCCTTAATGTTAAGTGGGATAACATAATATATGCAAATAGATTACCTGCCCATGGTACACTACAAGATTTATAATCCTTAAACCATAAAGGTTTTAGGCTAGCATATCAGTTGAAGGAATTATAACACTATCATACTCAATTTAAATTTTGGTACAAAAGGATTTATAATCTCAAAAATCATCCCATGATCAGTGGCTAAGCATGATTTGTGAGCTTTACATGTTCTCACAGGTTATCATAAAAGGTTATTGAACCCAAGCATATATGAGTCTTTTACAACCAAGGACCTCCTTAACAATATGCTTGTACTGGATGTTTACCAGTAAACTCAATAGCACTAAAGAGTTTATTGAAGACCGCCTTTAAGATCTTTCTACACTTCTTTCTAAAAAAGAAGCCAAGGAGGTATACATGCTCGAAGGTATTTTTACACTTTCCCGAAGGTATTTTTACAAAAACTAAGTTCCATTAGGAGGTGACATTGTCATGCACACTCCCCCTCAATGGAAACTCTGACAATCCAAGATTTTCACGAAAGTGAAAAAACTTTGTAGCACTCAGGGACTTTGTGAAGATGTCAGCAACCTGTTCTTCAGTCAACATGAACTTGAGATTTATCTCATCACTTTGCACCTTCTCACGAGTGAAGCATATATGTATCTCAATGTTCTTCATCCTCTGATGTTGAACTAGATTCTTAATCAAAAGTAATATAACTCTGACCACCACATAGAAGAGAAATACTTCCTTTAGCTTCCATGTGTATCTCTACTAACAGTCGTTGCAGCCACATGGCTTCTTTACTTCTTCCATTATACTTCTCTGCCTTAGTAGAAGAAATGGAGACATTGATTGTATTTGTTGTTCCAAGTAATGGTTCCTACACTAAAAACTTGAACACATATTTAATATATTTTATAACACAATATCAGTATGGTTAGAATCACAAAATCCATATAAGATATCATTTTCATTCTTATTATAATGCAACCCATAATTGATTGTTTCTTTCAAATATCTTAAAATTATTTTTGCAAGATTCCAATGATCTCTAAAAATGGTTCCTACGTAAACCTTGAAGTAATTTCTACTGTATAGGAAATATCTAATCTAGTTATAGTTATATAAATCAAACTATCAACTAACAATGTAAATAAAATATGATCAACCTTTTTCATATGCAAATTTAGAATCAATATTTATTCCAAATTCCATTGAAGTAGAAAATGGTTTACATTCAATCATAAGAAACTTTTTCAATACAATGGTTGCATATTGTGTTTTGAAAAATAACAATAAAATGAAATATAGTCATACAAATAACATGATGTGAGAGACCTAACTCATCCATTTCAAAGTACTGCTTCAACTTCTCTTTAATCCTATGAATTAAATCAAAATTGTCACCAGACGTAAGAAAATCATCAACATATATACATATAATGATAATATGTGAGCCTTATTTCTTAATGAATATATCATTGTTAGAAGAATAATTACAAAACCTAACAGTTTAAAAAAGGAAACAATTTTTCGCATACCAAGCTCTAAGAGCTTGTTTTAAACCATACAAGGATTTCTCAACTTACAAACATAGTTTTCTTTACTAGTTTCTTCAAATCCTTTAGGTTGAAACATGTAAAGTTCTTCTTTTAAATCGTAATTTAAAAAGTATTTTTCTTATCCATTTGGTGGATTTCCCACCCAAATTGAGCGGAAATTGCAAATAAGGCCCTAACAATACTCATTTTAGCTATAAGAAATGTCTCAACATAATCAATACCAGTTTTCGAGTGAAACCTCTAGCAACAAGTCTAGCTTTATGTTTGTTAATACTACCATCAACATTATATTTTACTTTGTATATCCACCTAGACCCTATAATACTTCATGGCTTAGGTTCATACAAGGTAATTAATGCATGGTACATATGATGGCTTCTAGTCATTTTCTTAAGGTTAATAGGATTTGAAATTTCTAACATAGATTGAGCCCAATTTAATTTCTTATCTAGGAAGATAAGAGTTTCAGAAACATCTATAGCATTAAAACATCATCATGACCATTTATTAAATCCGTAATAAAAAATCATCATTTAGAAGTATTTAATGAAGTAACTTCAAGAGAAGAAGACAACACATGTAAACTTTTCACTATATTATATCTAGACATTTCATATAAGCTTTAATAATTAACATGTCCTAACCTTTCATGCCATAGTTTTGAATTATTCAAACTTTGAGATATAAAACAAGATGCAGAAGAGAAATCATCAAAAATATACAGAACATTTATTTAAATTTCTTCATCTATTTTACTCTCATTACTATCCTTGATATACCAAGTATCCTTCATGCATGGATTCTAGTTGTGTTCATACCTCTTTTGGATGTTTGATATTACCAATGTATAGAAGGTACTCATTATTCACATTGCGTAGAATCATAAAAAGAGGCTCCTACATTCGTTTCAAGAATGTATTCATGTTATCTACAGTTGCTTGAAAACCGGTGGGAGAAACTTCATAACTAGAAACAATCGTCTAGAGTTTTTTTCACCATAAATTTTTTTGACCCAAATGTTGTAGTTGGTTTCATTCAAGATTTGGATTTTGTCAAGATAGAAATAGTTGGATGCCATTGTTTTCCTAAACTTGTAAAACACACCCCATTATAATATACAATGTACCATAGAGTTAGATACATATTTATCAATAATAAAAACAACACTTTTAATAGAATCATATCTAAATTTTATAGATCTAAAGAAACTATTTGATCATAACTAATTATGTCATTACAATGCATACTAATTAACCTCCCATGATCAAAATAATAACCCATAATATAAAGGGCTCTGCATTATACCCTAGATCTATATAAAAAAATTCGACCATATAGAAGTGAAGAAGAGACCCCTAAGAATGCATAACAACTTCAAATTTCTGAAAAAAATTAATGTAGAAAATAATCCAACCAAATTAAATTTGACATCTAAATGACTGTCATAATGGCTTATTTTTTTGTCTATCGTGACAGTCATTTGACTATCAATTTTAACACAATGAAAGTTTCTTGGAACCTACGAGCTTAAATTTGGCATCTAAATGACCATCATATTGTCTTATGTTTGGTCTACTGTGACGGTCATTTGACCATCAAATTTAATGAAGCCAAAACTTGTTGTGTATTTCTAGAATGTGAAATTCCAGGATTTCTTCTTCTGTATAATATTAGGAGGTTATATTTTAACACATTATAATAGCCTATTATAATTTATAATATAAAAATATATACACTTTAAAAAAAAGAGGTATATAGTTTATAGAATGTAAATAAAAAACAACATATAGTTCATAAAAATTCTAAACTATAGTATTTTTTTATATATAAAATCACATAACCCTTATTAAAGGGGTTTAAAGGATATAGATTAGGTTAAAAGAACTTTATCAAGTGCAAGTAGATTTATGAGAGTATAGATTAACTCGTATTTTTACGAGAGGGGACAAGTAATTTCAAATCCCTATTTTCATGAACCTTGTCTCCTCCTTCATTTACTCTTAATTTTACCCTGCACACATTTAAAACTATGGAAATATTGTAAAATATTTTATAGAATTCTTACAAGCTAAAAACTTTAAAAAAATTATGTGGCTATAACTACCAATATTTTAATAAATATTTACCACACTTCACGTGGGCCACCAATAAACTAGCCCTTTTTTAATTCTTCATTTATACTTGAGAGTTCCACATTTATACCTGAGATATTATCTCATTTTATTCTCCACTCCCACTCTTATATAAAAGAAAACCTTTAAATAAGTTTATTTATATAGTTTTTATAAACTATAAGATATAAATGAATGGGGCCGCCCCTTACATGGATAATATAAATGGTTAGGGACACATGTTAGGTTTTATTTAATAAGTATTAAGATTTAAAAAGTAATCCCTTCATGGCCAAGCAATAAACACGACCCCCTTACTAAAAAAAAAGTAAGCACTTAGGTTTTTTTTTAAACATATATAAACCAAATCTAATAAAATTTATATTTTAAGCGGTTTAAACTAACCATATATATATAATATGATTCAAACTTAGGTTTGTTTCTTTTTAAAAAAATATATATATGCCTAGATTTATAAGTTAAGTTTAAATATGATTTAAACTTAGGCTTAGAATATGGTTTGTTGAGTCTTCCTTAATCCCATGTAATTTTAATATGATATTTATATAAATTATTATATAAACCTTATTTTATATTATATATATTTTTATTTTAAAATAATAATATAGTTTTCAAATTATATAGGATATAGTCATAGATTAACTATAAACTATAGTTGTTTAAATCAAATCCTTTTAAAGGGGACCAAAGAACATGAGTATGAATTTACCTTCCGAAATATTTAACCTGCAAACATTTGAAATTATAGAAAACATGAAAATTATTTCATATAGTAATAAATCCTTTCTTTTTCTGTATGTGATTTTCATGCAGGTAAATATTTGAAGCCCCTTTCACCTATGCACACATCAATCTCCAAACAAACATTAATTCCATATAATTTACAAAATGTAAATGAAATTAAGAATCATATCATATTACATCTTCCCCCCCCCCAAAAAAAAAAAAAAAAAAAATAAAATAGGGATTTAAAATTGAAAAACCCTAAAATTTTAATTGAGAGTTTAATTGCACAAATGTAATGCCAAAATAAATTGGGAAAAAAAAAGGGTTCCAAATACTTTTAAATACCCTTTTGGGTTAGTTGAAAAAACCCATAAATTAAATAAATAACATACCAAAAATTTAATCTTAATTTATTTAATTTACCTCGCTCTATTACCATGTTATAATTTGAGGATTCTAATAAATATGGATTTAATCAACTTACATATTACATAAAGTTACAATAAATATTTAAATAAAGATTACATCATAACATAAGTAAATAAATAAATACTTACAGGAAATAAATAACACAGATGACACAATATTTATAGTAGAAAACCCCAATATGGTAAAAACTACTTTGAAAATAACCTTTTACTTCAGAGAACTTATTTTATATCCAGTAGATCACCTCCTCCTTTTAAACCCTATTTACCAGGGTAAAATGAAATCACTTGATTTGCACACCTTTGATATATTTCTGAATATATCAAATGAGGACTTAAAGTCCTTTTTATATAAGGTGATCGGTATGTCTCCCGACCCACCTTTTCAACCTAAAATGGTTGACACATACACCTAGGTTTATAATATTTAATATTAGAAATATAATCATTTCATGATATTAAATATTTAACCTAAAGTATATACCTATATTAGCATATTTAATAATAGAAATAGAAATATTTCATATTATTAAATAGTAACCTATATATTAGTAATGGACCTATATATATTAAGGGTTGGCCAGACCACTTAATCATTATGTTCCAACAGACCCTACATAGGTAACCAAAAACATTTCTATTCTCTTTCAAGAAAACCTTAACAGCTTATCTCTGAACAAGTATTAACAAAAGGTTAACTTTTATGGAAAAAAGAACTGTGTCAAACTTATGATACATATTACAACCAAACCTTCATTGTTGCAGGTATTGATGTAATTTGGACCCCTTCCCCTCCTAGATGGCTCAAAATTAATACTGATGGTGCATCTAAAGGAAATATGGGAATGTCTGGAGGAGGTGTTATTCTTCGTAATAATGATGGTGCCCCTCTAGTTGCTACTACGCAACTAATCTTAGTGAAGGCACCAATCATAGGGCATAGGTTATGGCTATTATTAAAGGTCTTGAGTTGACTCTGCAATTAGGGAGTGGATGTATAATAATTGAAAGTGATTTGTTGAACATCATCAAAATCCTTAATTTGGAAGACCACGACAATGGACTATCAGGAATATCATTGCTAGACATTCGTATTCTTCAAGATAAATTCCAGGAAATTAAGTATCAACATGTTTATAGAGAAGGTAATAAGGTTCTGACTACCTTGCTAATTTGGGCGTTCTGCTAGGAATATCAATAAAATTGGATTGGGAACTTCCCAAGTGAGATTTTCCAAGTCATACATAATGATTTATCTTTTAATCATTAACCTTTTGTGGTTTATCTTTGGCTATTTTTTATTTCGGGAAGGATAGCAATCGAAAACCTTCTTTTTAAACAACGGTTGCCATAATATTTTCATTATGTCGATGTGAAATTTGATTTATTTGGGCATGTTTGGCGTTCAAATTTCAATTCGCATGAGATCTTAGGAAATATATTATTTAATGCCTTGTAATCATACCTATTCAAGGTGTAATAATGAGGAGATATCCTCACGAACCGTAAACTTGAATTATAAATTTGATGCCCCGAGTTCCATTTTTTAGATTTTCTATTTGGTTCATCACCATGAGAGGTAAATTGAAGCACATTGAGAATTTTTCTTCTGATGAATACCGAGAGGATGAAGAGGTGTGGGACATTCTCAAGGAAAATGGTATTACCACCTTTCTAGAAATAATTTCGGTTACTCACCCAAATTTTTGTATGGTGTGTTGGATACTTGGTCAAGGGAAAGGTGTAGGTGGGCAACACCTATTTCACAATTTTGACTAATGCAATCTCTATGGTGACTCGTCTTCTAGCCTTGGGAGAGTTTACTTCAAATGCTCGCTCAAGGTGGAATTGCAAGATTTTATCAAGCCTAGTGAGAATCCCACTAAGTATCTTTCGGGTTATGCGAGGGAATCCCTATATCCTCCATGGAACAGAGTGGCTGAGGTTATCATGCACTACTTCACTATTGATGGTCACTACAAGCTGGTTTACAGGCCTCATTTCTTCATTCTCTCGCACCTCCACCGTGGTAAGAAGATTAATCTCTCTTCTTTTTGTTTCAATCTCTGGAACACTCTATCAATATTACTAGGGAGGGTGATGGTCCCCTTCTACATCAGTGTCTCCTTTATCTTCTTTTCCAATTTATGACCTCCCCACCGAACTCATATGCTTCCAACCCAAATTTGGCAAGGGCCACCGTACTCCCACCGCTTCCCCACTTCCTTCTCCCACTTCCTGTCCTTCATCTAACAATTGGCACCCACAAAGAAAAATTGTCACCGAATCTTATTCTAAAGTTTCCATTGTGGGATCCTCTTTTGAGGGTACATCCCATGTGGATTGTGTCCCCCTACTCTCCCAATTAGACCTATTCCAGCTCCCTAACCGGTGGTACCTCCTCGCTTCAAGAACTAGATACTTCTCTTCAACTTCCTTCCCTATTTCCGCTTCGAAAAAAATCCTCTCTCAAGCCCTTCTAAATTTTTCCTTTGTGTATCCGATTCTCCTAAACCCGAGCTAGTTCTTTATGGAAGAATAACAACCTATTGCTTCGAAGAAATATGGAATGAAAATTCTAAAATTCAGATGTTTGAATTGGATATTGTTCAACATGTGGTTGAGGAATATGTCTAGTTGGGGGCTAAGGAAATCCAGAATGATAAATATTATGGTAAAAATATTGAAGTAAAAGCGAAGAGAATCATCTCTGAGAATAGTAATTTGGAAGTTGTTACATCTATCCTCGCAAAACTACAAAGGGTATTTACTATTTTGATGGCCTAAGAAGACTACACGGACAACACAAGGGTTTCCATCAACAAATACTATGCTAAAATGATCTCCTTAGTAAACTCTCTGCTTGAAAAAGTGGCTCTCTTAATCCTAGATATATTTTTACTTGAGTTGAAAAATCTCATATAATCCTATGATGTATATCGTTAAGTATATATTTTTTCTCTATTTTATTCAAGTACTTTTTTTTTTTTAAGGATAACTATGGGTATTCGTAATGTAATCTTCACTGCTCTATATTTCCATATGGGATTTTTGCAAAAGGTTGTGGGACCTCCTAAAACCCTCATTTTACCCTAATTCCAAAAAAATAACTTCTTGATATACTTAGACTTTGTTTTGATCCCAATATGGCCTTAAGTTTTGGAAAGTATCATCGTTACACTTATTTCATTGTGGTAACATCATTTTGATACTAAAATATTGCTTTGTCTACAAAGCTGGATTAATGTGTCTAAAAAGTGTTGTTGTCTTTCTTGGATTTGCAGCCTCCATTTCCAAATACTTGGACTTTGTTTGTATCTTAAATTTTTTAGTATACCTTATTTAGATATCATGTCAACACCTTCTTGGTATTTAGGTATTGTTTATTCTAAAAATTGACCTAAGTTTTGATATTTTTTTGTCATTATTTGCACCAAACCTATCTTTGAAAACATAGGGAGTAGTTATTCTTGTGATTGGATCATAGTCTTGTACTTGATTGTTTTTTCCTAAATACTTCTTGTTATATGATACCTTATCAGTGTGTCATTCTTTATTCTTTGGTGTCCTTGGTTCATATTTCCTTGATTCTTTGGATTATTTTCCATTAGTTATTTGACAATATTTGTGAATATTTGACGTCAATACACTGTTTGGTTTGTCCCAGGGTCCATTTTAAATCAACCTTAGTGAAACATTTCCTATTATTCCTCCTATTACAAGTCAAAAACTAGGGTCAAATAACTTTGTAAATGATAAGATTAATCCACTTTTTGAAGAAAAACTATGGTTGATCATAGTGGTGGTGAGGAGAATTCTCCTCGGGAGGACTTTGAATTTAGTTCCACCCAAATAGATAATTTCTTGTTTCCAAATAGACATGAGGCTATTATGTGTGTTGTAGAGTTAGGGGAAAAATTTCCACCTATGTTTGATCCCTCTCTCCTTGCCAACATGGTTCATGGAGAGGAAGAAGTAAAACATCCTCTACGTAACATTGATGACATCCTAAACCCAGGTCATGCTTCTACTTCTGGCAACAAAATGATGAAGAAGTGCCTTCTCAAAATGATGGAGGATATCACATCCTCATTGTTAAAATTCATTGCGAGGATCATGAAGAACATGTTAATCATGAACAACCTCCTCCTCATGAGAATCGCAAAGAGATACCAACCCAAGAGGTTACCTTAGAATAAAAATACAAGATCTTACTCGCCAATTGGAAAGCTTGGCTTCACATGTTAATAAGGAACCAATGAAGACTCCTAGAACAGAAAAACCTAGAGCTTTGTATCACGAGTTCTATACCAAAACTCCCCATCAGGAAAAATGTAAAGATTCATATGAGGAGTTATACACAAACAATAAAGGTGGTGAAATAGCTAGACTTAACCACTTATATAGACCAACACAACCTACACAGGGGAAACATTTTGATCAAGAGTGGCTATCCATGAATAACTCCCTTATGGATTTACAAGAAGGAAATGTAGGTCATAGTAAAAAGTATCATTTTAAGGAGCTATGACCATATCCCTTCAACAAGGCTATATTGTAAGTACCTTTCCTTGTCACTTTGATTATCCCAAGTTTGAAAAATACAAGGGAAAAGGTGATCCAAGAGACCACATTAAATAATTCTACATGGCATGTCAAGAGGTTACTTTTAGTGATAATTATCTCATTCACTTTTTCCCATGGATTTTAGGGGTTCAAGCACTCGAATGGGTTTTACATATACCTAAAGGGTCCATTTCTACATGGCCAAAATTATCAAAACACTTTATGCATCACTTCTCCTTTAACATGGAAAATGACATTACCATGATATATTTGTGCAATGTGAAACAACAAAACAATGAAATATTTTCTAGTTTCTTACAAAGATGGTGAGGGCTAGCTAGTCACTTCCCTTTCTCCGTCTTGAAGAAATACCTAGTCAACATATTTGTACCTAAATTATACCCCGATATTGCTTTCCACTTATAGATGCATTGTGGAAACACATTTGAAGAGGTCATAGAAAAAGGTAGTCAAATTGAAAAATTATTGTTAGCAAAAGGGACTTTAAAACCCTTCTCATGCGATAATCACAATTCAAAGCCTAACGAAAAACAAAGTTCTTTCCAAACAAGAACAAGAACATCATAGGTGATGGTATAATGGAATCTAAATGAGTACAAGATGTTCAAAACCATGCTCCTTTGAAACTTGCTAAGGGACCTCTGGCCCCTGAGTACAAACGTCATGTTTTCACCCCTTTATCTGACTCTATGTCATCGATATTAAAATAGTTAGAGGTAGTCAACATGGTTAAATACCTAGAAACTATACCCTATGGAGATGATGTACCTAATCCATCATGGTTTAGAGAAAATGAATATTGTGGGTTTCATCATGTCGGGGTCACAAAACTGATAAGTGTTTGAAGTTGAAACACTTCATCCAGGACTTAATTGATAGTGGTGATGTGGAAATGGATTCCTCTGCCCCTAGTAAATCTACCAATGCAAACTTGGGAATTTACAAAGAACCTTTCCCCAAGCATAAAAAAGGAAAGGAAAATTTAGATCAAGGACAATTATCCCAAACCAAAAATGCCAACTATGTTGCAAAAATAAAAATCCTTTGTATGCCCTAATTAGTTGTGTCAACCCACATTTTGAGAATATCAACAACATTAATATTAAAAAAAAGGATTGCACTATGGAAACGTGATGTGCTCACCTTTTTATCGTAGAACCTCCTTTGTTTACCATTCGGGATAGTCATTATGATATTTTAGAGTTCTTTAAGATTTAAATATTCGATCTTCTCAAAATTTGTAATGGTCACAAATACATCCTTTGTACAAAATTACATTGGTCAATAGTGTCATTTGATATTGACCCTACACATGCTTCCAAGCCATGGTCACATAGATTGCTCCAACAGAGAACATAACCTTTAGTCATGAAGATATTCTTGAAGAGGATCCTACCCATAACTTACCCTTACACATTGAGGTCATTATCAATCGTAAGAAGATAAAAAAGTGTTTGTGGATGGTGGATCGGGCTTGAACATTTGTACTTTGAAACTGGTTCGACAACTAGGTCACACTGAGGCTGATCTAGAAACTAAGGTCATTACCATCAAGGCATATGACAATGAAGAATAAAAATCAGCCGGCATGATCACTTTCTCGCTGGGAGTAGGGCCTACTACTCATGATACTAAGTTCCATGTTTTATACTTGGATCTTCCTTACAACATACTACTTGGTTGCCCATGGATTCACACCATGTAGGCCATACCTTCTATATATCATCAGTGTTTGAAGTTATATCATGAAGGAAAAACCATCACTATTCAAGGGGATCCTCAACCCTTTGCTCATTGTAGAGAATTGTCAGGTTATTTTCCCACCACTTATGAATGCCCTTCTACGAAGATGGTCATTCCAATTCAATCGAAGGCTCTCACCTCACGAGTTGATATGGATACCTTGTGTTCTCATGATGACAGGTGATTTTACATCAAATTATCCCTTTATTTCATGGGAGATGAAATTTTTTGCAAATGGATATGGATAATATGATCTCCAATAAGCCCTTTTAGTTTCCAAACTCCCCTATCACCCAAGACACGGGAAGGCCTAGATACAATATCAAATGTTCTAGGAACATTGTAACATCAAAATTTTTACTCCTAGTGTCCTTTTAGTAGATGAGAATCTACTTAATAATATTGTATCCCAACCTTTGGATGATGAAATAGCTCCATGCTATCAATCACCCAAGTATGTTATCCAAAATAAAATTATGTATGCTATGGGATACAAATGTTATAGTTATAGCATAAATGAACAAGGTATATGTGAAGATATTCTGATACCACATCATAAGGTTTGTAAGTATGGTATTGGTATCCAACCATATGGGTCCAATCCTCCAGAGGTTAAAGAAACCTCTTCTGAATGAGAAGATAGTTCATCTGATTATGAAATTGAAACATATTCTTAGTGTAGTCTTTATGAAGACCTTTCCTCTACAATTTTTTTTTATACAGATATATTGACCATATCCCTTTCCATTCCTACATTAAATATTTTTATCCTTCCCTTGTCCATTGGGACCAACAACAACATGTACCAATCGAACTCTTTGAGAATGATGAAGCAATTGGTGAGTTTATGGGTCTCTGTGATGGCATTCTAGTTGGTGATCATAAGAAGGGATTTCTCCATTAATCTTGATGCATGCACATACTTTGGGGAGGAGGATGAGCTTCATGGTCAGAAAAATCAAAATAAAAACAAGGGAAAGATATCCTCAGATAAGCCTTGTACAAAGAAAAAGTCCAAGTCCTATAGTGAAAACCTCTTTGAGGCACTTGCGGAAAAATAAATAGAAAAATCACTGGACATAAAAATTGATCACGATAGTAAGGGTGAGAATATACTTGAGGTGCCCTTACAAGAAGAAGATCTCAATCTCCCCTTTGATACTATACACATGGAGGAATAATCCAAGTTGTTTATGGAGGAGACTATAGATATAAACATTGGTACATAAGAAATACCTAGAATGGTTAAGTTGGGAGCTTCGCTCTCATCCTAAGAACAAAAGACCTTTGTGTTGCTTTTGTGTGAATTTTCAGATATCTTTGTTTGGTCCTACGTGGACATGCTAGGGTTAGATCTAGCATTAGTAGTGCATAACCTAGTTGTGTACGAAGAGAAAAATCCAATAAAATAGAAGCTCAGAAAGATGCATCCTCGCATCACCTTATTGGTAAAAGAAGAGTTGGAGAAATTATTGGTAGTAGGATTCATCAGGCCTATTGATTATTCAGAGTGGATTTCAAACATAGTCCTTGTACAAAAGAAACCCATCAGTATTAGAATCTGTACATATTTCAGAGATATAAATAAAGCTTGTCCTAAGGATAAATTTCCTCTTCCTAATATCGACATGATTATCAAATCAACAACTGGTTATGAAATTATATCACTCATGGATGGATTTTCAGGCTATAATCAGATTAAAATTGATGAGGAATATCAACACAAGACAACTTTTACAACCCCATGCGGGACATTCTGCTATCAATTCATGCCATTTGGCCTCAAGAATGCAGGTGCAACATATCAATGGGCTATGACTATCATCTTTCACGATATGCTAAATGATATAATGAAAGACTGTTTGGATGACATCTTGGGTAAATCCAGGACTTGATAGTGTCACCTAGCTATCTTATGGCACATCTTTTAGTGTCTTAGAGATTATAAGGTCATACTCAACCCAAAGAAATGTGTCTTCGGAGTGCTATCTAGAAAATTGTTAGGTTTTATTATTTCAATGAAACAAATTGAAGTAGATCCTAAAAGGTCTTAAATATAACAAAAATTTTGCCTCTTAAGAATATCATACAACTACACAACTTCCAAGGAAGATTCAAGCAATTAGAAGATTCATCTCCTAGCTCGTAGACAAGTGTCATTCATTTACACATCTTCTAAAGAAAGATGTTGACTTTTATTGGGGTCCGAACAACAAAAAGAGTTTTCTTTGCTTAAGGAGATATGTCTAAACCCTTTGTTCTAATGTCACCTACTATAGGAAAACCATTTCTATTGTACATTTCTACTACTCAATTTACAATTGGTGCATTATTGTCCCAATATGATATAGAGAAGAAAGAAAAATTTGTTTACTACCTTAGTCATACGTTGATTGCTTACGAGCTCTGCTACCCACAGATTAAGGAGGTTTTCTTGGCCCTTATTTTTTTTTCTAAAAATTCTTCATTATTTTCTGAATAATAATACCAATCTCATATCAAAAGTTGATCCATTGAAATACTTGTTATCAAAATCTGCACTTACAGGAAGGATGGCTAATTAGATCATCCTACTTAGTGAATTTTATATTGAGTACATCCATCAGAAATCAGTTAAAGGGAAAGTATTGATGGATCAACTAGTTGAAGCCCCTTTTCCAGGTACTTGAACCATTGAGTCTGGAACTTCTAGATGCTTCTACAATGTACCTTGAGGAGTCCATTACATGGCAAATGTATTTTTATGGATCCTTTACTTTCCATGGTTCAAGAGTAGGAGTTGTTCTCATTAATCCATCAAGAGACATGATTCCACAAGTGTTTAGACTTGGTTTCCCATGTACCAACAACATAGCGGAATATGAAGCTCTCATTGTAGGGATGAAAATAGCTATACGTTGGGATATCAGGAAGATCAACGTAATTGGTGATTCCATGTTAATCATAAAACAAGTTACTTGATGAATACAAGGTTAAGGATGAGAAGATCATTCCTTATAAGATGTTGGTGGATACATTGAAATAATTTTTTGTACATATCACATTTGAGAAGACTTGTAGAGGATAGAATCAAGCGGTGGATGTTATGGCTATAGTTGTTTCTTTGCTACTTATCCCACTTGGGAGAAATGATAATCCTTTCTTTGTTGAGAACTTAACTACACCAGCATATGATATGGTGAATTCATATTTGGTATGTGAAGTTTTTGGTCCCCATTTCCCTTGGTACCTTGACATTTACAATTACCTTCATGATGGAACCTTCCCTCTAGAAATTTCCTATTCTGAGAAATGAAACCTTATCTAGTTCATAGCCTATTTCACCTTACTTAGGGGAACTCTCTATCGAAGAGACTATGACAAGAATTTGTTATGTTGTCTTAACTTGGAAAAATATATCTTAGTGGTTAAGGAGGTGCATGAAGGAATATGTGGAGCCCATACAAGTGGGATAGTCCTAGATAAAAAGATATTGAGAGTAGGATATTATTAGCCTACCATGGAGACTGATTGTTGCAAGTACATAAAGAAATGTTTGCTATGTCAGAAATATGGAAACTTGATACATGCTTGAAAAATCATTGCAACATCTTACCACACCATGGCCTTTTTCAAAGTGGGGACTCGATCTCATCGGTAAACTTACCCCTACATCCTCTAATGGCCATATGTTCATTATTACTTCCACTTTGAGTACTTCACAAAGTGGGTAGATGTTTTCCTCTCACTTATGTCACTGGTGCACATATATACAAATTCATAATGAACCATATCATTTTTCGGTATGGTATCCCCTTTGCCATTGTAGCTGAAAATGGTAAGTCATTCAAGAACAAAACTATGAAGGTGTTGTGTCAACGCTTTCAAATCCGACTTAGGTATTCAAACCATATTAACCTCAAGGTAATGGAAAGGGTGAAGCCTCAAATAAAACTCATGTTGATATTATGGAGAATATGGTGAATAAAATTGATCGTAATTGGCATTTTCATATTCATCCCCACCCTTTGGTATTATAGAACACCCATCCGCACCCCTACAGTGCTACTCCATATTCCCTATTTTTCGACACCGAATTTTTGTTACCATTTGAGATCGAGCTCCCCTCTTTGCGCATAGAGCTAAGAGATTACTTGGATAAAGAGGAGGACTACAAAGTGGCTCGGATAGTAGAGCTAGAGCTACTAGATGAGAAGCACCTTCACACCCTTGATCACCTCAAAGTGTATCAGAATCGAGTGCATCAAGGTTATAAAAATAATCATACCTCACCAATTTTAGGTAGGATACCTTTTTCTAAAGTAAAATCAGTTCAATACCACTAAGGATCGTGAAAAGAAAGGTAATTTTGAGCCTAACTAGTTAGGGCCATATGTTGTGGTCACTAAATTTAGTTCAGGTGCATAAAAGCTTGCTGAATCTGATGGTGATGAACTTAGGAAACCATGAATTCCATGCATCTCAATCATTTTTATACTTAAGTATGGGGTCCCTCAAATATCAGAAAATCAACAAAAAAATAAAATCGAAAAAGTAAAGAGAAATCAATGCGTCCAAGTGTGAAAACCATGCAATTGTGGCACTTTGGACAAGTAATTTAGTGAAAATTAGTTTCATGTGCCATTGGAGAGTCCATTGATCTCAAGCATCTCATATATAGGATTACGATGGATTTATCCTAAGCTCTTATTTTCCTATGTCTAAGATAATTTTTAGCTTATCCCTCTTAGTCTTGATCCGGCTGATCCTACTTTTGTATGCGAAGAGTTTTCCTTTGTACATTCCCATATAATGCTAGGGAAAATTTGCATTGTCACTTCTTTCACATATGCGTGGCATTCTACCCTTGTACATCCCATCTATCACAGAGACATCCACATTTCTTTGTTTTCTTGCACATAGCTTCGGAAAACTTCTAGAAAATTGTAAAAACATTCGTATAACTTTTGAAAATACCAAAACATTCAAATGTGTTTAGTTGGAAAAATAAAAACATTCAAATACATCTCATAGAAAACTCAAAAAAATATAACATTGTCTCAAGATAATACCAAAAATAGTGTAAAACATTTCAAAACTGTCCCACAAAAAAGTAGTAGTTTGCTTACTTTAGTTGTTTGTTTGTACATAGTTTTGTTGGTTTTCTTTTTGTATTGTGTTCTTTAATTGGATTCATTTTCTTACTTAGATTAAGTGTTACTTTAATATATTGTGGAGTTCATTGGGTTCATTTTTATCTTGCATGCTTGTATATAGTTGTGTTGTTTTGATTAAATTGAATTAACTTGTGTTTGTGTCATTCGTTTGTACACTTTGTTATCATTTCATCGTCGATCATCATATCATCTACCATCACATATAAATAAATGGTAAAATACATCATCATACAAATGAAATTTAAACATGTATGTTAATCTAACATCATATAATATCATCAATTGGGGCAAGAGGGATTATCTTTATCCCCCTCCTCATAGACCATAATAAAAACATGGGCTAAACATGCTATCTCATAAACACAATATGCAATAAAATAAACAAGTCCATCATCATATATCCATATAAAAATAAATTTCCATGTAAAAAATGTGTCTTGATATACATCAGATACAATATAAGCCATCATGGGCATAAATCAAAAAGTGTCTTCATCTTGAGGCATAATAAAAAATACATATGCATCCGATCAAAATTGTTCCTTCATCACGAGGCATACATAAAAAAAGAGTACATCAGTATAATAATAAAATTTAACCATGACTCTCACCCACACTAGGAATTCCTTAGCCTAGAGCCGGTGGAGGCATCTCTTGAATGGACACTTTGTGGTGGCGACATCTACTGTGATGGACCACTGTTATCTTTGAATCTCCCCAGGTAAGGTGATGGCATATGTAACAACCTGGTTGACTGGATGGCCTATAAGATCTGTATCTAGACCAGATATACTAGCTAATTGACTAAAGGGTATGGCCCTTTGTCCCTCTTGAACAACCCCGTGATATAACGCTCTATAATAGGCAACCTCCCTAGTGGTTGTGGAAAAATCAAAGACTAAGTCCCGACAACCTACTACTATGGCCAAATTTTGGAGTGCATTGCACTCTATTGTTAGTCTATTAACATAATCCCGGAGGTGTGTCCGCTAATTTAACCATTGTACCCACTCAACAACCAATTATTCTCTCTCTGTGTTCAATACTCTTACATCATCCTGTGGTGAGTCCTCTCGACTATCGGGTAGTCTCTCTCTTACTTATCACCTAATCCCTATCGGTTGTGACATATTATAGTTGTTTCCTCAAGACAACATGATCTCATGTACCATATTCAAATTGTTTAGGGGTGATATCTGCAGAGTGATCTATGTGGTAAAACCCATCCTCCACCTCTGGAATATTTGGTGGAGACCCGCATGCTGTGTGACAAGGTAGATGGTCACATGATCCTCAATCATTGATATGATATCAAGTGTAGGTCAAATTACATGTGCGGTAGTATGAATGACCCCGAAGAAGACCTCTCCATCCATTATTCATTGTATTACTCCCATGTCAATCCAATCGGGAAGTGTGTACCCTTCTTGTCGGGAAGCAAGTAGGCTGGTGAAAAGATCCATCAAATAAACATGTATCCGTGTAATATGTCTATCTGTGAAAAATATATAGAGGATTAATGTCATACCCTTTTGGTGTATGTCCCAACATAAAAACATGTCCCATATACAATCCGAATCGCTACTGATCTCCATCACAAGTGATAAGGATCCACCACATGTCCTCTAAGGTGTGACCGTCATCTCTCCGATCGGTAGTCTAAAAGTCTCACATGGCTCTCACTCTGTCGTCTCTCGCTAAGGAATTCGGGAGGGTGTGATATGAGGCAGCTATGCAATATACTTGAGAAGCTGTGGCCACTAAGGTTGCGGTCAAGAAAATATGCTCTCACCATGTGAATGTCTTCTCATAGGCTCTAAGGTACCCATGCCGCTCATGTACATCCAAGTTACATAATTTCACCAGAAATATTACACAACACATATGATTAACATTATTTCTTCTATTATTGTTGTCTTAAGATGTTCTAATTAATTTAGCATTCTTCTATTCATTTATAGCTTTTTCAAAAATATGCAAATTTATTCTAAAATTTTCTAAGGTCTAAGTGTTGCACTAGCTCAAGCATTTTTACACTAGAGCAAACCATTCAACAATAGCACAAACATGTGCTAGCACATACCTTTTCTCGCACTAACTTGTTCATTCTTACATTAGCGCAAGCATGTGCTATTGACAACCCTATGCACACTAGCTTATTCATTTCGATGTTAGCACAACCCTAACTAGCAACAAAACCTAGTTCTACGCTAACTTACCCATTTTTATGCTAGTAAAATCCATTTGCACTAGTGCAAGCCTAGTTACGCTAAGCGCATCCAAAGGCTTGCATTAGTGTCATCCCTGCCATTTTCCCTTAATAAATACTATTAAATGAACTCAAAATTAAAAATTAGTTTACATATCGGTGCACCATATGCAAGAGGCCTCATATACTCTCAAACTCGGTCTACATGGTGTCTACACCTCTAAATTATTTCCATCTCTCTTGAATGACATAGAAAATACCTCGCTAAAACTCAAAATGGCATGGTAACAATACTCATCACAATGGATTTTACATCTCTTGCCTCGCTATTTATAGTTTTTTCCCCCTAATTTGGCATTTTTATCACCCTTGAGGGGCTAGATGACTTCCGTGATTCTTCTATATTATTATTTCTACATGGTAGCACTTGTCACGAAGAATATTTTTAAGAAATAGTCATCTTTCACCCGTTTTTGCTACGTTAGGGCATGTTTTTGCTTCCTGACGACCTTTTCTTCTACATGGGGCATATTTTTTCTTTCCAACATTTTTTGGGCACGTGTTTTCATTATTCTATATCATTTTATTCTTAAAAATCAAAAATTCCAAAAAATGGTAAAATCCAAAAATTGGTAAAAATAAAAAAATCCAAAAATTAGTAAAAATAAAAAAATCCAAAACATTTGTAAATTTCAAAAAAATTCAAAATTTGGTAAAAAGCATGCACACAACTGAAGCATTTATTGGACGCATTGTCCTCAAACATTGAAATTTTTCCTACAAAACATCTTTCTTTGGTCCTCTTTTGTTCTTGCAAAAACGACTCGTGGATCATTTTGATCTATCTCCATTAACAAAGATGGTTTGCTTACTATGTTTATACTCTTTGGCACAATGAGTTGCTAGGTACTATTTCATAGTGCATGATTTATTTTTCATAAGACCCCTATGTCCTCCATTTATTCACCTCGCATGTATCCTTTCTTGGGGTGCCATTTTTAACCCTTGTCGTTGACTCAAACATTTGGGAAATAAATCTTTATTAAAAAAACATTGGTATAACTATTTTGAACATTGTTTGTTTAATTATATATGTTTTACTCTTTTCCCTATCAAGTTAGCTTGTTTACTTTCTCGTATTGCATTACATTGTGTATGTTGCATTGAGTTAGCATTTTATCAATAAACAAATATTAGTATTATAGATTTTCATGTTATTTTACACTTTTGTTGTATGTGTATATTTTAATAAGAGTTGATGATGTAGATCATATGAGCAAAGTGATGAAACAAAGTTGTTTATTGAATGAGTTGGATGTAAAATATATTTCCATATTCTTCACTATCATGTCTTATCACTATCAATTTTTCTTCCAAAACACTTGGGGCAATAGGGATCATTTTTATCCCCCTCCCCCACCTTGTTTCTTCTATCTGTTTCCTTCATATTTTCAATCATCGATCAACCTCTTCTATCACCCCATCAACACTTGAGGGGGAATCCTTCATTCTAATAATTTCTCTTCAAAATTTACTTTTTTATACTTGTCTACTATCTTTGAAGTGGCATCACTTACGCCACCTCAAAGAGGGGCAAATGTAGACACCTAAAATCCTCTTACATAATTTTATTGCTAAAATTGTACTAATTATCCTCTTTCCTATCATTTCCATTATAATTATTTGTTTCTCGCTAATTAAATAATGTTTCCTCTATTTTAGTTAATTAACGACACTTCTTTAAATAACTAGCCACTATCACATTCCGTGATGCTAATTAATGACACTTAGTTATAATCCTCTTCCAATTGATTAATTAACTATTATGAGTTAATTAAGCCTTTTTAACAATGTATTTAATCAATAAACCCTTTTATTGGCTAAATCCCTCTTTCAAATGCTTCAAATCATATCAAATTCCTCCTAAATCACCTCCAAATAGCCTAAAAACTTATTCTAGCCTATTAATTAATCCTAGTTGATTAATTAAACCATCTCCAACTCCTATGAGTTTTAAATCACTTGTTAATTCCTCTAATCAATCTTAACAAGTCTAAATCTACTTTATCCTGTATCCCACATTCATTGGGATTTAAACTTCTCCCAAATTGGAAATCTATATAAAGGACCCTTTTAAATCCTTTCACACATACACCATACTTTTTCTAGTATTTCATATAACACATATGATAAGAGCCTTCTCCATTATTTTGGCATATCTACATCATATTGTGCATTGATTCTACCATTGTTGACTAGAAAGGAAGATCTAAATATGGACTTGTAGCCATTTCTTGGTGAGATCCTTCCCTCTCTTTGGAGATCAAACACACAAATTTGATTACTCATGATCTAAAGATGCTCATGTTTACAAGTAATCATGCATTTAATTTTAGGAATGGTTAGCATTAGATGATTTCATTCATTTTTATGCAATAATTAGATAATTCCTTTAATCTATTATCTTGATGTTCTTCTTAGATTAACTTTATTTTGAAACTACTTGGTGTTAGTTTCATTCCATAGCTTAGTTAGTTTAGTATGCATACAATAATTAAAAGGTAGATAAAATAAAATTAGAGTCTAAGACCAAGTAACATGAGGTCTTAATATTTTTGTTTGTTGTTTTGTTTTGGTTCCTAAACTAATTCAAGTGACAATGAATAAATAAGTGCTAAGGGGATTTGAAAAAACCAAATGAAAGAAATAAAACTTCCTTGATTTATTAAATTCACTTATAATTAATCATTCAATTAAATAATCAAACTACGTTAAGTTTTTCTTTTTTGGGGTATTTTACAAAATTTAAAGAAATAAACTAAAATAACAACTAAGATTTATTTATTTTTCAATTATCTAAA